>CM060084.1:6489635-6944635 GCA_030533445.1 Cyprinodon diabolis
TGTTTTAAACAGTCTCCTAGAGTCTATTCTCTAAAACGGGGTTGAGTTTGGGTCATAATATTGAGCCATATAGGGCAATAAATATATGTAAAAAATATAGAGGCTTTTATTTTGTAGGGTCCCTGGAGTCTTATTTTGAAAGTCTATCAGTGCTGAGTGGCAAGGGAAGTGTCCTGGACAGCAGTCATATAGTATCCATTTCCCAATGTTAAATCAGTCCTTTCACCCTCCATTAGATTAATATGTGCTGTTTAAAACAGCAGAGGTAAAATCTGTTTGAAGCTTGGTAACCTTGACAACGCTTAACGAGCCTCTCACTGACACAGACAACAGCTGCACTCACTATTGGTTTCTTCTTCCCAGGCTTTTTTGTATGGGAAGAACGGCACCGAACAAACGACTACTGATCAAAAACCGTATGAGTTATTCAAAAAACATTTTCACCATGAGCATCAGCAATCCTTCGACTCCAAGTATACCAACTTTGGTGTATGTGTGTCATTCAGAACAATATTTATGACGACTTGAAAACACATAGTCTGATTCGTTTCTCTTCCATCTTCAGCTCAAAAAGAATGGAGAAAGGCTGAAACTCATCGACTTTAGGTTGGTCTGGAGGGTTTTTAAGGAAAAGTATTAATCCTACCGTAATTCCGAAGACATTGTGTGAGTCCAGAGGTTTCAGTCTACAAACTGACCAAAAATGGTGACTGTAGCTCCAAATATGTGGCCGTGAGGGCGAGAATAAGATGTTTGATCTTAAAAAAATGGCCGCCTCACACTAAGATTTCAGCAGCTGCACTCTAGCAGGCTGCTGCAGAAGCTAACTGTCAGCTAGCTTCCAGGTGCTTACCCTCCGAACAAACGACTGCTGAGCAAAAACCGTAAAAGATATCTGAAAAATTCTTTCAGTGAAAGCAACATCTATCCTTTGTCTCAGACTGGGGTAACCTTCATGTCTGTAGGTCTTTCACAACCCAAAACGAAGCACAAACAAAATGGTTGGCCCACCTGCTCCTCCCTTTGTTTGAACTGCAGGACCTCACTCTCACTCACCTTTTAGCTGCTAAAGCACCCCTCCGAACAAACGACTGCTGAGTAAAAACCGTAAAAGGTGTCTGAAAAATTCTTTTTATCTAAGCGACAGCTATATCTTGTCTTCAATTGGAGTAACTTTCATGGCTGTAGGTCATCTACAAACTGAATGGGAAGAGAAAGAAAAAGAAAAAACGTTTCATCACACCTAAGCTTCTAATTGAGCTAGCTGCAGCAGGTCACTGTCACTCAGCTTTCAGGTGCTTAAAATGTCCTCCGAACAAACGACTGCTGAGCAAAAACCGTATGAGTTATTCAAAAATTTTTTTCACCGTGAGCGTCAGTCATCCTTCGACTCCAACTATGCCAACTTTGGTGTATGTGTGTCATTCAGAAAAATATTTATGACGAGTTTAAAACACATAGTCGGATTCGTTTTTCTCCCCTCTTCTGCTCCAAAACCAATGAAAAACGGCTCTGATTTTCATCGACTTTAGGTCGGTCTGGAGGGTTTTTAAGGAAAAGTATTAATCCTACCGTAATTCCGAAGATATTGTGTGGGTCCAGAGATTTCAGTCTACAAACTGACCAAAAATGGTGACTCTAGCTATAAATATGTGGCCGTGAGGGCGAGTTTAAAATGTTTTTTTGTGTTTAAAAAACGCCTGCCTCACACTCTAGCTTTTCAGTTGCTCCACTCTAGCAGGCTGGATTTTGCTAAAACTTTGTGGCGCTTGAGGTCTGATTATACAAAAACCGTAGCAGTTATCAACATACCGTCTTCAGTTTTAAATAGACGAAGGATTTATCTACAAACTGAGCTTCAAACTGTTTTTCTAGGTGAATGTATGGCGACACAGTGAAGTGCTGTTTTTTATGCTTTTTTTTTCCTCTCCCCATTCATTTCCTATGGGATTTTTTTGCGACGTTTTCGCTAATAATTCGCAAACCTTCGGACTAATGAGAAAGTTTTATACAAGCACACATCACCCCATTGGTCCCGACGCGTGTGCCAACTTTGGGCCCGATCCGCCAAACCGTGCGGGACTAGTTACGTGCCGAAGTTTTGGGTATACGGGAGAATTATAATAACTAGAAAATTTCTAAAGAAATTTTGAGGGGGGCCACCTACTGCCCGTCTGGGGAACCGGGCCAATACGGCCCTGGCAAGTGACGTCGGGGCTCCCAGACCAACTGCTTACGCCTTTGAGGGCTGCTGAGGGAAGGAAAGAGGGCAAGTTCATGGGCAAAGAGAGCTGTGTGCCACTTGTGCTGAAATCTGGGAAATAGACGTGCACAGAGTATGATGCACAAGGGTAATATGGGTTGTCCATATTGAAACACAGTGGGTAAAGCCCAGTTGGCGGGCTTCGCCCGCCTGCTAGGAGCCATCTCAGTGAAGAAAAAAATCACCAATGGCGGGCTCTGCCCGCCTTCTAAGAGCCATTGCAGTGATGAAATCACCAATGGCGGGCTCCGCCCGCCTGCTAAGAGCCATTGCAGTGATGTAATCACCTTTGGCGGGCTCCGCCCGCCTGTTACCATTGGCGGGCTCCGCCCGCCTTCTAAGAGCCATTGCAGTGATGAAATCACCAATGGCAATGAGCAATATGCCAGAATGTATGAGTGTGTATAAGGAAGAGGCTTTTATTCTGTAGAGTCCTTGTAGTCTTATTTTGAAAGTCTATCATGAATGTGCATCAAAAGATGGGTCACGCCCAGCAGTGATATAGAATCCATTTCCAAATGTTAAATCACTGGTTTTCCATGTTATTAGGTGAATAGTTGCTGTATTACAGAGTAAATGGGAGACTTTTATTGTGAAATTTGCTCTGGGGTGTGTTTTGAAAAGGTCACTAGAGTCTAATAAAAACAACCTGGAAGAGTTTGGGTCATAATGTTGAGCCATTTGCATCAATTAATGCATTACTATAATCTAGAGGCTTTTATTTTGTAGGGTCCCTGGAGTCTTATTTTGAAAGTCCAACAGAGTTGTGTTTATAGAAAATGTTCAGACCCGTCAATGATAGTTGATTACTTTCCAATCGTTAAATCACTCTTTTTCCATGTTATTAGGGCAGTAGATGAAGCGGAAATGGGAGGCTTTTATTTTGAAATTTGCTATAGGGTGTGTTTTAAACAGTCTCCTAGAGTCTATTCTCTAAAACGGGGTTGAGTTTGGGTCATAATGTTGAGCCATATAGAGCAATAAATATATGTAAAAAATATAGAGGCTTTTATTTTGTAGGGTCCCTGGAGTCTTATTTTGAAAGTCTATCAGTGCTGAGTGGCAAGGGAAGTGTCATGTACAGCAGTCATATAGTATCCATTTCCCAATGTTAAATCAGTCCTTTCACCCTCCATTAGATTAATATGTGCTGTTTAAAACAGCAGAGGTAAAATCTGTTTGAAGCTTGGTAACCTTGACAACGCTTAACGAGCCTCTCACTGACACAGACAACAGCTGCACTCACTATTGGTTTCTTCTTCCCAGGCTTTTTTGTATGGGAAGAACGGCACCGAACAAACGACTACTGATCAAAAACCGTATGAGTTATTCAAAAAACATTTTCACCATGAGCATCAGCAATCCTTCGACTCCAACTATACCAACTTTGGTGTATGTGTGTCATTCAGAAAAATATTTATGACGAGTTGAAAACACATAGTCTGATTCGTTTTTCTCCCATCTTCAGCTCAAAAAGAATGGAGAAAGGCTGAAACTCTCATCCACTTTAGGTTGGTCTGGAGGGTTTTTAAGGCAAAGTATTAATCCTACCGTAATTCCGAAGACATTGTGTGAGTCCAGAGGTTTCAGTCTACAAACTGACCAAAAATGGTGACTGTAGCTCCAAATATGTGGCCGTGAGGGCGAGAATAAGATGTTTGATCTTAAAAAATGGCCGCCTCACACTAAGATTTCAGCAGCTGCACTCTAGCAGGCTGCTGCAGAAGCTAACTGTCAGCTAGCTTCCAGGTGCTTACCCTCCGAACAAACGGACTGCTGAGCAAAAACCGTAAAAGATATCTGAAAAATTCTTTCAGTGAAAGCAACATCTATCCTTTGTCTCAGACTGGGGTAACCTTCATGTCTGTAGGTCTTTCACACCCAAAACGAAGCACAAACAAAATGGTTGGCCCACCTGCTCCTCCCTTTGTTTGAACTGCAGGACCTCACTCTCACTCACCTTTTAGCTGCTAAAGCACCCCTCCGAACAAACGACTGCTGAGTAAAAACCGTAAAAGGTATCTGAAAAATTCTTTTTATCTAAGCGACAGCTATATCTTGTCTTCAATTGGAGTAACTTTCATGGCTGTAGGTCATCTACAAACTGAATGGGAAGAGAAAGAAAAAGAAAAAACGTTTCATCACACCTAAGCTTCTAATTGAGCTAGCTGCAGCAGGTCACTGTCACTCAGCTTTCAGGTGCTTAAAATGTCCTCCGAACAAACGACTGCTGAGCAAAAACCGTATGAGTTATTCAAAAAATTTTTTCACCGTGAGCGTCAGTCATCCTTCGACTCCAACTATGCCAACTTTGGTGTATGTGTGTCATTCAGAAAAATATTTATGACGAGTTTAAAACACATAGTCGGATTCGTTTTTCTCCCCTCTTCTGCTCCAAAACCAATGAAAAACGGCTCTGATTTTCATCGACTTTAGGTCGGTCTGGAGGGTTTTTAAGGAAAAGTATTAATCCTACCGTAATTCCGAAGATATTGTGTGGGTCCAGAGATTTCAGTCTACAAACTGACCAAAAATGGTGACTCTAGCTATAAATATGTGGCCGTGAGGGCGAGTTTAAAATGTTTTTTTGTGTTTAAAAAACGCCTGCCTCACACTCTAGCTTTTCAGTTGCTCCACTCTAGCAGGCTGGATTTTGCTAAAACTTTGTGGCGCTTGAGGTCTGATTATACAAAAAACGTAGCAGTTATCAACATACCGTCTTCAGTTTTAAATAGACGAAGGATTTATCTACAAACTGAGCTTCAAACTGTTTTTCTAGGTGAATGTATGCCGACACAGTGAAGTGCTGTTTTTTATGCTTTTTTTTTCCTCTCCCCATTCATTTCCTATGGGATTTTTTTGCGACGTTTTCGCTAATAATTCGCAAACCTTCGGACTAATGAGAAAGTTTTATACAAGCACACATCACCCCATTGGTCCCGACGCGTGTGCCAACTTTGGGCCCGATCCGCCAAACCGTGCGGGACTAGTTACGCGCCGAAGTTTTGGGTATACGGGAGAATTATAATAATAATAATACGCGGAATAAATATGTGCAATAGTAGTAGGTGGGCCATGCCTTCGGCATGTGGCCCCCCAATAATAATACGCGGAATAAATATGTGCAATAGTAGTAGGTGGGCCATGCCTTCGGCATGTGGCCCCCCAACTAGAAAATTTCTAAAGAAATTTTGAGGGGGGCCACCTACTGCCCGTCTGGGGAACCGGGCCAATACGGCCCTGGCAAGTGACGTCGGGGCTCCCCAGACCAACTGCTTACGCCTTTGAGGGCTGCTGAGGGAAGGAAAGAGGGCAAGTTCATGGGCAAAGAGAGCTGTGTGCCACTTGTGCTGAAATCTGGGAAATAGACGTGCACAGAGTATGATGCACAAGGGTAATATGGGTTGTCCATATTGAAACACAGTGGGTAAAGCCCAGTTGGCGGGCTTCGCCCGCCTGCTAGGAGCCATCTCAGTGAAGAAAAAAATCACCAATGGCGGGCTCTGCCCGCCTTCTAAGAGCCATTGCAGTGATGAAATCACCAATGGCGGGCTCCGCCCGCCTGCTAAGAGCCATTGCAGTGATGTAATCACCTTTGGCGGGCTCCGCCCGCCTGTTACCATTGGCGGGCTCCGCCCGCCTTCTAAGAGCCATTGCAGTGATGAAATCACCAATGGCAATGAGCAATATGCCAGAATGTATGAGTGTGTATAAGGAAGAGGCTTTTATTCTGTAGAGTCCTTGTAGTCTTATTTTGAAAGTCTATCATGAATGTGCATCAAAAGATGGGTCACGCCCAGCAGTGATATAGAATCCATTTCCAAATGTTAAATCACTGGTTTTCCATGTTATTAGGTGAATAGTTGCTGTATTACAGAGTAAATGGGAGACTTTTATTGTGAAATTTGCTCTGGGGTGTGTTTTGAAAAGGTCACTAGAGTCTAATAAAAACAACCTGGAAGAGTTTGGGTCATAATGTTGAGCCATTTGCATCAATTAATGCATTACTATAATCTAGAGGCTTTTATTTTGTAGGGTCCCTGGAGTCTTATTTTGAAAGTCCAACAGAGTTGTGTTTATAGAAAATGTTCAGACCCGTCAATGATAGTTGATTACTTTCCAATCGTTAAATCACTCTTTTTCCATGTTATTAGGGCAGTAGATGAAGCGGAAATGGGAGGCTTTTATTTTGAAATTTGCTATAGGGTGTGTTTTAAACAGTCTCCTAGAGTCTATTCTCTAAAACGGGGTTGAGTTTGGGTCATAATGTTGAGCCATATAGAGCAATAAATATATGTAAAAAATATAGAGGCTTTTATTTTGTAGGGTCCCTGGAGTCTTATTTTGAAAGTCTATCAGTGCTGAGTGGCAAGGGAAGTGTCATGTACAGCAGTCATATAGTATCCATTTCCCAATGTTAAATCAGTCCTTTCACCCTCCATTAGATTAATATGTGCTGTTTAAAACAGCAGAGGTAAAATCTGTTTGAAGCTTGGTAACCTTGACAACGCTTAACGAGCCTCTCACTGACACAGACAACAGCTGCACTCACTATTGGTTTCTTCTTCCCAGGCTTTTTTGTATGGGAAGAACGGCACCGAACAAACGACTACTGATCAAAAACCGTATGAGTTATTCAAAAAACATTTTCACCATGAGCATCAGCAATCCTTCGACTCCAACTATACCAACTTTGGTGTATGTGTGTCATTCAGAAAAATATTTATGACGAGTTGAAAACACATAGTCTGATTCGTTTTTCTCCCATCTTCAGCTCAAAAAGAATGGAGAAAGGCTGAAACTCTCATCCACTTTAGGTTGGTCTGGAGGGTTTTTAAGGCAAAGTATTAATCCTACCGTAATTCCGAAGACATTGTGTGAGTCCAGAGGTTTCAGTCTACAAACTGACCAAAAATGGTGACTGTAGCTCCAAATATGTGGCCGTGAGGGCGAGAATAAGATGTTTGATCTTAAAAAATGGCCGCCTCACACTAAGATTTCAGCAGCTGCACTCTAGCAGGCTGCTGCAGAAGCTAACTGTCAGCTAGCTTCCAGGTGCTTACCCTCCGAACAAACGACTGCTGAGCAAAAACCGTAAAAGATATCTGAAAAATTCTTTCAGTGAAAGCAACATCTATCCTTTGTCTCAGACTGGGGTAACCTTCATGTCTGTAGGTCTTTCACAACCCAAAACGAAGCACAAACAAAATGGTTGGCCCACCTGCTCCTCCCTTTGTTTGAACTGCAGGACCTCACTCTCACTCACCTTTTAGCTGCTAAAGCACCCCTCCGAACAAACGACTGCTGAGTAAAAACCGTAAAAGGTATCTGAAAAATTCTTTTTATCTAAGCGACAGCTATATCTTGTCTTCAATTGGAGTAACTTTCATGGCTGTAGGTCATCTACAAACTGAATGGGAAGAGAAAGAAAAAGAAAAAACGTTTCATCACACCTAAGCTTCTAATTGAGCTAGCTGCAGCAGGTCACTGTCACTCAGCTTTCAGGTGCTTAAAATGTCCTCCGAACAAACGACTGCTGAGCAAAAACCGTATGAGTTATTCAAAAAATTTTTTCACCGTGAGCGTCAGTCATCCTTCGACTCCAACTATGCCAACTTTGGTGTATGTGTGTCATTCAGAAAAATATTTATGACGAGTTTAAAACACATAGTCGGATTCGTTTTTCTCCCCTCTTCTGCTCCAAAACCAATGAAAAACGGCTCTGATTTTCATCGACTTTAGGTCGGTCTGGAGGGTTTTTAAGGAAAAGTATTAATCCTACCGTAATTCCGAAGATATTGTGTGGGTCCAGAGATTTCAGTCTACAAACTGACCAAAAATGGTGACTCTAGCTATAAATATGTGGCCGTGAGGGCGAGTTTAAAATGTTTTTTTGTGTTTAAAAAACGCCTGCCTCACACTCTAGCTTTTCAGTTGCTCCACTCTAGCAGGCTGGATTTTGCTAAAACTTTGTGGCGCTTGAGGTCTGATTATACAAAAACCGTAGCAGTTATCAACATACCGTCTTCAGTTTTAAATAGACGAAGGATTTATCTACAAACTGAGCTTCAAACTGTTTTTCTAGGTGAATGTATGCCGACACAGTGAAGTGCTGTTTTTTATGCTTTTTTTTTCCTCTCCCCATTCATTTCCTATGGGATTTTTTTGCGACGTTTTCGCTAATAATTCGCAAACCTTCGGACTAATGAGAAAGTTTTATACAAGCACACATCACCCCATTGGTCCCGACGCGTGTGCCAACTTTGGGCCCGATCCGCCAAACCGTGCGGGACTAGTTACGCGCCGAAGTTTTGGGTATACGGGAGAATTATAATAATAATAATACGCGGAATAAATATGTGCAATAGTAGTAGGTGGGCCATGCCTTCGGCATGTGGCCCCCCAACTAGAAAATTTCTAAAGAAATTTTGAGGGGGGCCACCTACTGCCCGTCTGGGGAACCGGGCCAATACGGCCCTGGCAAGTGACGTCGGGGCTCCCCAGACCAACTGCTTACGCCTTTGAGGGCTGCTGAGGGAAGGAAAGAGGGCAAGTTCATGGGCAAAGAGAGCTGTGTGCCACTTGTGCTGAAATCTGGGAAATAGACGTGCACAGAGTATGATGCACAAGGGTAATATGGGTTGTCCATATTGAAACACAGTGGGTAAAGCCCAGTTGGCGGGCTTCGCCCGCCTGCTAGGAGCCATCTCAGTGAAGAAAAAAATCACCAATGGCGGGCTCTGCCCGCCTTCTAAGAGCCATTGCAGTGATGAAATCACCTGCTAAGAGCCATTGCAGTGATGTAATCACCTTTGGCGGGCTCCGCCCGCCTGTTACCATTGGCGGGCTCCGCCCGCCTTCTAAGAGCCATTGCAGTGATGAAATCACCAATGGCAATGAGCAATATGCCAGAATGTATGAGTGTGTATAAGGAAGAGGCTTTTATTCTGTAGAGTCCTTGTAGTCTTATTTTGAAAGTCTATCATGAATGTGCATCAAAAGATGGGTCACGCCCAGCAGTGATATAGAATCCATTTCCAAATGTTAAATCACTGGTTTTCCATGTTATTAGGTGAATAGTTGCTGTATTACAGAGTAAATGGGAGACTTTTATTGTGAAATTTGCTCTGGGGTGTGTTTTGAAAAGGTCACTAGAGTCTAATAAAAACAACCTGGAAGAGTTTGGGTCATAATGTTGAGCCATTTGCATCAATTAATGCATTACTATAATCTAGAGGCTTTTATTTTGTAGGGTCCCTGGAGTCTTATTTTGAAAGTCCAACAGAGTTGTGTTTATAGAAAATGTTCAGACCCGTCAATGATAGTTGATTACTTTCCAATCGTTAAATCACTCTTTTTCCATGTTATTAGGGCAGTAGATGAAGCGGAAATGGGAGGCTTTTATTTTGAAATTTGCTATAGGGTGTGTTTTAAACAGTCTCCTAGAGTCTATTCTCTAAAACGGGGTTGAGTTTGGGTCATAATGTTGAGCCATATAGAGCAATAAATATATGTAAAAAATATAGAGGCTTTTATTTTGTAGGGTCCCTGGAGTCTTATTTTGAAAGTCTATCAGTGCTGAGTGGCAAGGGAAGTGTCATGTACAGCAGTCATATAGTATCCATTTCCCAATGTTAAATCAGTCCTTTCACCCTCCATTAGATTAATATGTGCTGTTTAAAACAGCAGAGGTAAAATCTGTTTGAAGCTTGGTAACCTTGACAACGCTTAACGAGCCTCTCACTGACACAGACAACAGCTGCACTCACTATTGGTTTCTTCTTCCCAGGCTTTTTTGTATGGGAAGAACGGCACCGAACAAACGACTACTGATCAAAAACCGTATGAGTTATTCAAAAAACATTTTCACCATGAGCATCAGCAATCCTTCGACTCCAACTATACCAACTTTGGTGTATGTGTGTCATTCAGAAAAATATTTATGACGAGTTGAAAACACATAGTCTGATTCGTTTTTCTCCCATCTTCAGCTCAAAAAGAATGGAGAAAGGCTGAAACTCTCATCCACTTTAGGTTGGTCTGGAGGGTTTTTAAGGCAAAGTATTAATCCTACCGTAATTCCGAAGACATTGTGTGAGTCCAGAGGTTTCAGTCTACAAACTGACCAAAAATGGTGACTGTAGCTCCAAATATGTGGCCGTGAGGGCGAGAATAAGATGTTTGATCTTAAAAAATGGCCGCCTCACACTAAGATTTCAGCAGCTGCACTCTAGCAGGCTGCTGCAGAAGCTAACTGTCAGCTAGCTTCCAGGTGCTTACCCTCCGAACAAACGACTGCTGAGCAAAAACCGTAAAAGATATCTGAAAAATTCTTTCAGTGAAAGCAACATCTATCCTTTGTCTCAGACTGGGGTAACCTTCATGTCTGTAGGTCTTTCACAACCCAAAACGAAGCACAAACAAAATGGTTGGCCCACCTGCTCCTCCCTTTGTTTGAACTGCAGGACCTCACTCTCACTCACCTTTTAGCTGCTAAAGCACCCCTCCGAACAAACGACTGCTGAGTAAAAACCGTAAAAGGTATCTGAAAAATTCTTTTTATCTAAGCGACAGCTATATCTTGTCTTCAATTGGAGTAACTTTCATGGCTGTAGGTCATCTACAAACTGAATGGGAAGAGAAAGAAAAAGAAAAAACGTTTCATCACACCTAAGCTTCTAATTGAGCTAGCTGCAGCAGGTCACTGTCACTCAGCTTTCAGGTGCTTAAAATGTCCTCCGAACAAACGACTGCTGAGCAAAAACCGTATGAGTTATTCAAAAAATTTTTTCACCGTGAGCGTCAGTCATCCTTCGACTCCAACTATGCCAACTTTGGTGTATGTGTGTCATTCAGAAAAATATTTATGACGAGTTTAAAACACATAGTCGGATTCGTTTTTCTCCCCTCTTCTGCTCCAAAACCAATGAAAAACGGCTCTGATTTTCATCGACTTTAGGTCGGTCTGGAGGGTTTTTAAGGAAAAGTATTAATCCTACCGTAATTCCGAAGATATTGTGTGGGTCCAGAGATTTCAGTCTACAAACTGACCAAAAATGGTGACTCTAGCTATAAATATGTGGCCGTGAGGGCGAGTTTAAAATGTTTTTTTGTGTTTAAAAAACGCCTGCCTCACACTCTAGCTTTTCAGTTGCTCCACTCTAGCAGGCTGGATTTTGCTAAAACTTTGTGGCGCTTGAGGTCTGATTATACAAAAACCGTAGCAGTTATCAACATACCGTCTTCAGTTTTAAATAGACGAAGGATTTATCTACAAACTGAGCTTCAAACTGTTTTTCTAGGTGAATGTATGCCGACACAGTGAAGTGCTGTTTTTTATGCTTTTTTTTTCCTCTCCCCATTCATTTCCTATGGGATTTTTTTGCGACGTTTTCGCTAATAATTCGCAAACCTTCGGACTAATGAGAAAGTTTTATACAAGCACACATCACCCCATTGGTCCCGACGCGTGTGCCAACTTTGGGCCCGATCCGCCAAACCGTGCGGGACTAGTTACGCGCCGAAGTTTTGGGTATACGGGAGAATTATAATAATAACTAGAAAATTTCTAAAGAAATTTTGAGGGGGGCCACCTACTGCCCGTCTGGGGAACCGGGCCAATACGGCCCTGGCAAGTGACGTCGGGGCTCCCCAGACCAACTGCTTACGCCTTTGAGGGCTGCTGAGGGAAGGAAAGAGGGCAAGTTCATGGGCAAAGAGAGCTGTGTGCCACTTGTGCTGAAATCTGGGAAATAGACGTGCACAGCGTATGATGCACAAGGGTAATATGGGTTGTCCATATTGAAACACAGTGGGTAAAGCCCAGTTGGCGGGCTTCGCCCGCCTGCTAGGAGCCATCTCAGTGAAGAAAAAAATCACCAATGGCGGGCTCTGCCCGCCTTCTAAGAGCCATTGCAGTGATGAAATCACCAATGGCGGGCTCCGCCCGCCTGCTAAGAGCCATTGCAGTGATGTAATCACCTTTGGCGGGCTCCGCCCGCCTGTTACCATTGGCGGGCTCCGCCCGCCTTCTAAGAGCCATTGCAGTGATGAAATCACCAATGGCAATGAGCAATATGCCAGAATGTATGAGTGTGTATAAGGAAGAGGCTTTTATTCTGTAGAGTCCTTGTAGTCTTATTTTGAAAGTCTATCATGAATGTGCATCAAAAGATGGGTCACGCCCAGCAGTGATATAGAATCCATTTCCAAATGTTAAATCACTGGTTTTCCATGTTATTAGGTGAATAGTTGCTGTATTACAGAGTAAATGGGAGACTTTTATTGTGAAATTTGCTCTGGGGTGTGTTTTGAAAAGGTCACTAGAGTCTAATAAAAACAACCTGGAAGAGTTTGGGTCATAATGTTGAGCCATTTGCATCAATTAATGCATTACTATAATCTAGAGGCTTTTATTTTGTAGGGTCCCTGGAGTCTTATTTTGAAAGTCCAACAGAGTTGTGTTTATAGAAAATGTTCAGACCCGTCAATGATAGTTGATTACTTTCCAATCATTAAATCACTCTTTTTCCATGTTATTAGGGCAGTAGATGAAGCGGAAATGGGAGGCTTTTATTTTGAAATTTGCTATAGGGTGTGTTTTAAACAGTCTCCTAGAGTCTATTCTCTAAAACGGGGTTGAGTTTGGGTCATAATGTTGAGCCATATAGAGCAATAAATATATGTAAAAAATATAGAGGCTTTTATTTTGTAGGGTCCCTGGAGTCTTATTTTGAAAGTCTATCAGTGCTGAGTGGCAAGGGAAGTGTCATGGACAGCAGTCATATAGTATCCATTTCCCAATGTTAAATCAGTCCTTTCACCCTCCATTAGATTAATATGTGCTGTTTAAAACAGCAGAGGTAAAATCTGTTTGAAGCTTGGTAACCTTGACAACGCTTAACGAGCCTCTCACTGACACAGACAACAGCTGCACTCACTATTCGTTTCTTCTTCCCAGGCTTTTTTGTATAGGAAGAACGGCACCGAACAAACGACTACTGATCAAAAACCGTATGAGTTATTCAAAAAACATTTTCACCATGAGCATCAGCAATCCTTCGACTCCAACTATACCAACTTTGGTGTATGTGTGTCATTCAGAACAATATTTATGACGACTTGAAAACACATAGTCTGATTCGTTTCTCTCCCATCTTCAGCTCAAAAAGAATGGAGAAAGGCTGAAACTCATCGACTTTAGGTTGGTCTGGAGGGTTTTTAAGGAAAAGTATTAATCCTACCGTAATTCCGAAGACATTGTGTGAGTCCAGAGGTTTCAGTCTACAAACTGACCAAAAATGGTGACTGTAGCTCCAAATATGTGGCCGTGAGGGCGAGAATAAGATGTTTGATCTTAAAAAAATGGCCGCCTCACACTAAATTTCAGCAGCTGCACTCTAGCAGGCTGCTGCAGAAGCTAACTGTCAGCTAGCTTCCAGGTGCTTACCCTCCGAACAAACGACTGCTGAGCAAAAACCGTAAAAGATATCTGAAAAATTCTTTCAGTGAAAGCAACATCTATCCTTTGTCTCAGACTGGGGTAACCTTCATGTCTGTAGGTCTTTCACAACCCAAAACGAAGCACAAACAAAATGGTTGGCCCACCTGCTCCTCCCTTTGTTTGAACTGCAGGACCTCACTCTCACTCACCTTTTAGCTGCTAAAGCACCCCTCCGAACAAACGACTGCTGAGTAAAAACCGTAAAAGGTATCTGAAAAATTCTTTTTATCTAAGCGACAGCTATATCTTGTCTTCAATTGGAGTAACTTTCATGGCTGTAGGTCATCTACAAACTGAACGGGAAGAGAAAGAAAAAGAAAAAACGTTTCATCACACCTAAGCTTCTAATTGAGCTAGCTGCAGCAGGTCACTGTCACTCAGCTTTCAGGTGCTTAAAATGTCCTCCGAACAAACGACTGCTGAGCAAAAACCGTATGAGTTATTCAAAAAATTTTTTCACCGTGAGCGTCAGTCATGCTTCGACTCCAACTATGCCAACTTTGGTGTATGTGTGTCATTCAGAAAAATATTTATGACGAGTTTAAAACACATAGTCTGATTCGTTTTTCTCCCCTCTTCTGCTCCAAAACCAATGAAAAACGGCTCTGATTTTCATCGACTTTAGGTCGGTCTGGAGGGTTTTTAAGGAAAAGTATTAATCCTACCGTAATTCCGAAGATATTGTGTGGGTCCAGAGATTTCAGTCTACAAACTGACCAAAAATGGTGACTCTAGCTATAAATATGTGGCCGTGAGGGCGAGTTTAAAATGTTTTTTTGTGTTTAAAAAACGCCTGCCTCACACTCTAGCTTTTCAGTTGCTCCACTCTAGCAGGCTGGATTTTGCTAAAACTTTGTGGCGCTTGAGGTCTGATTATACAAAAACCGTAGCAGTTATCAACATACCGTCTTCAGTTTTAAATAGACGAAGGATTTATCTACAAACTGAGCTTCAAACTGTTTTTCTAGGTGAATGTATGCCGACACAGTGAAGTGCTGTTTTTTATGCTTTTTTTTTCCTCTCCCCATTCATTTCCTATGGGATTTTTTTGCGACGTTTTCGCTAATAATTCGCAAACCTTCGGACTAATGAGAAAGTTTTATACAAGCACACATCACCCCATTGGTCCCGACGCGTGTGCCAACTTTGGGCCCGATCCGCCAAACCGTGCGGGACTAGTTATGCGCCGAAGTTTTGGGTATACGGGAGAATTATAATAATAATAATACGCGGAATAAATATGTGCAATAGTAGTAGGTGGGCCATGCCTTCGGCATGTGGCCCCCCAATAATACGCGGAATAAATATGTGCAATAGTAGTAGGTGGGCCATGCCTTCGGCATGTGGCCCCCCAACTAGAAAATTTCTAAAGAAATTTTGAGGGGGGCCACCTACTGCCCGTCTGGGGAACCGGGCCAATACGGCCCTGGCAAGTGACGTCGGGGCTCCCCAGACCAACTGCTTACGCCTTTGAGGGCTGCTGAGGGAAGGAAAGAGGGCAAGTTCATGGGCAAAGAGAGCTGTGTGCCACTTGTGCTGAAATCTGGGAAATAGACGTGCACAGCGTATGATGCACAAGGGTAATATGGGTTGTCCATATTGAAACACAGTGGGTAAAGCCCAGTTGGCGGGCTTCGCCCGCCTGCTAGGAGCCATCTCAGTGAAGAAAAAAATCACCAATGGCGGGCTCTGCCCGCCTTCTAAGAGCCATTGCAGTGATGAAATCACCAATGGCGGGCTCCGCCCGCCTGCTAAGAGCCATTGCAGTGATGTAATCACCTTTGGCGGGCTCCGCCCGCCTATTACCATTGGCGGGCTCCGCCCGCCTTCTAAGAGCCATTGCAGTGATGAAATCACCAATGGCAATGAGCAATATGCCAGAATGTATGAGTGTGTATAAGGAAGAGGCTTTTATTCTGTAGAGTCCTTGTAGTCTTATTTTGAAAGTCTATCATGAATGTGCATCAAAAGATGGGTCACGCCCAGCAGTGATATAGAATCCATTTCCAAATGTTAAATCACTGGTTTTCCATGTTATTAGGTGAATAGTTGCTGTATTACAGAGTAAATGGGAGACTTTTATTGTGAAATTTGCTCTGGGGTGTGTTTTGAAAAGGTCACTAGAGTCTAATAAAAACAACCTGGAAGAGTTTGAGTCATAATGTTGAGCCATTTGCATCAATGAATGCATTAGTATAATCTAGAGGCTTTTATTTTGTAGGGTCCCTGGAGTCTTATTTTGAAAGTCCAACAGAGTTGTGTTTATAGAAAATGTTCAGACCCGTCAATGATAGTTGATTACTTTCCAATCGTTAAATCACTCTTTTTCCATGTTATTAGGGCAGTAGATGAAGCGGAAATGGGAGGCTTTTATTTTGAAATTTGCTATAGGGTGTGTTTTAAACAGTCTCCTAGAGTCTATTCTCTAAAACGGGGTTGAGTTTGGGTCATAATGTTGAGCCATATAGGGCAATAAATATATGTAAAAAATATAGAGGCTTTTATTTTGTAGGGTCCCTGGAGTCTTATTTTGAAAGTCTATCAGTGCTGAGTGGCAAGGGAAGTGTCATGGACAGCAGTCATATAGTATCCATTTCCCAATGTTAAATCAGTCCTTTCACCCTCCATTAGATTAATATGTGCTGTTTAAAACAGCAGAGGTAAAATCTGTTTGAAGCTTGGTAACCTTGACAACGCTTAACGAGCCTCTCACTGACACAGACAACAGCTGCACTCACTATTGGTTTCTTCTTCCCAGGCTTTTTTGTATGGGAAGAACGGCACCGAACAAACGACTACTGATCAAAAACCGTATGAGTTATTCAAAAAACATTTTCACCATGAGCATCAGCAATCCTTCGACTCCAACTATACCAACTTTG
The DNA here is from genome assembly GCA_030533445.1 of Cyprinodon diabolis. Taxonomy (NCBI): domain Eukaryota; kingdom Metazoa; phylum Chordata; class Actinopteri; order Cyprinodontiformes; family Cyprinodontidae; genus Cyprinodon; species Cyprinodon diabolis. Next base: position 6,506,284 of record CM060084.1, read on the forward strand.
GTGTATGTGTGTCATTCAGAAAAATATTTATGACGAGTTGAAAACACATAGTCTGATTCGTTTCTCTCCCATCTTCAGCTCAAAAAGAATAGAGAAAGGCTGAAACTCTCATCGACTTTAGGTTGGTCTGGAGGGTTTTTAAGGAAAAGTATTAATCCTACCGTAATTCCGAAGACATTGTGTGAGTCCAGAGGTTTCAGTCTACAAACTGACCAAAAATGGTGACTGTAGCTCCAAATATGTGGCCGTGAGGGCGAGAATAAGATGTTTGATCTTAAAAAAATGGCCGCCTCACACTAAGATTTCAGCAGCTGCACTCTAGCAGGCTGCTGCAGAAGCTAACTGTCAGCTAGCTTCCAGGTGCTTACCCTCCGAACAAACGACTGCTGAGCAAAAACCGTAAAAGGTATCTGAAAAATTCTTTCAGTGAAAGCAACATCTATCCTTTGTCTCAGACTGGGGTAACCTTCATGTCTGTAGGTCTTTCACAACCCAAAACGAAGCACAAACAAAATGGTTGGCCCACCTGCTCCTCCCTTTGTTTGAACTGCAGGACCTCACTCTCACTCACCTTTTAGCTGCTAAAGCACCCCTCCGAACAAACGACTGCTGAGTAAAAACCGTAAAAGGTATCTGAAAAATTATTTTTATCTAAGCGACAGCTATATCTTGTCTTCAATTGGAGTAACTTTCATGGCTGTAGGTCATCTACAACCTGAATGGGAAGAGAAAGAAAAAGAAAAAACGTTTTGTCACACCTGATCTTCTAATTGAGCTAGCTGCAGCAGGACACTCTCCCCCAGCTTTCAGCTGCTTAAAATGTCCTCCGAACAAACGACTGCTGAGCAAAAACCGTATGAGTTATTCAAAAAATTTTTTCACCGTGAGCGTCAGTCATCCTTCGACTCCAACTATGCCAACTTTGGTGTATGTGTGTCATTCAGAAAAATATTTATGACGAGTTTAAAACACATAGTCTGATTCGTTTTTCTCCCCTCTTCTGCTCCAAAACCAATGAAAAACGGCTCTGATTTTCATCGACTTTAGGTCGGTCTGGAGGGTTTTTAAGGAAAAGTATTAATCCTACCGTAATTCCGAAGATATTGTGTGGGTCCAGAGATTTCAGTCTACAAACTGACCAAAAATGGTGACTCTAGCTATAAATATGTGGCCGTGAGGGCGAGTTTAAAATGTTTTTTTGTGTTTAAAAAACGCCTGCCTCACACTCTAGCTTTTCAGTTGCTCCACTCTAGCAGGCTGGATTTTGCTAAAACTTTGTGGCGCTTGAGGTCTGATTATACAAAAACCGTAGCAGTTATCAACATACCGTCTTCAGTTTTAAATAGAGGAAGGATTTATCTACAAACTGAGCTTCAAACTGTTTTTCTAGGTGAATGTATGCCGACACAGTGAAGTGCTGTTTTTTATGCTTTTTTTTTCCTCTCCCCATTCATTTCCTATGGGATTTTTTTGCGACGTTTTCGCTAATAATTCGCAAACCTTCGGACTAATGAGAAAGTTTTATACAAGCACACATCACCCCATTGGTCCCGACGCGTGTGCCAACTTTGGGCCCGATCCGCCAAACCGTGCGGGACTAGTTACGTGCCGAAGTTTTGGGTATACGGGAGAATTATAATAACTAGAAAATTTCTAAAGAAATTTTGAGGGGGGCCACCTACTGCCCGTCTGGGGAACCGGGCCAATACGGCCCTGGCAAGTGACGTCGGGGCTCCCCAGACCAACTGCTTACGCCTTTGAGGGCTGCTGAGGGAAGGAAAGAGGGCAAGTTCATGGGCAAAGAGAGCTGTGTGCCACTTGTGCTGAAATCTGGGAAATAGACGTGCACAGCGTATGATGCACAAGGGTAATATGGGTTGTCCATATTGAAACACAGTGGGTAAAGCCCAGTTGGCGGGCTTTGCCCGCCTGCTAGGAGCCATCTCAGTGAAGAAAAAAATCACCAATGGCGGGCTCTGCCCGCCTTCTAAGAGCCATTGCAGTGATGAAATCACCAATGGCGGGCTCCGCCCGCCTGCTAAGAGCCATTGCAGTGATGTAATCACCTTTGGCGGGCTCCGCCCGCCTGTTACCATTGGCGGGCTCCGCCCGCCTTCTAAGAGCCATTGCAGTGATGTAATCACCAATGGCAATGAGCAATATGCCAGAATGTATGAGTGTGTATAAGGAAGAGGCTTTTATTCTGTAGAGTCCTTGTAGTCTTATTTTGAAAGTCTATCATGAATGTGCATCAAAAGATGGGTCACGCCCAGCAATGATATAGAATCCATTTCCAAATGTTAAATCACTGGTTTTCCATGTTATTAGGTGAATAGTTGCTGTATTACAGAGTAAATGGGAGACTTTTATTGTGAAATTTGCTCTGGGGTGTGTTTTGAAAAGGTCACTAGAGTCTAATAAAAACAACCTGGAAGAGTTTGGGTCATAATGTTGAGCCATTTGCATCAATTAATGCATTAGTATAATCTAGAGGCTTTTATTTTGTAGGGTCCCTGGAGTCTTATTTTGAAAGTCCAACAGAGTTGTGTTTATAGAAAATGTTCAGACCCGTCAATGATAGTTGATTACTTTCCAATCGTTAAATCACTCTTTTTCCATGGTATTAGGGCAGTAGATGAAGCGGAAATGGGAGGCTTTTATTTTGAAATTTGCTATAGGGTGTGTTTTAAACAGTCTCCTAGAGTCTATTCTCTAAAACGGGGTTGAGTTTGGGTCATAATGTTGAGCCATATAGGGCAATAAATATATGTAAAAAATATAGAGGCTTTTATTTTGTAGGGTCCCTGGAGTCTTATTTTGAAAGTCTATCAGTGCTGAGTGGCAAGGGAAGTGTCATGGACAGCAGTCATATAGTATCCATTTCCCAATGTTAAATCAGTCCTTTCACCCTCCATTAGATTAATATGTGCTGTTTAAAACAGCAGAGGTAAAATCTGTTTGAAGCTTGGTAACCTTGACAACGCTTAACGAGCCTCTCACTGACACAGACAACAGCTGCACTCACTATTGGTTTCTTCTTCCCAGGCTTTTTTGTATGGGAAGAACGGCACCGAACAAACGACTACTGATCAAAAACCGTATGAGTTATTCAAAAAACATTTTCACCATGAGCATCAGCAATCCTTTGACTCCAACTATACCAACTTTGGTGTATGTGTGTCATTCAGAAAAATATTTATGACGAGTTGAAAACACATAGTCTGATTCGTTTCTCTCCCATCTTCAGCTCAAAAAGAATAGAGAAAGGCTGAAACTCTCATCGACTTTAGGTTTGCCTGGAGGGTTTTTAGGGAAAAGTATTAATCCTACCGTAATTCCGAAGACATTGTGTGAGTCCAGAAGTTTCAGTCTACAAACTGACCAAAAATGGTGACTGTAGCTCCAAATATGTGGCCGTGAGGGCGAGAATAAGATGTTTGATCTTAAAAAAATGGCCGCCTCACACTAAGATTTCAGCAGCTGCACTCTAGCAGGCTGCTGCAGAAGCTAACTGTCAGCTAGCTTCCAGGTGCTTACCCTCCGAACAAACGACTGCTGAGCAAAAACCGTAAAAGGTATCTGAAAAATTCTTTCAGTGAAAGCAACATCTATCCTTTGTCTCAGACTGGGGTAACCTTCATGTCTGTAGGTCTTTCACAACCCAAAACGAAGCACAAACAAAATGGTTGGCCCACCTGCTCCTCCCTTTCTTTTAACTGCAGGACCTCACTCTCACTCACCTTTTAGCTGCTAAAGCACCCCTCCGAACAAATGACTGCTGAGTAAAAACCGTAAAAGGTATCTGAAAAATTCTTTTTATCTAAGCGACAGCTATATCTTGTCTTCAATTGGAGTAACTTTCATGGCTGTAGATCATCTACAAACTGAATGGGAAGAGAAAGAAAAAGAAAAAACGTTTCATCACACCTAAGCTTCTAATTGAGCTAGCTGCAGCAGGTCACTGTCACTCAGCTTTCAGGTGCTTAAAATGTCCTCCGAACAAACGACTGCTGAGCAAAAACCGTATGAGTTATTCAAAAAATTTTTTCACCGTGAGCGTCAGTCATCCTTCGACTCCAACTATGCCAACTTTGGTGTATGTGTGTCATTCAGAAAAATCTTTATGACGAGTTTAAAACACATAGTCTGATTCGTTTTTCTCCCCTCTTCTGCTCCAAAACCAATGAAAAACGGCTCTGATTTTCATCGACTTTAGGTCGGTCTGGAGGGTTTTTAAGGAAAAGTATTAATCCTACCGTAATTCCGAAGATATTGTGTGGGTCCAGAGATTTCAGTCTACAAACTGACCAAAAATGGTGACTCTAGCTATAAATATGTGGCCGTGAGGGCGAGTTTAAAATGTTTTTTTGTGTTTAAAAAACGCCTGCCTCACACTCTAGCTTTTCAGTTGCTCCACTCTAGCAGGCTGGATTTTGCTAAAACTTTGTGGCGCTTGAGGTCTGATTATACAAAAACCGTAGCAGTTATGAACATACCGTCTTCAGTTTTAAATAGCCGAAGGATTTATCTACAAACTGAGCTTCAAACTGTTTTTCTAGGTGAATGTATGCCGACACAGTGAAGTGCTGTTTTTTATGCTTTTTTTTACCTCTTCCCATTCATTTCCTATGGGATTTTTTTGCGACGTTTTCGCTAATAATTCGCAAACCTTCGGACTAATGAGAAAGTTTTATACAAGCACACATCACCCCATTGGTCCCAACGCGTGTGCCAACTTTGGGCCCGATCCGCCAAACCGTGCGGGACTAGTTACGTGCCGAAGTTTTGGGTATACGGGAGAATTATAATAATAATAATAATACGCGGAATAAATATGTGCAATAGTAGTAGGTGGGCCATGCCTTCGGCATGTGGCCCCCCAATAATAATAATACGCGGAATAAATATGTGCAATAGTAGTAGGTGGGCCATGCCTTCGGCATGTGGCCCCCCAATAATAATAATACGCGGAATAAATATGTGCAATAGTAGTAGGTGGGCCATGCCTTCGGCATGTGGCCCCCCAATAATAATACGCGGAATAAATATGTGCAATAGTAGTAGGTGGGCCATGCCTTCGGCATGTGGCCCCCCAATAATAATACGCGGAATAAATATGTGCAATAGTAGTAGGTGGGCCATGCCTTCGGCATGTGGCCCCCCAATAATACGCGGAATAAATATGTGCAATAGTAGTAGGTGGGCCATGCCTTCGGCATGTGGCCCCCCAATAATAATACGCGGAATAAATATGTGCAATAGTAGTAGGTGGGCCATGCCTTCGGCATGTGGCCCCCCAATAATACGCGGAATAAATATGTGCAATAGTAGTAGGTGGGCCATGCCTTCGGCATGTGGCCCCCCAATAATAATAATACGCGGAATAAATATGTGCAATAGTAGTAGGTGGGCCATGCCTTCGGCATGTGGCCCCCCAATAATACGCGGAATAAATATGTGCAATAGTAGTAGGTGGGCCATGCCTTCGGCATGTGGCCCCCCAATAATACGCGGGGGGAGGGGGGGGATAAATATGTGCAATAGTAGTAGGTGGGCCATGCCTTCGGCATGTGGCCCCCCAATAATACGCGGAATAAATATGTGCAATAGTAGTAGGTGGGCCATGCCTTCGGCATGTGGCCCCCCAATAAGCATGCTATAAACTAAATCAGTGGTTCTCAACGTGGAGAAAACACATCAGTAGATGTTTGATCTTAAAATTCTCTAGATATTAAATTCATTTACAAAATGTTTCACAGATAATATGATATAAATGGGGAAACGTATTATTTATGTGTCTCTAAATTAACTTGTTGCTTCATAAATGGAGCAAACATATAAACTATTAATGCTGTTTTAATAGTTAGTTGGTGGTGCTGTAGCTCTTACTCTATATTTGTGGTATTTATCCCCCTTAAGGTTGACTCTACACTCCAATCTTAAGAGTTTTACCACATCTAGAAATGTTTTTCCCCCAGAAGTGCCCATTTTTAACTCATTTCATATTTCCATCAACCCTGACAAGCTTCCCTGTCTCTGCTAAGGATACACCTGGCATAACATGATACTGCCACCACCGTGTTTTATTGTGGATGGTGAATTCAGGGTGATGCATGTTGTTACTTTTCTGCCCAGTTTTAAATGAAAATCTCACATTTCTGCCCAACTTATTACTGTTTTTTTCCCCATTCATGTCTTGTCTCTTTTGGCCAAATTCAAACAAGACTTCTTATTGGTTTATTTTTCAATGGCCAGATTGATTTATTTTTGTGGGCAGCTGACAGCTTTGATGCCAACAGATCCTTTCACCCTTGCTTGGTTTATAAAGACACCCAGGCAAAGTTATACAACTTACCCTGTTTTAATGGTCTCCACGTCCTCCCCCTGCCTTTTCCAATGTGTTCCTCAGCTTTCAAGAGGGTTTTTGTTCAGTAAAGTCTTCCTTAAAACCCAGGAGGCCTTCAAACTACCAACAGGATTTAAACTAAGATTTAGCAACACACAGTTTGGCTGTATTTATTCATTAGGAGATTTCTGATGGCAGTAGATTTCATTCCTGATATATAAAAATCAAACTTATAATCAATAGCACACCACAAATCAAAGACTTATTTTTAGCAACAGCTTGAAAAATAAACAATGATTTTCATACTTTACAGTCATGTCCTGCATTGGTCGACTAAAAGTAAAGGGGAGATAGAAAGAGAAAAGTGTATTTGATGAGGAGGACTTCTAGGGGGATTTTCTTGTATGGAAGAGAAACGTGGAAAGCCTTTTTTTATTTTGGTCCATTTTGAAACACTTTTCACAATTATGTCATTATTACAATTAGAGATAATCTATCAAATAGAATGAATTCAGTAAAATCCACTGAGGTTTCACAGATGAAAAAGTAAAAGGCAGTCAGGATAAGGGTATTCAATTTAGATTTGTAAGTTTATGTACTTTTAAAGTACAGTACCCATCTGGTTGAGAACAGAAGTACAGGCACACCTTAGGTCAGCTTCTTTTTGCCTTCTATTTCCTGTAAGTCCTCATAAAATAAGTGATGATGTACAGAAACAGAGAGAGGCTCCAGTTCTGAGTACAAAAGGTGCTCTCTGCGTAAAGCTTGGAGTCTCAGTGGCGTAAAGCTGGAAGAGCAGAGCGTTCGATCATCTTCACCCTGTCAACATAAAGACAAAGAGCTGCCTCCGAGCAAGTAGAGCTGGTCATAGGTGAGTCACACGTACACACAGATACAGAGGAATGTGCTATGCCCCCCCCACACACACACGCACACACACACACACAATCCAAGGAGCACTTTTAGCCTTTAGAGGAGAGGTTCTCTCATCTGCCCTTGGCTCGCTCTTCAGGCCTCTGTTACAGCGACACAGCAGCTACATATGAGGTCTCACACTAATAACTACACACCACTCTAGGGCATGGCACACACACACACACACCTTCACTGTGTCCCATCCTTAGTGAACCTTTGTTGTCCCTGTGACCCCCCACCTAGGGGCCCCTGCTGTCCTGTCACACCACACAGAGATCAACCCGAGGCCCCTGCTGGGCTGCCAGGATGTGCTGACTGCAGTTAGGGTCATGTTGTTAGAGCATGTTGCATGGCAGAGAAAACCTACAAGTTTCACATAGTTCTGATGCAGCCAGCCACAGTTTTTGAAATAAATTCTCTTGATTTTTTTTTTTTTCTTTTCTGGAGATATTTGCAGACATTCAGGTAAAGAAATGCATTTTTCCAGGTGGGCCCACAGATGTATAATTCATAAAGAGGTTGCTGTAGGTCAGGGGATCACCAGCTGCTTGGTGGCAACAAGGATGGCCAACATAGTGCAGAAGGGGCAGACTAGAGGGGCGGATTTTATAGTAGTGGAGTCAGATGCAGGTCGGTGAAAAGGCCCTTTTCCTCTGTTACCCACCGACATCCCAACAAAGAATCTGGAAGCAGCAAACACTTTATTTATGCAGAATGAGATAACTGGTATTGTTCATGTTTTATGAAGGAAAACAGATTTTAACAGCTATGGTGTTTGAGATTCAGCGTGATAACAATGTTAAAGTGAGAATTTTATAATAAAGACAAAATGAAAAGTGTTTTGTTTGTTTTTTGCAGCATCTGAGTAATTAAAAAAAATCCATACAGAAATGAATAGGACAATCCAATTGGCTTTACATAAATAAGAACCACAGTTACTTACTGATGCTAAGATGCTTTATATCAGGGTTCTTCAACGTTTTCCAGCCCAAGGACCCCAAAACTAATGGCGAGATGGAGCAGGGACCCCCTAATTATATATATTGAATGAAATCGTGTTATATCAAACTGATCCTATAGTCACTCTATTACAGATGGAGTAATGTAATGAAAGTAATTTGGCCCTGGGATTATTGAAGCATTTCTGATTATGATTCCTGGTTGATGGGACAGGTGTCGTGAATGAAACAATGCCCAGCTTGAAAGAGCTCCCGTGTGTCGCTGAATGTGTGCATTGATGACTGAAAGACATCTTCTGCCTCCATTTATCTGTTTACTACAGTGTGCTAAATTCATGTTAATGTGGATTTAAAGACATTTCAATTAAAAATTGCAGGGGGGAAATATAAAAAAGTCTAATCAACCAAATCTTTTGCGACCACCATGCAGTACCTCTGTGGACCCCCTAGGGGTCGAAGACCCCCAGTTGAAGACCTCCGCTTTATGGCATAGATTTTTGCAGATAATGTTATGTAGACCTACCTGTTCAGTGGAAGTTTTGTGTGACTTCAAGTAATTGATGAGCAAAGAGGGACGTGCATGCACACTCTTAGAATGTATTTAATTCTGATATAATGTTTTGGACCTAGTCACGATCAAAAACAAAATCTCATACTCAAATCTGAATTAAATTTATCAAGATATTTTCCAAAGAATTAAATCTCAACAAACAAAACCTCTTGAAACATGTAACCTGAGCCACTCTAACTATAAGCTTTATCAAAAAGGAAAGTTTTAAACAGATTTTTAGATAGCTTTGCATGTGCGAATTGATTTTATAAACATTTAAATTGAACCTGAGTTAACTTAGACCACTAATTTTGTTTCTGAATATGTGACAGTTCCTTTTAAGGGCCTTTTGGGAACCTGAAGAAAGGAGATTGTTTACTCAAATTAGACTTGTGATACTCAGGTCTAACAAGAATTTGACTAAAGTAAAAGTAAAAATTACTGTAAAGTAACACTACTTCTGAAATATTTTTTTCATTCTAAAAGCGATTTAAGTAAATGTAGCTCAGTAAATATAACTAAGTACCTAACTGCCCTGCCTATGATATATCATATAAAGCTGTGTTCTTCAATGCAAGTTCAGGGATAATAAAATCTGTTCCATTTAGTTGAATAACTTCGCTTAAATTTAAAACATATTGTAATCAGTTACTTTTAGTAGTTCCCTTTAAATCTCCAAACCATAACTGAATAAACTGTGTCCAGTCTGGTTCATACTCCAATTCGGTAGGTGGCGGTAATGCGCAAACTTTGCTTTTTACCGACCGCAAAGAAAAAGAAGAAGAAGAAGTCATAACCACCAACTCATAAACCGCTTTCTATAATTACAGTCATAATTCTCTTGTTCCGCGCCGTGTTTATACGTTTAAATAAAAACGAGGCTTCATATCTTTACATCATTTCTACCATATATCATGTTATTTTTAAGAATGCCATGAACCAATGGAAAAGGGTTCATTTCTTACGGGGCGCATGATTGAGCTAATCTGGTCACGTGGAAGTGAAGGGCGGAGGAGGAGGGGTGGGGAGCAAACATGGCCGACCAAACATTGGAAGTAAACACAGCTGTCAGGGATCATGTAGAAAAAACAGAGCATGAAGAGCCAGAAGTTTCGAGTCTTACGACGAACGAAGAGCCCTGTGACAGGCAGGATCGGGACTCTCCAGAGGAGCCGCATCCGGCCGCTGCAGAGAGCAACTGGTCAGCTCCGATCCTGTCTCTGGCTCGGAAGGCCACGGAGACGATCAGCATCGGGATGAGCTTCGCCGCTGCCCCGAGAAAAGCCTCTCAGGATTCTGCTCTGAGTTCTCCAGGCGAGAAGGAGGCTGAGAACAATCGGAGGAGCTTCTCAGAAACGCTTCCCGGTAAGCTGCAACTGTTTCCCACTTTATTCAACCCAACTAAGTTTCTTCCAAGTTGCAAAAACCAAGCGTGTTACTTCCTCTTTAGTTTCTGTCAGCTGTCAGACACATGACTGTGGCCATGGAATGGAGTTAAATATCTGATCATAAGCAGTCCTCTCACTGTGTTTGTGTTTTTATGGAGAAGTAGCGCCTGTTTTGCTGATGAAGCTTCTTTATGTATGTATTTATTTCACAGTTATGCCTCCCAAAGACCCCATGGCGATAGAGAGATCCAACCTCCTCAGTATGATGAAGTTAAGCATCAAAGTTTTGATCCAGTCCTCCCTGAGCCTGGGCAGAACCCTGGACTCTGAGTATCCTCCTCTCCAGCAGTTTTTCCTGGTCCTTGAACACTGCCTCAAACATGGTCTTAAAGGTGAGCTTTCTGCTAGATAGGAGCGGGCATTTCTGTCTCCTTGAACCCCAGTCGGCCTCGGCAGATGGCCGCTCACACTGAGCCTGGTTCTGCTGGAGGTTTCTTCCTGTTGAAAGGGAGTTTTTCCTTTCCACTGTCGCTAGAAGCATGCTTAGTGTGAGGGATTGCATTCCAGTCAATGCAATCAACTGGTTTTCCTTAGATAGAAAACTTTGAATCAAATTGACTGGATGATCTGGTGAACTGTAAAGTGCCTTGAGATGACATGATGTGAATTGGAGCTATAGAAATAAACTGAATTAAATTTGTTTTCTGTAATGACAGAGTTTGTCAGCATGACTGACTTTTATATTTTCTGTTCTTTCAGCCAAGAAATCCTTCATTGGACAGAACAAGTCCATATGGGGACCTCTGGAGCTAGTTGAAAAGTTGTGTCCAGAGTCTGCCAACATTAGTACAAGTGCCAGAGACCTGCCTGGTATCAGGTATGTTGTCCGCAGTTCCTACACAGATTGGAAAAGTGGGGAATTTGTGTACTTTTAGGACTGGGTAAGTGTAAGTATAAAAAAAGGGAAAAGTGATGTAAAATATGCAGGAACCCTCCATGTAAAAAACCCTTCAGTCTATATGATTATGTACATTTTCTGCTACTTTACTGCAGAACGGGCTTAGGAAGAGCGCGTGCCTGGCTGCATTTGGCGCTAATGCAGAAAAAAGTAGCAGACTACTTGAAAGCCCTGCTGGACCACAAAGACCTCCTGAGGTTGGTGGAATCAATCAGTAAGAATTTACCCTGCAGCAAGAAAACGTCACTCATGTAAATTTAGTTTTTTTCCATTGCAGAGTAACTTTGCTTGTTTCTAAGATTTTATTTTTAAACATATGTCACATTAATTTTTCTTTTTGTCTTTTATTTCATCAAATTTGCTAATTTTCCATGTTTTTGTTTGCATTTTTTATTCCATATTTTTTCACATTTATTTTTATTTTGAAAATTTCACAATTTTTTAAGTTTTTTATTTTTTTCTAAAGAAATTTTTGTAGATTTAAAATTTTCATTTTTTCCAGATAAAAGTTTATAAATTGCATTTTTTCAAATTGTGTTTTCCAGATTGTCTTCTTTTCACTTTCCTCTGGAAAGAGGAACATTTCCATTGTTTGCATGAATGACTTTTTTTATTGATCAAAGTGCACATAAAAAATTAGAAATTACAAAAGTCTGTTTAAAACGAAAATATGAAAATATAATAAGTCTAAAAAGAAGTAAAAGAAAATGCAAATCTTTGGGGAAAAACTTAAAGCTACAGTGTGTAATAATTTCAGGGATATACAGTCAGAAATGTAATATATTATACATAACTATGTTATTTATCATCATCTACGAGCTCAGCCTCTTAACCTTAATATTTGCGTTGCCTTAGAATTTGTTATTTATAATTACATAGGAGCGGGTCTCGCAGCCATGGAGGCAGACATCTTTGCGCTACGGCAGCGCAGAGCCAACAAACTAGCGATTGCGAGATCGGCCATTACGCTCGAAAGTAACTACGGCAATTTGAGAGAGATGAACTGAGACGGTACTGAAATCTATACCCTACACAGACTAATCAAATACTATCTGTAAAATTATCTATGTAAACAAACCTCATCACTTGAGAAGGTAGGTGATGCGGACGTCGTGGAAGACATTTTGTCCCGTAACGCTCGCCGTACTGTTGGGGGGGCAGAAGCGGTGGGGGGGGGGATGTTCATGTTGCTGCGGCCTGCAGTCTGGACATTAGATGTCGCTGATAATTACACACTTAAGCTTTAAAAGAATAAAATCAGGGGGAAAAAAGCAAAGTTATTCTTTTTTTTTTTTTAAATTGCTTTCAAAGTTAATTTCTGGATTGCTTTCTCTTTTTTTATTTTTTTTATTTATTTAGATTCGGCAAATGTAATCTTTGCTTGAAGCAATCTTGGAACAAATATCCCCTCTTCCCCACACTTTACATGTGGATTTTTTAAAAGAGGATAATCATTTAATTTTGTTCCTTCACGTGTGTATTTTAACCCCCCAGTGAGTTTTATGACTCTGGAGCTCTAATGCTGGAGGAGGAAGGAGCAGTGATGGGGGGGCTGCTAGTTGGCCTCAACGTCATAGATGCTAACCTCTGTATTAAAGGGGAGGATCTTGATTCTCAGGTCAGTAATCCAGAAAAAATCAGCTTGAACTCTACTTTCTGTTTGAACATTTATCTGATAATTACCTTTCCTCTCACCTTAAGGTGGCAGTCATTGATTTTTCCCTCTACCTGAAGGATCCTACAAGCAGCGAGACCCCAAAAGAGTTGGTGGATTCAAATTGCTTCTGACCTAAACAATTATCTTAAGTGTTTATTGAATGCTCTAAAGTTTTATTTTTTCCTCTCAGCGATGCAAAGATGACAGCCATACTAGACCAGAAGCACTACATCGAAGAACTGAATCGGCACTTGACCGGCACCGTCACCGACCTGCAGGCGAAGATGGACTCTTTAGAGAAGACCAACAACAAGCTCGTCGAGGAGGTTTGCAGACTATAAAACCATAAGAGTCCTGTTTTAATCTTCACCAACTAAATACAGTAAATGTTTTCTCCGTAGCTGACTGCAGCAACGGACAGAATCAACTCTCTACAGGAGGAGCAGCAACAGCTCAGACAGGAGAACGACTCCATCTTGCTGACGAGCCAGAAAAAGGAAGAGGTTCGGAATTACTTTAAAACTACGAGAATCAAAAAAGAAAAGAAAGAAAGCTAAAGGAATAAACCATGATTTCATGTTTTCAGGCAGCACTTCAGGATAGCCAGGTGGAGCTGGAGACGTACAGACAGACTCGCCAAGGTTTGGATGAGATGTACAACATGGTGTGGAAACAGTACAAAGAAGAGAAGCGGATTCGCCAGGTTTGTTACTGATGAGCTGCTGTAAAGGAACCAAACATGTTTATAGAAATAGGAACATTAATATACATTTCTTTTTGTTTTAAAGTTCAGGGTGACAGACCAAAACAAGTTACTACACAAATGATAAGTGAAACTAAAATAAGACAAACCTTTAACTGAAAAGTGTGGAGTGATGGTTGGTACACCTGACCTGCAGTTCTAGAAACGTTCCGGCTACAGTGGTGTAAAAAAAACAATTGCCTCTTTTAAAAACATTGAAAACAACTCATTTAACTTGCAGTCAAAAGAAACACAAATAAACACTAAAATGCAATCGTTCAACTGTTTTAATGCTATTTATTCATCAATATTATGCAAAAAGTAGAATTGTGCTTGGTTGATGTATTTCTGAGTTATCCTCATGAGTTCTGCTGCCTGGCCAAAAGCCCCTTCCTTTCTGGTGAAAAGGAGAGCCCCCTTTAAGAATCACCTGCCTGCAAACAAACCCCTCTCTCCCATCAGAGGGGTAATTAAAACCCGGGTCGTTTGCGACGACTTTTTAAACTTCGATCCGTTTTTTTTTTCCCACCTCACACTGACTGCGTATAGAGAGGCTCCTACTATGCAGAGCAGATCCAGATGTCCAGATTTTTTTATTTTTTTTTTATTCTGTCTGTGTGTCCCACAAACTGTAACACTGACTTAAATTTGGGAAAGATTATAAAAAGGTATGGCTGCAAAGCAAAGCCCAACTTCATGACCAGACTGCTGTGCAGCATCTCAAACCAGAACAGATGGAGGATTTTAAAAGGCTTACATTAAAAATATAATGGGAACTATTTTTAAAGAATAGACAACTTATATGCTGAGTGAGGCAGTGAGAGGTTATTATCAGAGAGATCTGTGGAGTTTGTTGAAGTTTTGTTTTTCATAAAGAGGGAAGAGTGATAAGTTGAGCTTACCTGCTCTATTTGCCCCTCATTGTTTTGTTTTATATGAGGCTCAGTGAGGATCACCATTTTATTACAGCTGTTCTCTGTCCTTCTGAGGTTTTTTCCCCTTGAGAAGAGTGGTTAGCTGCACTTTCCTGCACTGTCCCTCATTGTTTTTGCGAGGCTCAAAGAGGATCACTACTTTATCCGTTTTCTGTCTTCCTGAACTCCTATCATGAATGCATTAATCTGTTTTTTTTAGGACTTATACTCTTATTATTTTTTTACAGAGCACTTATACAGTCATACATCAATGGTACATAACACAAATGTTGACAATATAAAGTCTTCCATAAAATGAACATCTTAGCTTGATATCTTATGATCTCAGCCTCACATTCGTAGGCTCATCATCCTAAACCCTAAAATAAGGATACACTTTGGGCGGAATAGCTAAACACCATATGCCAAGAGACAAACTTGTTGGGCTTGTTTACATCAGCATAGCTTCTGGCTAAAAGTGGTTTTTTGAAGTCTTAATGAGTAGGTTATCTTTTCCATTTTATACAATTCGCTTACTTTTTGTACCCATAAGTCATAGGAAGGAGGCTCCAACGGCATCCACCTGATTGTAATGCCTCATTCCAAAAGTTTTGAAGTTTGGGACATGACCAAAAAATGTGTGTATGATTGGGGACCGCTGGGCCAACACAAGCTTGGTACTCTAGGATCCATCTTGGCAACAACACCTGGGCTCCTGAAATATCTACTAATAATTTTCCATTTATATTCCCGCAACGCATTTGTTTGTAACTCGATGTGCCTCAGTCCAGATTCCCTCCCATGTTTCGTCAGAGATTATTCTGGCCGTCTCTGCCTCCCATCTTTGTTTTGTCCAAGTGGGATCGTTAGTGTTCATTGACAGAAACACACTATATAACTTTGCTTTCAATTTTTTATCACCTCCCCCTTTCTGGTAATGAATTAGGAGGTTTTCAATTGGTTTGGTATTAAGTACTCTTTCCCAGTCCCTGTGTGCAACTAGAAAAGAGATTCATGTTTTTTAAAGTATGTTACTAATTGTTTATGCTCGGGTCTGCTATATGCACTTTGCGACTCCAAACCGTAGTGTTTGCCTGTGCCATTGACAGATTTTATTTTGCATTTTCCCCAAAGCGGATGCATTTTACTTTGTAACTGCCTCTCTCTTCCTGTCAGACCCATGAAATTGCCGCTGAGTTGCTGCGTAGTCTGTGTGTCTTACAGAAAACGGAGCGCAATGATCAAGGATCAAAGGTTAGATTAAGTCGATATTTTAGCAGCTAATCTACACAAAGCAGCAACCTCTCTTTTTATTAGCTTGTAAAAATCTTTTTTTTTTTTTGGCCACGGGAGGTCTCAGAATTTATTCAGCCTTCGAAGCGGTGTGATACACGTACAGATTTAAATTAGGCGGCACCCAGACAGGGTGACGCTGCTTTACTTTGAAGGCAAATCTTTGGGGCTTTTTTAAAACACAGTTGGAAGAAAACAACTATATTTCATATCACATTAATATATCATAGTGCTGTAGGCATTATTTCTTAATATATTTATCTATGGGTGATTTTAGGAGCTTAAATAACAGTAGAGGGAGATAAAAATCCCAAACCTACACGGCAGTGGCGGCTGGTGAAAAATATTTTTGGTGGGGCTGATATAGCCTAGTGTATGTCTCCAACTAATCCGGAATAAGAATTCAAATAAACAATTGGACAATACATACAATTTAACAGTAATGATTTAATTTACTATATAATAACAGTAACAGTGATGATTTTGGTCACTGTGACGGGGTTCTTTGGCCTCCAAGAATCCAGGCTCAGTCGGGTTACCGGTGTTGGTGATTTATTGTGCTCAAAAACTCAAAACAGGGTGCAAAAGAAACTAAACATGTACAAGATACTCTGGGCCTCAGCCTCCCTCCAGTTACCAGCAATGTAACAAAGAAACAGAAAACAAAAATGGCCGCTCTTCTTCCCACAGCCCTCATTAAATAGTTTAAGCCCCTACAGGCTCTCTTATTTCTGATTTCTTCTCATAAATCAGTTTTGTCCATATACTACCTCCACAAACAATTGATGTACAAAAACAAATAATTTTTACAACTTAATTCTTTTACACAGATTCATTGACTTATTCAATTACACCAAACTAGGTTTGAACCCAGCAAAGACGCCGCCAGACTGAAGATGACAAGTCCCCGTAGCAAGTCCCCCCATACCCCCCACCCCCCACACACACACACACGGCTAACCCCACTGAAATATTAAGTGTGCACCCTCAATACGCCAGCAGGTAATCAGGAACAGCTTGTGTGTTTTAAGTTAATGGAGCTACTGGGCTCAGCGCGAGTGAATTGGTCCTCACAAACACAGTATAACAGGAATGTGTGTGTGACGCGCAAAGTTATAGGATGTTTTAAGCGACGAGGTGGATTCGTCACAGTCACAATAACCATGACATGAAATTTTCATATCCTACAACATGGATGTTCTTCTGGCAAACGGGTAGATAAATAAGGATCTCACCGAATTTGGTGGAAGCTGCATCTCGTTCGTTACATTCGCCATCTTCCCTCTAATTGTCTGCACCTGCGCTTGGGTGCAGATGCCTGTTAAAGTGCAGTATTTTCAGAGCCCCAAGACCATAAAGTTCTGAGACGCTGATTGGCCATTAAATTCACCTAGCAATAGTAGTTCTCAAACAAGTCACTTAAATTGATTTAAAAGCTAGAAGTCATATGGTGATCCTTAGAAATCAGTTTGGAAATGTTTACTAAGCCACTTTGAGGACCCTAGTAGAACACACTGAGACCCGTTATCCACAAATGGTTAAAACGTGGAACAGTGGTGAGCCTTCAAAAGAGGGACTGGCCAACCTAAATTACCCCGAGAATGAAGCGATGACTCCGCTTAGAGGTCATAAAAGACCCTCCACAAGATCCATAAAGTGCTGCGTTCATTACCCCTTTGTAAGGTCGGTTTAGACTTTTGGTAAAATATTCTGGGCACTGATGAGATAAAAGTTGAACGTTTTTGCAATGTTTGTGTCTCGTTATCTGGTGTAAAGGAAACAGTATTTCAGAAAAATAAAACATGGTGGTAGTGGTGTGATGGTCTGGGGCTGTTCTGTCGCTTTAGGACATGGAAGACTTGCTCTGATAAATGGAACCATGGATCCTAAAGTAGAATTCCTGGCCGTGGAATCAACCAGAAATGTACACCGGTTCTACAGCAGGACAATGATCCAAAACACACCAGCAGGCCCTCCTCTGAATTCATGGGCGTAGGTTTGCATAGGGACCATAGGGACATGTCCCTACCAAAACTTTGAACCGACCTAATTGTCCCTACCAATAATTGGATTTGAGCAACATGTTTATAATTTACAGCAGTAGTTGTTGCAGCAGTGGCTTCTTTTCCTCTCGCAGCTCCTATGCCTGGTCTCTCCTGTCCCTTTCACGTAGCAGCGCATGGAACTGTGCTGCGCTGTTTAACTCCACTCTCATTGGTTGTTCTGCCTTAGGTCCCGCCTTCTCTCTCCTTGATAGGCTGTTTTCTAGTCCGTCTGTGCTTGGAGCTCAAAATTGAAAATTTATTCACACTAGAATGCCACGGTTACTGCAATTAATATTAGGCTGCAAAACTAGTCCCAATAAAAAAAAATGAATATCATGTGCACTAAAAAACAAAAACCTTTTTTTTTTTTTTTTTTTTTTTTTAAACGAAATATTCTGAGTCAGCCAGGAGTTCTGAAGACTGCTGGAAAAGGGGCAAATAAAGGCTGTAAGCCATCAACATTTCTGATTCTTAGCCACAGCCAATTAAGAAAGAAAATGTGAGGGTTTCCTTTTTACCGATATTTAGTAGCTATTACTGTTTTCATTTTTTGATGACTCTTTCAGGTATAATTATTAGCAGGTGTTATTTCTTTTATAGAGTAGCCTATAACAACAAGAAATGGTGCCTAAACATCTGCTATTTTTTGTTTAAAAAGCATAATTAGGGTTCCACATAATAATAATTTAATTGACTATTTATACTTCTACAAATAGGATAAAGACAAGAACAAACAGAGGAAGAATATTAACATTGATTTTATCTTACATAGATTTCCACACAGTCTATCAGTAAATTAGTACAAACATTAATGTCTGGTAAAAATGCTTGAATCTGACTGTTTATTTTGGATATTATTAAAGTACAGATAAGATAGTGTTATATTGTCTTTTATAATTGTTAAAAGTGATTTTATATTTTAATACACTTAGGCTCATGCTCAGTGTTGTGTTTGTAGATGATGCCACTAAAAAAGAAAATAGACATAAGGAGCTATTTAAACAGTCAGACAGTAAGCAATATAGGACAATGATAAAGGTTTGTATTACATTTAATCCTTTACTATTAAAAATGCACTTATACATTATATGATTATAGGAAACACAGATATCCAGTAATAATGATGCAGGGTAGCTTGTAGGTGAAGCAGCTGCCTTTCAGCGCTTAAGGTGATGTCTAAATAAACCAGGTGATACTAAAATATTTCCTCTTTATGAGTTCTTGATGAAGAATATTGACAGACAAAAACATTTTTTTATCTTATATATTATATTTATGTGTTGTATTTTTAAAATTTTGGTATAATTACTGATCTAAGTGGGTTGCTCTGTCGGAGAAAGGCATATTTTACATTTTTATTATGTTTTAGAGTCTCTATTCTACAGTTAATGATGAATCACTCACTAAATTAGTTGACGATTATTGAAATAATCAATTAATACGATTCATTTTTTCAGTCCCAGATAAAATACATGAAATGGGCTACACAGAGTAACTACAGCCCAGATGTTCCACTTTTATAGTGGAGTTTATATTTTAATGAATGTATTATTTTGCTTGATACAGAGAGAGCATAGTAGGTAAAAATATTAGAGTGGGGTTTAACTCTGCACAATTCTATATCTTCAGAAGAAAATACTGTATTTGCTTTCTCTCTTAGTCGTTCAAATGAAACCATTTTCAAAGTGGAAAACAGTCCTAATTCCACATTGATCAGAGCTGGAGATACTTCAAACATTAATAAACAGCATCTAATGAGTGTAGTGCTTATACAATTTTTATTAATGTAGCAAAATTATGCTTTTCTCTTTTAACAATGAATTCCTCTTATCAGTACGGATCCTCACACCGTGCATAAAAAAGGACAGGCATATTGCATAGCACCAATGACAACCGACTGATAGTGTCCCTACCAAAGTTCAAATCAAACCTACGCCCTTGTCTGAATTACTGAAGGAAAACAAAAACCTTTAGAAAGAAAGTTTGCTGTATTAAAAACCCACCAATGTTGCAATTCTGTCAAAATGAATGGACCGACATTGGAAAAGACTCGATTAAAGCTATTGCTGCTAACGCTGGTCCTGGGAAATAGCTTTTTCACTCAGGGCCATGTATGTTTGTTCCCCCCAGCTTTATTTATAAAGAAAGTCATTCAAAAAAGGACGAATTTTGCATTGACTTGTGCTTTATTTTAATAATATTTGATTTTGTATGCTGTTCTGAAACATTTAAGTGCACCAAACCTGCAAAAAAAGAAAAGAAATCAGGAAGAGGCAGAAACTTTTTCCCTTTCATTTTACCCTGACAGCTTTGCACAATTTAAGGCAAGGCAAATTTATTTGTATAGCACAGTTCAGTACAATGCAAAGTATTTTACATGATAAAAATATAGGAAAATAAAACAGAATCTCAGCAAGTAGGAAAAAAAATTAAATAAAAAATGCAGAAACAAAAAATATTAAAAACAGTTGGACTAAAGAAAATAAAAAAAGTTGAATGATGATGTTGTAATTGAACTGTTTAACTAGTACAGTCGAAGGCAATCCTAAACAAATGTGTTTTTAGTCTTGATTTAAAGGAACTCAGGCTTTCCGCACTTTTACAGTTTTGTAGAAGTTTGTTCCAGATAAGCGGAGCATAGGAACTAAATGCTGCTTCTCCATTTAAGACCTAAATTGCATCTTTGAGCTGGAAAGTTTCTCAGTTGGATTTAGGTATGAAATGGGAATGAACTATGCAAACATGAATCTGTGTTAAACTCCTTTGTTCTTGAAGGTAAACTGTTTAGAGAATCAAGTCTTTGCAACCTCGCATAGGTTTTATACATTTTAGTCCTGTTAACTCAATCTTTTATTAAATCAATCTCGGAAAATAAAGGAAAAACCCCATAGCATGATGCTGCCTCAAACGTGTTTCCCCCCTAATAGGGTGTGTGTAGATCAATCAGATGGACACTCTTACAAGGCGCTCTACTCACATACTCTAGAAAAGAGAAATTGTATTTGACTTTGCTGTCTGTGCTTATTTTATGTGATTGGAAGGAGTTGGAGCGTGAACTTGAGCTCCAGGTGGGCCTAAAGAAAGAGATGGAAGTGGCCATGAAGCTACTGGAGAAAGACATTAACGACAAACAGGACACGCTGGCGGCGTTACGGCTCCAGCTCGACCAGGTCAAGACTCTTAACCTGCAGATGTTCCACAAAGCACAGGTAGGAACAGAGGAGCATAATGTTTTTCATTACAACCACACTGTACATACTGGCTTCATGTTAACTGGGTTGTCTCCTAGGACTCAGAGCGACAAGCAGAGAAGAAGCAGGCGGAGGCGGTGCAGCTGGAACAGAGAATAAATGACATGGAGAAAACCATGGTGGAACTGGAACGGCGGTGTGCATTAACACTTGCAGGATTTGCCCCTGTTCTGTATTAAAACATTCGCTTAATTAGTGCTCTTGACTTTTCAGACTGCAGAAATCGGAGCAGGAGCGCAGGCAAACCGACCAGTCGGACAAAGACATGAGAGTGGAGCTGGAAGGGAAAGTTGACACGTTCGAGAAACAGCTGACAGATTTGGACAAATTAAGGTAAACTCAAACAGACGATTATAAGATTTCTACAGCACTATGAAATAAAAATAACAAACTAAGAAAACTTCCAAACAGGTTAACAGAACATTAAAGCTAATAAGGAATGATTTTAAAGGGAAATATCTCTTTTCTACACAGAACGGGTTTAGAAAATGAGCTTCGCTCAGAGAGAGAGCAGAGGCAGAGTTTACAGAAGGCTCTGCAACGGGAACAGGACAACAGTGTTGAACTGCGCACCCAGCTGCAGCAGCTCCAGGGCCTCAGCACGGTCAGTTCACCTCACACACAGGTAGAAATATCAAGTTCAATAATGCCAGTAAATAAAATAAAAAAATCCAACTTACTTTAAAAACACATGTCCAGTGTCTCAATAGCTAACTGCTAATAGGTTTGGTCTCTTGACAATTTGACATACAATCAGTAAAAATCGATACAGAAAAAATAAAATTGCAACACTGCAAGAGGGGAAATGCACTCAGCTTCACTGACAAAGATGTGAGTTGTTTGAGGTGGCCAGTGACACATTGGTGGAAAATGACGGAATCAGGCAACTCTTTACGTGCCCGAGGGGTCCCCTCATTAATGGAGGAGCAGTAGGTCATTAAAACAAGAGATCTAGTCTCTAAAACAGGCATGGCTATGGCTTGATGCTAACATGTTTGTTATCTGTCAGAATTCTGAGAAAAAAGTCAGAATTCTAAGATTAAACTCGGAATTCTGAGATTAAATTCAGAATTCAAAGAATAAAGTCAGAATTGTGACTTTTTTCATGTTAAACTAAAATAAAATTTAAAAATCAATTAACTTTTTTTTCTTCAGTGGCCCTAATCCTCCTCCGTACTTTGCTTTTTAATGAAGGTTGCATTTATACTTTGTGGACACTCTGGGATCAACCTGGGTACTTAAGACCTTCTCAGCACAAAAGCACACTGCTTTAACCCACTAGGCCAACACTCCCCTCCTAATATGAAATTATTTAAACTTTTTTTTTATTTGTTGCTTCTCTTGCAGGAGCTGCAGGATTTAAAGAAAGAGAAAAAGCAGCTGCAGCAGAGGTGTGAACAGCAGGAGCAGACACTCCAGGAGATGGGCTTACATCTTAGCCAGTTAGTAGCAGCAGCTGAGTGAGCAGAGCTCACTCCCACCCATAACAGCAAAGCTTCCTGCTTAATGGAACATCTTTAATTCTGTTCTCTATCCTCACTCAGGTCTAAACTGAAGATGGAGGATTTTAAGGAGGTCAATAAGGCCCTGAAGGTAAATATTAATTTGATTCAAAAATACTTCAAAATGTTGCAATTTTAACAAAAAAACTGCAGGATTTTTTCAAACTTAAAATAAAAACTTTTTATCCCACCTTTGCAGGGCCATGCATGGATGAAAGACGATGAAGCTACACACTGCAAACAATGTCAAAAGGAGTTCTCCATTTCACGTAGAAAGGTTTGTTTATTTTAAACTCCTATCTTTTGTTATCTAGTGTGGCAGATCTCTTACTCTACTTCACATCTGTGCAGCATCACTGCAGAAACTGCGGCGACATCTACTGCAACAGCTGCTCGAGCAACGAGCTAGCCTTACCGTCCTACCCTCGGCCTGTGAGAGTGTGTGACGTGTGTCACACGCTCTTGTTGCAGAGAAGCTCCTCCACAGGCTCCTGACAGAAAGACGCTGCATAGACTTCTTCTAACCACTAATGTTAGGGGACTAATAAGAGGGTTTGGTGTTTAGTGTTTGTTGGTCAACCTGAAATTCAGGTGCCACGTTTTTTTTAACCAAGATGACCATGTGGACTAAAACTGATTTATACTCTTTACTAGCAGAGAATAAACACTGGGCTAGCTGTTGGATACTAAACATTAACCCTGAGATGCACCATTGTCCCCTAAATTTCGGACCAATTACAGATGCTTTAGTTTTTTTTAGGTTTATTAAATGTTTTCATCATTAATTTGGATAACATTGAAATTTGCTGTTGGAATCAAAGTTGTTTCTTTAAGCCAAGAACTTGATCTTTGCATCTCTAATAATCTCACATAACATAACTGGATGTACGTCACACTGATAAAGACTGTTAGGCTTTCTGCTTGCTGGTTATTTCTAACTTCAGCGGCCTTGTTGCTGGATGCAGGTTTATGTAAAGTAATTGTTAAATCTTAAATAATCACACTATTTAAGAATGTATTTAATGATTTTGTAGATCATGTCGACTTCTACTAAACCTGTTTATAAAACCAGGGATTGATTGACTTTTTTAAATAAATTAAAACTTGTCTTTCCAGCACTTATGTCATTGTGGTATTTCAGACTACTTTATTCACTTTGTGCACAGAAAATACAAATAGCATTCAAAGCTGTAAAAACCTCCATGGTAGCAGATTTTAGGTTCATTTGCCATCCGGTAGCCCTCTTCAAGGAAAAAAAAAAGTAAGCACAGTCATAACATCAAGAAACAAAACCCCTGCGCACCTTGAAGTCAAACATACATTTCAACTGAAACACTGAACCAGCAAAATGAGGTCAAACATCCAAAAAAAATAGTTGTTTTTTTTCTGCACATGCACTCAAGAGTCGTCCACCAGCATAGGAAGAGTTAACCTTCAGAAACGGGCCAGTGTTTGGAGAAAACATCAAACTTCAGGACAGTGGAAAATTAAACATGTGGGGGGTTTTGTAATGAGTTTGGTCTGAGAGGAATGGGGAAGACAACACTTCGGTTACATTTCTTGTGACAAACAAATCTCGCATCTCTCTGTAAATCACCGGCTTAAAAAAAATATAAACCCCCTCCCCTCCATATTTTCAGAGAAAACAACCTCACCTCATCAGGCTATGTTTAACAAAGTGAGACATTTTCCAGTCTTTTTCAGCAAAATGCTGAGTTAAAAACATCAAATTAAGGGTTGAGAGTGAGAAAAAAAACAAAAAAAAAAAAAAAAAAAACTACATTCCCCATCCCCCACCAAGTCCATTCATCGAGCCTCTGCTTCCGCCTCCACCACCGCCATAGTAACTGCTTCCCATCCCGCCCTGGTTACCTAACAAGAGAGAGAATAGACACCATAGGACCCAAGGGTTCACTTTAAACAGTCATGCACGGCAAAATGTGTTACATCTGTTTTGAGGGACATAGGAAGGTTTTCCTTTAAACGTGTGTATTAAATCATTAACGTTTAAAAAAGGAATTGACTTGGTTTTTTTGTCTAATAGGCATCAGATGATGTTTCACTATTTCATAGCACAGCAGGCTTTTCTGAAAGTTTTATTTTATATAGTTTTATTCAGTAGATGCATTTCATTATTCTTTTAACCAACAGCCAAAATGTGCTTCATGCATTTTTGCTGAAAATTTAGCTAAATTATTTTTTCTCAGCATAAGCAGCTGCTTATTAAAGAAAAAAAGGGAATAACATTTGCTATAAAATTGGAAGAGTAAACAAGGAATGGCAAACATCAGGGAAGTGTTGCTGATAATTTGTTAACACAGTAATCAAATATTTCATATTTTTAAGCTACATAAAACAGGTGTGATTTATTATAAACTCAGAAATAAAGTGTTTAATCAAATATGAAAGTAAAAAAAATAAAAAAAGAGCCAACACTCACTGTATTCACTGTAGCCACCCATGCTTCCTTGGCTGTTGTACCCACCAGAGTACCCTGAGCTCAGCTGGCCTCCGCTGTATGAAGACTGGTTACCTGTGGTGGAACAAACCGAAAGGGGACTAAGAGGAAACTCCAGCTACACATTTATTACATAAAACCTATGAAACAAAACCGCTTTGATCAAAATCAGATTTTAGAACAATTACAGAACCCTCTGAACACACTGGCAAACATGGAAAAGACGTGTAAAAAGTAGGGACGTTCCAATACGACAAGCTTAAAAAAAAAAAAAAAAACATAAAAATATCGGCCAGCATCTAAAATACCCGATTTTAAGTTTCTGTAACTTAATATCTCATGGGTAACTTGTTTTCACAGTAATATTGCTTGATCAAGCATTTTCTAACATTCGACACTATAAAGTAATAAAAGCCGGTATGATTCATGCAAATATCGTTATCTGCCAATTCTCAATATTGCTGTGGTATCGTTTTGGAAATGAAAAAGTTGTATCAGGACATCCCTCGTAAAAAGTTTTCAAACTAAGCACTTAAAAACAGGTCATTTTCTGATCCTGATTATATTGAGAAATATCAAACTTTTAATCCAAATATTTTTGATTTAATGGTTTAAGAGACACTATGAAGAAGGAATTTTACAAAATCATCAGCGACACTTTTTGAATCCCATTAAATACAAGTTGCAACTGTATTTTTTTTTTTTATCAATCTTTAAGTAACTCCTGACTTCCTGTTTCTTCCCTGGAAATAAAAATGGCGTGACACAAAGCTACATATAGCCCCTCCCCCAAAAAACCTGTTGTAATTTAGAAAAGTAAAAAGCATTTCTGCATAAAAGTTACTTATTGGAATTACTCCATTTTCATTTGTTATACAAAAAATTTCATATGATCCAATAAAGTGGATCAAAAAATACAGATGGAAACCATGAAATGGCTTTATTAACTAGAAGATGAGGGCTACTAATAATCTGGTTCCCTTACAGCCCTGATACCTACTCATGCCACCCATCATCTGACTGCCATAGGCGCCGTTACTGCCCCCTGCTGTGGAGTTTAAGAACAGCTCCACGTAGCGGTGCTCTGCAGAAGAAAAGAAGTCATTATGATCGAGTAACTTCCAAACGGAGCCCCTATTAAATGCAGTTGTTTCAAAGTGGATCCTAACAAACTCACGCATGTTGGCTTTGTCTTTGGACATTGCTGCAACGGCATCTTCGTGTGTCGCAAACTCCACATCTGCCTCCCCAGTCACCCTCCCATCTGGGCCGACCTCAATGTGGACCCGCACAGGATTCAGCGGAGAGAAGAACTATAAAAGTGAGGGAAAACAAACATTCGCTCAGGAGATTCTTGATAAAATACACACTCCACTCTGAAGCCCATGACAGTGAGGCATCTCTTACATTGTAAATATCTGTCTCTGTGGCTCTGTATGGCAGCCCCCTCATGTGGACGCAGTGGCCTGTTGTGCTTTGAAAGGAAGAGCCGCCGTCCCCATACCGCCCATCAGATACACCTGCACACACAATCAGATTAACACACGGTCTTATATGGACTTTACACCTTAATCTTGTTATCATTAAGAGCAGCACTGGTACAGAGAACACGTTCTACAGCAATGGTTAAAAGAATGTAGACGAACACCCACCTCCTCCATAGCCTCCTCGACGTAGCCTTTCATAGGATCCTCCCCGGCCCATCATGTTGTAACCCCGTCCAGCCGAGGGCCGGTCGTAGGGGCTTGGTCTCTGCATCCCCATAGGCTTCCGCTGGGGTTCGTAGTGGGTCCGCACCTCAGCGCGGCTGCTCTTGAATATCTCAATGTACCTAAGAGTATAGAGACAAAACACTTAAGGCCCGGGAACAGGTGAGACTGCATTTTTTTAATACTGGGCTATGCAGATGCTGTTATGATGTATTCCGTTGGTAGCAATGCCTATGAGTACCTAATAGTTATTAAAACAAGCTGAATTATTTAACAACTGAGTTTAAAGGAATAGTACACCCAAAACATGATTAGCCTTCATTTTCTACTCACCCCCATGCTGAACAACACTCTGGAGTACTTTTTTGAAATCTCAAATGCATCTGGAGATCTGGGAGGCTTCTTGCTGTCTGCTGACATTCAAATAATGGAGGTCTATGGTGCCCGAGGCAGAAAGGTCCATAAAAGTCCACAAAAAACGCGTCAATATTCCTCCATACTGCTCGTCCAATGTATTCCAAGTGTCCTGAGTGGGTAGGGTCCATAATTTACTCGAAACGAAGTCATTTAGAATGTTTTTAGAGCATAAACAGTAGTGTATAGGATTTCCTAAAAGCGCGCGACTGCGAGTTCACGAGCCTACGGAAACCGCGGCAGACCAACCCAGATGACAGTGCGCATTCAGCTCGGCTAAGAACTCATGCTCTTCCTCAACACTGAAGTCCTCAGACATTTTTCTTTCGTTGTTTCTTTCTTTGCACAGGTAAACAGCTAATTTCTTCTTCTACGCTTGCATTATCAAGAGCAGACGCTGAATGCGCACTTTCATCTGGTTTGGTCTGCCGCAGTTTCCGTAGGCTCGTGAACTCGCAGGCGCGCGCTTTTAGGAAATCCTATACACTACTATGCTCTAAAAACATTCTAAATGACTTTGTTTCGAGTAAATTATGGACGCTACCCACTCAGGACACTTGGAATACATTGGACGAGCAGTTTGGAGGAATATTGACACGTTTTTTGTGGACTTTTATGGACCTTTCTGCCTCGGGCGCCATAGACCTCCATTATTTGAATGTCAGCAGACAGCAAGAAGCCTCCCAGATCTCCAGATGCATTTGAGATTTCAAAAAAGTACTCCAGAGTGTTGTTCAGCATGGGGGTGAGTAGAAAATGAAGGCTAATCATGTTTTGGGTGTACTATTCCTTTAAGAAATTTCCCAAATTAACAAGGACCTTGGTAACTTTGAACTTTTCTTATGGTTATCAGAGGCAATTTAGATATCTGATGCATAATCTCTCTCTTTACCATATCTGCCAGTGTCCAGTTTTTTTTTTTTTTTTTTGGAGAGAACTCCAGCCCTACTGAACGCCACTCTAAAGCATTGCCTGTAGCAGTGGGCTCTAGATCCATGTTACATTGGGACTGATGTTACCACGACAGAGAGAGAGTCCTAACCATTTAAATCAACCTGGATTCAAACAGCTTTTATCTTCAAATTTATTTTGTTTTCCAATCAAGGTCTCATATTAATCTTTTTTTTTTTTTTAATGGGCCCTAGCATTTTTTTTTCCCACGGAAAATCTTTGATGTATGCAGAGTTTATTCTCATGTAGAAGTTTTTGTGTGTATTATTTAATCATTATTTAAGTGTAGTGGAAGTTTAGCATTTGATTCAGATGTTGAATGTGCACACCATAAGAAAAGCAACTTATCCAGCCAGCCAACCAACCATCCCCACCTGTGCCCTATTCTTTCCTTGTGTTTCTTTAGAGCCTTTTCAGCTATATCCTGTGAAGCAAACTGCACGAAGGCCTCCCCCGTACTCCTCCCCTGGATGTCCACCGGCAATGTTATCCCATTTGGCACGATTTCCAACCCTTCAACCCAAGGACAGATAACCCCAGCAGGGGACATATTAAATCACATGCCCAATAACAGTGAGAACTTTCTCTAAAGTGAGAGAAAATTTTACATCACATATACACCAGTTCAGTTTTAACTGGCCATTTTAAGGAGTCACATTTATTACACTCTGGGGATAAAGAAGAAAATGAAAGGATAGAGTAAGCATATGAAAAGGGCGGGATTCGTGTGGGACACCAGGATAGTATTGGAGTATTGATGAACAAAGAACAGGAGCTTGGTGGGTGACATGAGCAAATTTACTGTTTTCCTGTATAAATCTAAACAGTGGTCTTAAACTGTAAATAAGAATAACATATTAGGAGACAAAACTGGGAGATGGGAAAAAAAAAAAAAAGAAAGAAACTTAAAACATGAGAGGAGATCTCATCAGGGGAAAGTAGAGATGCACCGAAAATTTGTCTGGGAACTAGAAATGGTCGATTTTCCAGCCACACAGACCAAAACACCACTCAGCATTGCAGCCCTAAAGAGAACAAAACTCTAAATACACCATTTCCAGTAATGTGGGGTGTTATGGTATGAACGCAGAGGAAATCAGATGCAAATCATTCAACCTACAACAGAAAATGTGGCTTAAAAAAAAAAAACAAAAAAAAAACATGGGGGGTTTGTACATCTTATAAAAAAGAAGCCAACAGAACGTTTTGTAATCATCCCGATGAAGACCACAGGCCAAAACGCATTGGTCAGCAAATTAAAATCTGCTTCCTAATACTTGCCGGAGTCTTTACCTCGCTAGATATTTCATCCTCTAAATTCATCAAGCTTTGGCACCTTTTTTATTTTAATTAAAATTCTGGGTGTTCTGTTTAAACGGCTGAGGGAGCATTACTTGTTGAATTTTCTAACCAAAACCTTCTGAGTTTTTTTTTTAACCTTTTAAAGGAGCAAACCGAGTTCGGAAATTCTGGCAGCCTTTTAGAAATCACCGAGCTTGGGTAAAGGTCTGCACCAGAAGTTTATACACCACCTTAAAGGAAGCTAAAGTCATGTTATGGCCTCCAAGTTTAAAACTTTTTAAAAAGGGTTGACCACAGACCAGAAACTGGTCCCTAATCTTTGATCGGTGCATCTCTAGAGGACTGTAATACAATCAGACCCGAAAACATTGAAGCGACTGCTCTACATGGAAAATGGTGTGAGGATGAAAAAGGGCATTTACAAACATACTCCAGACCCTTAAAAATGACCAAATAAAAACCTAGCTTCAAACTTTAAACTGGCTCCCTTTTATGGGTTAATTTCCATTTATTTACAAAATCATTTTTATTAATCGATACTCTTGCCTAACACTGAAAGCTAATTATCCTAAAGATCCCTTCTTGCACAGAACCAGCAAGAGCCACTGCTATAAAAGAAAAGAATAAAGAAAGAAAAATTTAGTACTAATGTTTAAATCACCAACCCTAAAGATTTTACACTAACAACCAAAAACAATTCCTACCTGAAAAAAACTGGACGATCTCTTCCTTGCTGCAGCCAAAGGGAAGGCCCCGGAGGCGCACAAGTCCATCTCCTGCTGTCTCGGGACAATTTGGGCCAGTGTGCTTCATGACCCAATCCATCTCAACATTGTTGGATTTAAACACTGTATTGAGTACAATATAAAAATATGTTAAGAAAATGTCCAGGAATAATTACACTTCATGCAGTGGAAAACAGCCTGCTGCTGTACGCACCCTCTACATATCTGTGACCCATGGTTTCTCTATCCTTCTTCACTGCTATCTTCAGATCTTCCTCGGTCTCCAGTTCCACAAATGCCTCTCCACTAGGACGTCCCTCTCTGGTGTAGGTGAAATGTATTCCACCTCCATTGTTCAGAATTTTGCAGCCTAAAAAGAGGTTTTAAAGAGAAACAATGCCAACGTTGCAAAGTGACAAGGCAAAAAAAACATTAAGTAGACTTAGTGTTGACCTATCAGCCAACCATAGCCCAGGGGAAATAGTTTTCAGCTTGCAACTAGCAATAATAACCATTTACAGTGTAAGGAAAAGTATCACACCTAAGTGAGAATTTACTTTATATAGATACTTTAGGTATTTCTGAGTGGGATCGTTTTAGTGTCCTGTTGCCTTTCTCGCCATGGGCAAATAAAGGCAGCATGACACCGTCAAGCCTTTTAAGATCAGTGAAACAGCATGCTCACAAAAAAAACACAGATCTATGGTATAACTATTACACAGAGTCTGTTTTTTTGGTATGTAAGGGAAATAAAAAATACCAAGATGGGAATATTAGCTATAAAGCAGGGATCTGGAGCTGCAGATCATGATTATTTTAGTTATATTTTTTTTTTACATTCATTTAACAGGAACACTAAATTAACATTCATGGTACAAGAAAGAAAGTTTGGCACATCTTAACTGGATTCTAAAGGGCAAAACAAACATGGCAATATAACAATAAAACATTGAATTTGCTAACTGATCAATTTGTTAACAACTTTAAGCAAATGGGGTTTTAAATAAAAGAAATGCTAAAATAAATGTAATTTTCATAGCTCATGTTGAGATCAGTTTATCACTTTTCGTTCTTAGTTGAGTAAGACGACTGAAACAAAAGCTAGTTTTTGAACTCAACGTGATTGTTAAACTAATAATAATAATAACTAATAATTAAATCACGTGATCAGATCTGCTTGATAAAACAATATATATAAATAAAACTATGCCACTTAAGCTTAGAAAACAGCATATTTATAAACAAAAGTCAATTTATATTTAAATCATAATTTGTAGTTTTGTATGCAATACTTGGATTTTTAGTAGTTTTGTTATTTTTTTTATTTAAAAAAATGTATTTCATTAAATAACTTGTCTTTCAAATCCCTCTTTTGTGTTTTTGTCATTTCAGAGAAGAATGAATACTGAAAATAAAAATAAACAGAGGTTTTAATATAGAGCACACAGCTGTAAAATTGGTGAACACTCCTTGTGTTAAAAGACTGCATGACATGAGTTCACATTTACTTTTTAAATGCATTTCTTCCCTTTTTGGTATACATACCTGCAAAAAACCTCTGTACTTCATCCACTGAACAAGACCAAGGCAGACCCCTGATTCGAACAACGTATCCCTCATCAGCCATAATTGGTCCCAACCCCTGCAAAAAAAAGAAGGAAAAAATCAATTTTATTTTGCATTTATTTAACCAAGAATATGGTAGATAGAGCAGTTTATGTGCAAATTTTGATTTTTATTTACACACAGATCGTGAATATCATCATACTTGGATACCAGTTAGTAGCACTTTTTAAATATCAGGAAGCATAGCAGCTTTCCTTACTTATATTAAAAGCTTGTTTCTTTTGATATCTACTATAGAAAACAAAAAAGAAACCATTTATGATTACAGTTTTATTCAAAGCTCTATAACGGCTCTGTAACAGCGCCCCCAAGAGCCAATTTTGTATATTCAGCGCTATATATCATATCATAAAGGACCGTTCTGTATGTGGTACAAAACTACAACGAGACGAGAGAAAACATCGAACAAATAAACAAAACATGACTACTTTAATAAAATATCTTAAAGGTTGGGAGTAAGCGTGAACTGGTAGCAGTTTACGTGGCTACAAAAAAAGTCGTAGCTAGCTGCAAACATTCAATCGACATTTCCCTTAAAGCCGATGCCTCTCGATAACACTGGACACTGTACCCGCTTCAAATGCTGTAAATTAAATGACCTACAACTGTGCTTGCTATAAATCAACGTTTGGCTATAGCATGCTCGCGCCGCACCCGGATACAAGAACAATAGAGGCCCTTTCAACCAGCGCCATGTTCTTAGCTTCAGATGCTAACTTGTTAAACTAACGCAACGGCACAACTACCGACTTTATTTTACAGACCATACTCTGATAGCAAAATAGTCAGGATGATAAACGATTATCAATAATACAATTGATGAAAACGATATACGTTTTTTAAACATTTACCTTTTGAGCTACGGAAGAAACACGCCGGAGATCAATGGCAGTAGCTACTACGTGATGCGGCTGAAAGCTCGTGATGTGTTGCCAGGTTTGTCTGAATGGCCCCCTTCAGCACGCCCTTTCAAGGCATAACAGAAAAAGCATAGATCTAAACACCCACTCAGTAGTCACGTCTTTAAGACGAGATGGTTACATTTCTACTAATTTTAACGTTATAAATTAGATCCAAATCAGATGACGACGCAAGAGTCAAACAATTGTGGATTTTTTAAGAAACGTCTTAAAAGTACGCAAAGTGTGGATTTTTCTGCATGTCTGGCAATCCCGAGCAGGATGACGTTGCGGCCCAAGGCCCAGTCTGGTCTGGCCTTCAGCATTCCCTGGCCTATAAATGTTAGTAAAAGTGATATACAGTGATCATCACCATTACTTTCTACGTAATGTGGTCGGTATCCATACCGATTCTGTGATGAATAGGTGTAACAATAACATAGGTATAACTAACTATGTAAAATCTGATCAACAAAAGTTGATCTTGGAAGCAGTACGGAAAAAATATGTATGCTAATTAAAAGAAATAAAACCTCTGCTTGTCTTATTTAAGCTGTTTAGTAGTCAGAGAGACTTTAGATGGTCATTTTGTGAATCTGAAAGATCCTTTTCAAATAAAAATTGAGCAATTTAAATAATATATTTGTAGCACTTGTTTCTGTGTATATGATGATTAACTGAGTCATTTTTTTAGCCTTATAGTCCTTTCCTTAAAACAATTGAATGCTATATTTTTGTTTTCAACTAATAGCTAATATTTTATAAGCTTTAAATGTTGCTTATAGTTTAACAATATTCCCACAGAAAGGCTTTAATTACTAACAAAATTTGAACTTGTCAATAAACGATAGACATTATGTACATTTTTGTGAAACTCAAGTCATAATTCAATTCAATTAGCTCCAGCGGTCCCCCGGTTGGACTTGTTCTGGCTGAAAGAACAGCAAAATATAAAAATGTTAAAGTCACTCATGCTGACTAACTGTGGTTACAGAAAACAAACTGAATAGCCACAATTCACAACACATGTCATTTCAAGGCACTTTACAGTTCACAGTCAAATTGATTCAACATTTTCTAACTGAAAGAAGACTGCAGAAAGTTTTATTTAAAGCCCTTTAATAGTTTGGTTATTCTTTAAACAGATTTCAAAGCCAAGTAAAGAAAGATAATTGTACTGAATTAAAATAAACAAAACTATTTATTTTAAGCATTTTATGTTTAGACGAATTTGACTATTTCCTTTGTACAAACAGTGCAAAATCAATTAACTTTCAACTCTAATTACATCTTTCTGCATCTAAAAAGCCTATGAGTTATTTTGGGTTTGTAAAAAAAAACTGCCAGAAAGTCCCCAAATAAAGGAAACATTCTAATTTTAGACATATAATTTCATATCAATAATAATACATTGAAGTACAAATATAAAGTCGTTATGTAACATAAAAATTAAACTTAATCGAAATGTACAAAGTAGTATAATTATTGATTTTTCTTCCGAATGTGCAGATTTCCCAAGTGAATTAGATTAAACTAATAAAACTAGTAACTAGTTTAGTTAGCCTACCATGTCATGTTCCCTCAGCAGCCTCGTGATATTGGTAAACCTAACATGACGTTGCGGTCTCATATTTGACAAGCAGAAATGTGGGCCAATAAGATGCAAAAGTCCATCTTGCTCATCCAATAAGGTTAAGAAGATCCTCCACAGAGGCGGTCTTTCTGAGAAACAGTGCGTATCGGGTTAGGTTGTTAGAAAGTTAATGGCTGGGGGAAAGAGAACCTCCTCAACCCTCGCTTCGGGAGAGTTTCTGGATTCCCTGAAGTAAAATCAAGCAAATATCTTCCAAGAAAGCGCCTGGACGGACGTTTAAGTTAACTACTAGCCCGTTAACACGCGTTTGGTGAACATAAGTATGCAGGATGCAGTAGCCGGGACGGCAATGCTGACGGACGGCTTCGAGGACGAGATTGACTCGGTGACTCCTCGCTCCCCAGTGGCAGGGATGGGGGTAGGAGCGACACCAGGAGTCGGACTTGGAAGCATTGGGATTGGTGTAAGTGGGAAGAAAGTGCGTTTGTACGGCGAACCTGGCGGAGCGGCCGCAGAAAGACTGGATTTCAAACTAGCGGCCGCGGCCGTCCTCTCCTCGGGTCCGGGATCCGGCAGCGACGAAGACGAGGTTTCCGAGGTAGCAACGCTAAGCTAGTTAGCTTAAGCTTAACCGTTGGCAACCACCCCCTCCCAGGCCGCTTAAATAACATAACCTAACAAATAAAGTGGTGATATTGTGTTTCTCTACAGCTTATACGTTTACCAACAGCTTGGTGTTTGCCGTTTTTGCTAAGACTGGGGCAGTTATTCATGCCAACAGGCTGAAATGTTTTATCTATGCAGCGCAGGCTGCGGCCACGGCCTAGTTCGGGTGGAAGCGACGACGGCCTCGTTCGGTGCTGTCGTCTCGCAACACCCATCACAAGTTTGCATTCCCTCAGCAGCCTTCCAGCCACAGCGTATGCTAGATGTCCAGCACGTCTCGGGCGCACAGGGCCAGCTAAATGCCAGCCATTTCGTAGTTGTGGTGCAATTACGTCACTTTCTAAATCATGTAAATCAACCGGGATCTTAACCTCTGCGAACTTTTCCAACACGTTTAGATGATCACGTTGAAACCGAACAACTCCAGTGGCCCACATTTGGTTCTGATGAATAAGCAGAGCTGTCTTTACAGATCTAATCTGACCACCAAACAGTGGCGCCACACATTAGAACATCTTGGATGCCTGTTTTTCATGTGTCCAACTTTCCACGTCTTTTCACGCAGGCAGGTGTGATTGCATCTGTGTGTTTATTATGACGCCAGATGTACATGTCTGGTCTATTTTTTTTTCTATATATAAATTAGACGAAAACAATCCGATTATGGAAGACATTTGGCAATAAGATGAAATTCTACAATTGGCATGCAACATTTTATAACATCAACTATTTATTGAGAACATGAACTTAAATGTGATTGTATTTAACAAATGTATACTCACAATTGGTTTGCTTAAAGTTAAATTACTTCACCTGTAAAGTTCTCATTATTATATCTGTTGTACTTCTATTCAAAGCTTAGAGGTGGATTATGTGATGTGAGGAGATTTGACACCACTGACCCTTTGACGTTGTTCCTGTTGAGGTGCCTCTGTTATACTTTACAAACATTTGACCCAAGGATTATCTGTCTGAAATCCTAAAGTCATGGCAGCCCAGTAAGGATATCGGCTGACACCGTTGTCAATATGATCTGGTGGTGTTTTTTTTTTTTTTTGCCTTAGTATCTGCATTGTAATTGGGGAAAGACACAATATTATTATCACTTACCCCTAATTCAGATAGCTGAATCAAGTTGCAAATGCATGGCCTCTCTGCCATGTTTACTGACTTGCTCTGTATTTGGAGCAGAAATTGGACATTTGTTTTTGTGTTTTGCTCCAGTGGGAAGCTTGCTGCTCTGGGCAGTGGCTAAAATCTGAGCCCCAGGATTAAGCAGATGCCATTCTAGGCCTTTCCAGCTCTCTGGATACCAACTCTCTGGGAGCTGTAGTTCATTCAAAAGGGAGAGACTGATATCCATTGTTTATCATAAAGGCCTCTCAGAACTACATCTCCCATGCTCTGATGTGCTTTATAACACAACTGAATGTCTCATTAATACTGAATGTGGATTCACTTCTCATATTGGCTCGAAGAACGAAGCATGTCTTAGTTTTAGTGGACTTACAAAGCAATTATTGTCCTCCTAATTTTTTTTTCTTTCGTTAGTTGACTCATAATTTAGCTTCATAGGAATACTTCATCAGTTATATTGCAGTTCGGTATTATTTAAAATATTTAGTAATTATTCTGAGACAAGGTGCTTATACCTGCCTTACTAATTTGCTCATCTTTCCAAGCTGATCATGATTTTTAAAATCTTTGAGGATTAATGAACCAGACTAATTGGAAACTGTTTAGTCGCTCATTTAAATCTGGTTTTAGTTATAATTGATCGAAAATACAATAAGCTAAGCCTACCTGAAGATAATTTCTAGAATGCTAATCACTAGATGTTTTCTGTGCATGGATAAACTAGAGTGCAAAGCTTGGCAAAGTGTGCCAAAGTTTAGGTATGAATTTGAGCAGCTGACTCTCAGCTGAAGCTCAATGTGTGCAGATTATTATTCCCAATTTTTATAAAGCTCCCTTTGCTTTGACTTTTGTTCCTGTGCTCTTTTCTGTTTCTTTTTTTCTGTTTCTCCTGTTCAGATAAACTGTAAATAAACAAGAGCCACATGCCTGGTCTTTTTATAGATGGTACACTTTAGTGGATGGTTTGGGGACTACTTTTATACAGTAGAATGTAAACAATAGTTTTGAGTAAAGTCAAACTTTGAATTACTTTATTTCCCTTGCTGGTTTATTGTATTTTTCAGTCACTTGCTGGTGTTTGCCTTTTAAACGAGTTCCTGCTAAGTTGGATTTAGGGTGTCCCTAGAAGCTAACATGAAAACCAAAGCAGTAAAAAAAAGTGAATTAATCACCCGCCTTTTCCAATCTCTCTTAGGTGGAGTCGTTCATTTTGGACCAGGAGGACCTGGACAACCCCATTATGAAGACGGCCTCAGAGCTGCTTTTGTCCAGTGCCACAGACGGAGTCGATTTGAGGACCGTAGATCCAGAGACACAAGCTCGACTTGAAGCGTTACTCGAAGCTGCAGGTATGGCTGCTTTTGTCTGAATTAATTTCACCTCCAGTCTTAACACATGGTAATCTGCTGCTAAATCCTGCATTAATGGTCACACCCATTTTTTTTTATATACTTGTCTGAAGTCGTGCCTTAACATATGCTAACTTTCAGTAGGTCAGACCACACCTTTTTTTCACCTTATCCCTACAAACATAGTGGCCTTATATTTATCAAAATAGACATACTAACTTTTTTTAGATTTGACATCCATTTCTACAGGTGCTGGTCATAAAATTAGAATATCATGAAAAAGTAGATTGATTTCAGTAATTCCATTTAAAAAGTGAAACTTGTATATTATATTCATACATTACATACAAACTCATATATTTCAGATGTTTATTTTGTTTAATTTTGATGATTACAAATGACAACAAATGAAAATCTCAAATTCATCATATCAGAAAATTAGAATATTACTGAAGACCAATAAAAACAAAGGATTTATAGAAATGTTGGCCAACTGAAAAGTATGAACATGAAAAGTATGAGCATGTACAGCACTCAGTATTTAGTTGGGCCTCCTTTGGCCTGTATTACTGCAGCAATGCGGCGTGGCATGGAGTCGATCAGTCTGTGGCACTGCTCAGGTGTTATGATAGCCCAGGTTGCTCTAATAGTGGCTTTTAGCTCTTCTGAATTGTTGGGTCTGGTGTATTGCATCTTCTTCTTCACAATACCCCATAGATTTTCTATGGGGTTAAGGTCAGGAGAGTTTGCTGGCCAATTAAGAACAGGGATACCATGGTCCTTCAACCAGGTACTGGTAGCTTTGGCACTGTGTGCAGGTGCCAAGTCCTGTTGGAAAATGAAATCTGCATCTCCAAAAAGTTGGTCAGCTGCAGGAAGCATGAAGTGCTCTAAAACTTCCTGGTATGTGGCTGCGTTGACCCTGGACCTCAGAAAACACAATGGACCAACACCAGCAGATGACATGGCACCCCAAACCATCACTGACTGTGGAAACTTTACACTGGACTTCAAGCAACGTGGATGAAGTGCCTCTCTTCTTTTCCTCCAGACTCTGGGCCCTTGATTTCCAAAGGAAATGCAAAATTTACTTTCATCAGAGAACATGACTTTGGACCACTCACCAGCAGTCCAGTCCTGTTTCTCTTTAGCCCAGGCAAGACGCTTCTGACGCTGTCTGTGGTTCAAGAGTGGCTTGACACAAGGAATGCGACAGCAGAAACCCATGTCTTTCATACGTCTGTGTGTGGTGGTTCTTGAAGCACTCACTCCAGCTGCAGTCCACTCTTTGTGAATCTCCCCCACATTTTTGAATGGGTTTTGTTTCACAATCCTCTCCAGGGTGCGGTTATCTCTCTTGCTTGTACACTTTTTTCGACCACATCTTTTCCTTCCCTTCGCCTCTCTATTAATGTGCTTGGACACTGAGCTCTGTGAACAGCCAGCCTCTTTAGCGATGACCTTTTGTGTCTTGCCCTCCTTGTGCAAGGTGTCGATGGTCGTCTTTTGGACAACTGTCAAGTCAGCAGTCTTCCCCATGATTGTGTAGCCTATAGAACTAGACTGAAAGACCATTTAAAGGCTTTTGCAGGTGGTTTGAGTTAATTAGCTGATTAGAGTGTGGCACCAGGGGCCATCAATTTTGAACCTTTTCACAATATTCTAATTTTCTGATATGATGAATTTGAGATTTTCATTTGTTGTCATTTGTAATCATCAAAATTAAACAAAATAAACATCTGAAATATATGAGTTTGTATGTAATGTATGAATATAATATACAAGTTTCACTTTTTAAATGGAATTACTGAAATCAATCTACTTTTTCATGATATTCTAATTTTATGACCAGCACCTGTATGTTTGAAATTACAACAGCAAGACGGCACTGCTCTTCTTTTTTTTTTTTTTTTTTTTTTTTCTTTTACTACTTTTTTGCATTTACAATTTTTTTAAGGAGAAGGTTATAGGAAGTGAGTAAGCCACCCATCTCTGGAATTTTTATATTTAGGTTTCATTCGCAACCTCTTGACGAGTCGTAGAGCCACATGGTGTGTTGAATCAAAGCCTTAATTGCAACATCACAACACCCAAAGAATTGCTTGGATACAGTATTTGTCAGTATTATATTTTAAGTCGCACCTTTCACCCCTTACCATGTCAATATTCTGTAGTCTTCAGTCATATGATACTCAAAAACCTTGGGTATGAAACGTAGGCGTCTGCTGCTGCTTCTACTGTTGATCTGTTGGTTCTGAAGGATGTTTCTGACCTGCTTGGACAGCCAAAGAATTGAATAACTGTTAGAAAGGGCAAAATATGTCAACCAGATACTGTGTAGGGCTGCAACTAACGATTATTTTAAAAATCGATGAATCGGCCGATTATTTTTTCGATTAATCGATGATTCGGACAAAAAATATTTTTTATATTAACCTCTTTATTCCAAAATAAACATTTTAGACAGAACAAACAAGCACACAAGTACAGGTTGCTCATTAACTGTACTGGTGCAATATGAAAAATAAATGTTTGTGTTAAAACTACGCAAACTTGCATGAAAAATTTAGCTTTACATCCACACAATATAGGGTAGTTTGTTTCATAAAGCGCAAAAAAAGACATTTTTGTTTTTTAAAGCCCCTAAGGGGTTCAAACAATAGGTCCCCCCATTTCAACAAATGAGTTTTTTTTAGACTAGAAGAGTTCTGCCTTTTAAGACAGGAAAGTATAGCAGTTAAAGTTGCTACTTGAGAAAATACTTAACCATAGAGATAAAATAGCCCTGTGATTCAAATTATAAATTGTATTTGGAATAAAAATGAGAGAACTAGGGGTGTTAAAAAAACACATCCTCCAAAGACAGATATTTACATGGAAATGCGGCATATAATTAATTGACATATTACTGATCTTGCTGGATTTTATTCTGCTTTACTTCCATAAATGGCAGGATCTTTACTTTATCTTTGCCAGAAGATTTAAAGTTTAAAAGCCTTGCCCTCATAATTTGCAAGTTAATTTATTTATAAAGTAAATATAAACGCTGCTTAAGCTAATTCAAATGAAATTAAAAGTAAAAGAAGTAGCCAACCTTATCACTGTCTGTAACCTACTAACACGGTAAGGAAAGCATCAGATGAGCTACCTGAGAAACTAACGTTACGTTTCCCCACTTTAAAACGAAACAAACATGGTGGTTCCGTGCCATGTTAATTTGTTTTGACAAAAGTTGCATGTTACAACTTTTTTCACTTTACAAAGCGCAGGCTATTGTAATTATTGTGATCAATTTGCGCCGTCAATCCCGGCGCATGGGAGCTTCATTTGCAGTCTGGACGCTGAGGGTAAACTTACTGTGGCTCTGACTGCAGCGCTGAGAGGGACTCCTGCGGGAGGAGGGAGAACGGGGTTGGGATGGGGGAGGCGCCCCACGGCAGAGTAAGACCGATGCATGCTTTCACGTAAGAGTCTCCAAAAGCCGCCAGTGACACCGTAAAAAATCGCCAGATTTGTCGCTAGTCGCTTTTTTGAAAAATAGTCGCTGGAGGGGTCTGAAAAGTCGGTGAGTTGGCAACACTGCGCCCTGCGGCGCTGGCTCGCTCTGCCATATTTTTTTTCTTCCCCCGTTTCAGTCAAGTGGATGTGATGACGGCGGCCGCGGATGACGCATTAATCGCGCGACACAACTAATCGATTATAAAATTCGTTGCCAACGCTTTTAAAAATCGATTTTTATCGATTCGTTGTTGCAGCCCTAATACTGTGGTTACTCCAGTGGTCATAAGGTGTCATATTTAAACTGTTCTCGGATAGAAATGAAATGATTCTGAATTAGAAATAAAAAAAAAATCCAATAAGCGGAAATACATTTCAATAATTGGATTTGTATTGTTAAGTATTTGGATCGCAATTCAGCTTAACTAGTCATGGAAACCCTCAGCTACAAAGAGGAGTGTAAGTAGAGGAGTACTTCGTAGTATCAAAAGCAGTAGGACTCGATAAAATGGTTATAATGGGTAGAAAAATAGGCCTCTAGCCAGCATGTTTAGAATAGAAAGGTTCTTCTTGTCAGTATCGTATCACCCAGCAGTTTGACAGTGATTTGGGTAAATGTGCTTCATTAGAACCTGTAATCTCTGTTTAAGAAGGTCTGTATGTATTAATCCAGTAGGGCTGGGTGTCCTGGCCTCATTTGGGCTTGTGAACGATGCAGATTAACGCTGGAACTCGCTTGAGCCTCCACCGTGTGTGCAGCGTTTGTGTTCAGCAGCTAATGGCTAATCTCACCCTAGTCTCCTTTCTCCAGGGCCTGTCCTTGCATAATGGACCAGTTTTGTTTTTTAAGAAAGCCCATATGATTGATAATTTTTTTAATTGGCATGGCATTTTTTTTCTCATATCATATCTTTCTGGTTTTTCTATTGTATCAAAAAAAAAAGACATGTGATGTAACTAGTGAGATATTGGCCTGAGGAAAATAACCGTAGTACCATATCAGTTCATCACCAAGATTTTTTATAACTGAGGTGATCATTTGCTGTAGACGTACGGCAAATGATAAATGCATTTTAACACTCGAATAAGTTGGTAGGGTGAACTTTTTTTACTCTTATTACTAAATTCTGCTGCTTCATATTGTACAGCAAAGACTGTGAGTTGATGTGGAACAATCAAATATTCTCACTCTTTAATTTTGATGTAAACATAGAGCGATCAAATGAAGGTTCTCTTATGGCAGGTTAACCTCTGCAGTTTTAGCTCTGTTATAAATTCAGTCTTTCTTTTCTAATGGCAGCAATCCAAATAAAATGACATCATTGTCTCTTCTTCCTGAGGTTCTTGGATCGCCTAACACAAAGATCTATATTTTTATTACCCTCAGCAATACTAATGCTACGTTCACACTGCAAGCAGCAAGAGCTGCAAAAATGCGTGTGCTGCTTCTTTTTTTATGCTTGTACTTGTTTAGTTCTGATGCGCGGCTGAAGCATCTTTGCTGCTCTAGCTGCGCGGTGCAAAAAGTGGGTCTGGTGTGCGTTGGTCGGAGCTACCCTATCCTTTCTTTGCCTGTAACAATGGCAGCTATATTCGCTGTGATCAGTGGGTGAAACGTAGTTTTTAATATGTTTTTCAGTGAGAAAGTCCACCCGAAAACTTAATCTGTGCAAACAGTTCATCGAGATTACTATCCTGCCTTCAAATATTATTTCTCTGTCGGAGCTGCTGAGACCCCCACATACCGGCGGTGCTCTGTCAGTAGGAATCCCATTCAACAGCTGCCTATGGCCCGGTCATCTCTTCGCGGTTAGCATTGGCGGCTGGAAGGTGGTTTTTATGTACGTAATACAAACTGCTGGCACCAGGATAATAAAAGTGAACATGTTTTGCCGGCAGATTTCGTCATTTAAAGTTCATTTAGGCGTTAAACTGTTTCAGAGGACTGATCATAGCACTCTGCATCAGCAGCAATATGTGTCTCTCCCTGCCAGCTCCCAGATCAGCTTCTCTGATTGGTTGATGTGGCGGGTCGAGCAGCAAAAGTTCAATTTTTCCAACTCCAACAGCAGCTACGTTTGCAGTGCGCTCTGAGTGTCAGATGCTCAGAAGCTCACAACACGCTGCTTCAGCTGCTAAGAACGTGATGCGGGACGTTTTCTTGCGCCTTAATGCGCGTCAACCGTTGACTTTGCATGTAA
Source organism: Cyprinodon diabolis (assembly GCA_030533445.1). Lineage (NCBI taxonomy): Eukaryota > Metazoa > Chordata > Actinopteri > Cyprinodontiformes > Cyprinodontidae > Cyprinodon > Cyprinodon diabolis. The sequence continues at coordinate 6,549,333 of CM060084.1, forward strand.
ACTAACTGCTCCTGCTGCCTCTGCTGCTTTAGGTGTGGTTTGGAGAAGTAGATTATAGCTACTAAGAACATGACATTATTTGCTTTTTAATTGTTTCTTTTTTTTTTTAATAGACCTTGGGATATTTTTTTAAAATTGCCAGGATACTATAGGAACTCACTAACTGGTCTGCCTTTATGATCTTCTAGATAAGTTACACTATGTGGCCCGGCTGGAGGTGTGGGTTAGTCTTTCTGCCTGCCACCTGTCAGTGGAGGTGACATCATCAGTAGTAAGCGAGTGTGGGGTGTGCTACAGGTGCACTGGCTGAATCCCTCCACCCCCATGGTTTTAAAGCTCTGTGCTGATCGCCTGGCAAGACTAACACAGCAGTCGTTAGCTATATAGCATTTCATTTGAGGTTATTTTCCAGATATAAGTTTAATGAACTACAGTTGCCTCATCTAGCCCAGTAAATGAAAGATAATGTTGAGTTGGTCCATCGGATTACTTAATAATGATCCACATTTCTGCACGTTTCTCAGTAAAATATTGGAGTTCAAAGACGTTTCCTTAAATGATAACCAGTGCTCTGCAGGCTTAATTAAAACAAACAAAATGTAAGATGACCAAGAATTTGATTATTAATGCAGGCTTCAGTTACCCCTGGAAATAAAAGTGACTTGGAATAATATCTAACATTAAGATGTTTAAATGTAGTGTGAATTAAATGTCAGGATTTAGGAAATGAAACTAGCCGTAACATGGATGGGATTCATTCTGAGAAGATGATTTTGATATTTAATTCTTTACCAACTATTAGCCATACCTTCCAGTGTCAGGGCTAGGTACACTTTAAAGCAGCTGTGGCTTTAAGGATTTTAAAACTATCCTTCCTATAATTTTTGTCGTATAATCCTTCTATTTGTATTACAGAGGACAGGTTTTCCCCCGTTTGAAAAATAATGCAGCATAACCCCTCCTTCAGATGTTGCTGCACACTACCAGTCAGAAACATCTTGCAGTCTTATATTACAACACAGAAATCTTCCTGATCTTAATTCCTTAAATAATAGGTAATTGTAAGTAGGGCTAGGCAATTCATTGCATTTGCAATATAATCATAATTTAACAAAAATAATGTTCAAATCAAAGAGGCACTCAATTCTGCCAAGGGTAGATTATACTTCTCTAACTTTGCAAACCAGTTTTGCTGGTATGCTTCTGCGCCGTCGGTCTGGAATTTCTAGGGACGCACAGCAGTTTCCCCCCAAAGCGCAAGGGGGTGCCTAACCGAGAACTTCGGCGGATGGTCACGAGAACTGCGGCGGCGGAAGTGTTTATCTTCCAAAACAACAATAGCGCGTCGGCAATATCTCACCGAGATGGATCTAGAGTTGCTAGACATGGAAGAAGAACGGGTTTTGTTGATGGAGTTGCCATTGTAGTTGTTCCTTGGTTTTTAAAAAAGGCTTTTACCAAGTACCAATCACAGCTGCTTTTTGTCTGTGCACTTCCACTTGAGGTCTGCACGGGTTTGCGACCGTCCGACGCGTAGTCAGGATTTTTTTGAGGTGTGCGGCGAGGCACAGATACAGATTTGATGTGTGCAGAGACTCTGCGTCAGAAGCATAAATTGGCCTTTACAATTAATACTAAGACTAATGTTTTCTCACTCCAGACCTTCAGGTGGCAGTAATACGTTTAGAGTGGGTTTGCTGTCACAAAAAGGAAAAAGAAAATTCCAGCTAACATGCAGATCTCTGCAGTTTAGTGGCATTATGGAAGCAAAGTTAACGGTAAAGTCCTGCAACGGTGGACTCTGCCCAAGCAAGCTTTCAAGGTCATGAAATAACTGAAACCCTGGAGTGAAAAATCTACATTCCTTGGCTTAGTGTAAAGGAAAATTAAAATTTAATTTGCAACGAAATATTGGTTAAAAATAATAGTTCAGCCCTAATTGTGATCAGCATATACCTTTGATACCACTTTGACACAACAAAAGTCCTATTTCCATGAAGCGAGTTCATTTAATAGGCATTTTTTTAGTTTTGATTCATAACTAATCAATATATGCTGCCGCAGTAGAAGAGTTGTTATTGTTTTGAAGCATAGTTTGGTAATTTAAAACATTTTGTGTCAATGCCCAAAGACTGCAGCTATTTGCTTTAAAACTAGCATGAGAATCTCAGCCCAGTGCATGAAAACATACACCATTTCTGTGTTTTTCTGCTTTTTATTTTTTTGGAATGCGTATGCTTGAACAGATTGCTGTCCTCTAGATTACATTATAGGGAGTAAAAGCTGCGCTTCCGTTTGTGTTACTTATTAAAAGATTGGTAAACCCCCTGGGGTTGCTTAAATCAATACATTGGTGTCAGAAGTGGATAGAGCTTTTAGGGGTTCTTGACTAAGCTAACTGAGTCATTAGACAGAGACAGTGATTCAGCTTTTGATTTGAATTCAACATAATAAGAGGCTCATCAGCTAAGTTGTAAAGGTGTTGGCTTCCAGTGATATGCTGCTTGAAGCATCCAGTGAAAATCACTCCAGAGCCCTTCATGGCTGTGACCCTGTACTGCTTGGATCTTTCTGTGCTTCAGCACAGCTGAATCAATTGATTCAGCCATGTTGGAGCTGCAAAATATCTGAAAGATGCAGGGCACCATCCCTTGAAGACTGGAGTTGTATCCCCCAGCTGCACCCTCATCTGTTAACCATCATACTGTTGTTGTGAGGTGATCACCACTAGTTTAAACATACAAAAGTAAATTGGGGATATTTGACTTTGCAGATATGCAGACCATGTTTACCTATAGATGTTTCTAAACAGTCCTGTTCTACCCATCAACCCGTGTGTAACACCTCAAACTAGCCATTATTGACGGAAAGTATAGCTGATACGTGATAGTAATGCAATAAGGATTCAATTTGTGACGAACAAACAAATAATTGATGTCTTTCTGCTTTGGGTTCAAAGCAAACACAGATCCCTCATAATGAACTGTCCTCTGCTACTAGGGAAAAATAAAATGTACGTTTTTTATGCCAGCAGCAGTGTTTTGTCATCAAAGATTTCCTTCTTGGGATCTACTGATTTTCATTGAATCACCTTCTTTTTAGTTTTTTAATGATTTTACTAAATGATTAAGTTAATATAAATTGGGTTGATCTGATTGATCTACTAATTATTCATTTGATAAGTGGCTGTTTTCTTACAAAAATATTCTTCTGTTCTATCAATATGGCCCTCTGTCGAAAGGTGGGTTCATTTTCTTTTTTAGTATGCTGAATTGAATGAAAAGCAAAGAAGCGCATCAATAATTAAATCTTCATTTGTTTGCATCCCTAATTGATCGGCCCATCCACATCCCTGCCTTGTGAACCTTTTGCTACTACAAAAAAACAGGTGTAGCTAAAACTTCCCAGGAATTCATCCAAGAAAAATCACATTAAAGGTAGATCTGTTCTGTTAATTCTAGACAGTTAAAAGATAATATTGTGATAATGATGAATCTGAAAGCTAGCTCTAGCAACACTGGCACACAGCAGGGACTCCTAATATCTACAGGGAAGTTTAAGATTCAAGAAAGTGATGTTTCTTTCTAATTTTTTTATCTTTTTTGGACTTTAAATAGACTAGGAAACAAATATACATGCATGTGGGAAGGATTACAAGGGTGCTAGTTCAGATATTTTATTTTTTATTTCCAAGATTTAGTCTTGGACATTGGAGCGAATTACTTCATTTAAAAAATGTATACTATTCCTACAAATTTAAATATTTTGACTTGACTCTCGTATAAGACTCAGATTAAACTACTGAAAAATGAGAGAATAAGTTATTACTATAAGAATATATAAGTTTATCAATATTTGAACTCAATTTGTTTTATTGGATTTCTACTAGCAAGAGAGGTCAGTCTGTGATTTTTATATTTTATTCTGTTTTTTTAGATTGTGGTCAACAAGACTCCTTTGGAAGGTTACAAATGTTAAACTGCTTAGAGTGAAGCAGAGATCTTGTTTTAGTTCTCCTTCTGCAAAACTGAACCTCCAAGCCCCCAAAAACCTGCCACTCCTTCAGACCTAAACTGCTGTCTGTAATGAAAAACATCAACCTAGTATTTTCTATTTCTATATATTAGGCCTTCAAATTTAATGATGTGAAAGTTTTTTTTTCCTTTGAGGTCAGGTCGAGCACAGAGGTTGTGTTTAGATTTTCCCTCTATGTTCACTACAGCTGCCATGTTTTAATCAGGAGGGATCAGCCGTTTATCGCAGGTTGTGGGACACTAAAGGGACTCTAACTTGCTTTTGCTTGTACAGACTGTAGCTCTACAGCATTGCAGTACCTTGTTGCCCCCTGATGCCTATCAACTGTCTATCAGCATGATGAATAAAATTTGACCACCATGTCTTAAGCCATGACATCTGAGACGGGGAAACTTACTCTAAGTATAGACATGAATAGATATAAATTAACTGTCGCATGTTGACACCATTACCAAATTCTCTCTTTGAGTTAACTAACACTTGTGGTTCTTATGATAGAATATTTAATTGTATTAAAACATTTACTGTAAGTGGATTTAAATAACCAGGCTGAAGATGCAGCTTTTGTTCCTGTTCCTACTCTTTTAAAGATCCGATGGTAGAAACAGTTCAGATGGCTTATATGTGTTACGTTATTGGATCCACTTTGCCTCACACTCAGTCTTGGAAGGAGAGCGATTCACAAGTACAGATAATATTGGAGCATCTTGCTAGCAGACCCACTGCTATGATGGCAGAGACGCAGATTGGTGTCCCCACTGACTTCCCTGAGAGCTGCCTGTCGCTCTTTGACTGACACAAGGCTGGATTGTCACACATTTCACTCTTACTGTCCATACAGCCACATCAAAACTCTGCTGCTTCTAGAAGCAGCTCTTTATCAGTGAGATTAAGCAGTTTGAAGAAAAGAAAAAAGTGAAATAACAGCATAATTCAGCCTGCTCTTTTAATCCAAATCTGTTTACTGGTGCAGAAAAAGTTCATTCCTTTTTTGTGTGAATGTTTTAGTTCACGCTTCTGGGCAAGGAGGTGTAAATGAAAGGCAAGTCTTTTACTAAGAAACAAAAGTGCTGAATGTTTTTATACTCTCCTTTAATACTAATAATTTATAGCAAGTATGTTTGTGCAATATTATGCACACTATAAATGCTGCAAAGGACTGTTTGAAAGGCAGAATATATGTTTTGTATCCTCTGTATAAGAAATACATTCTTATCTTGTCAGTAATATTCAGGTTGCTGGTCCGACTGTAGTAGAGGCCCAGTAGGGTTGTCTAAATACAAGAATTTTAACTCTTATCAATACTCAGGAAAATATTTGATTCTCAACACCATTTTCAATCCCTTGTTTAACATTAACGTTAATTTTGCAATATTTTGCAATCTCAACCTGGAACATTCTTTATCAACAGAATATCAGATTCTATTATTTAAATCAGTGTGTAAAAATACATTTAAAGTAAATAACAAATGTTACACAACTTGACTGTGTATAATATTTTTTATGCAAATAACTTAAAAACTATGCAAACGACACTTATTTTGTATCAATAGTTTTGCTCCACCTGGGGAAGATGACAGAAGTTACTGAAAGAGTTAATATTAGTTTTTTTTTTTTTTTTTTTACTGCCTTTTATTACACCTAAGTTTGAGTTCTACTGTGAAAGCCAGATTTTATTTAACTCGGGGCTCTTAACGACTTATTGACCCGGCGACATACTGCAGACACATTTCTCTTGTCCAAGGCAGAATTTATCTTCTATAATAATCATTACTTGTTACAGTTGAGGAGAAAACTAAAGCATTTTTTAGTTCTTGCTTGTGTCCCTTGAGCATAAAGTGCTGTAAAGAATTGTAAGGCGTTAACCCAACCGTCATTGTGATCCCAGATGTTTCCTACAGTTCGAACTTTTACACCCAATGTTTGAACATTTATTTAAGTGCTTTGCATTGCTTCTTATATTCAAATCCTGGTGTTTTTTGTTGTTTTACCCCAGTGCACTTATATAAAAGCTCATGTTGTCAATGTAAATATGACGGTTATGGGCGTAGAGCTTGCTTATGGATAAACACTCGCTGAATAGGTTCTTTTTAAATTGAAAACAGATGTTTCTGTGTCCTTGGTGTTGAACTAAAAATAAGAGGAGGGTCTTGGTCACACTTTTGAATATTAATGGATTTTGAACGCAGCTTTCATATTTATATTTGATGGATTCCAATTAATTAAACATGATCTGTTGTGCTTATGTTAGCTTGACAATATTTTTTTAGAAAGGCTTTAGTTCAGTAGTCGATGTTTCTAAGATGCTGGCTCAAAGGTTAGATGTAGATTTTTGCTTCTTTTTCCTCCACTAGAAGTTTGTTTATGTTTTCATTTGTGATCTCTGATTGGTTTATGAAAAATACTGTGACGTTTTTAACCTACCAGCTTGTACATAGTTATTCAAGTAGATTTTGCTTCATTGTTGTTACAAGTAACAAGTTAAAGTTTACCAAAAATCCTTAAGTTCCCAGAGTACCGTCTTTAGTGCTTTGAAAGCTCCAGATTAGAGACTGACACGGGAGTGTATTTTCACTCCTGTCCCGTCCCACTCCCACAGAAAAAAATGGTGTCCCGTCCCGATCCCTGGCCAGAGTAGAAATCTAAATCCTGTCCCGTCCCACTCCTGGTGAAATTACTCCCACTTCCATCCCGCTCCCATTCAGAATGACTCCCGCTCCTGCACCACTCCCATTCTTGTTGTTTTTGAGCGCGGGTGAAAAACTCAGAGCGGAAGTTACTATTGGTTTGCTCCCGCTCCCGTCTGCTCCCGTTAATGTTTAATCCTGTACCGTCCCAATCCCGTGATCGTTACTAATACTGACTCCCATCCCACGGGAATCCCGTGACCCGTGGGATTCCCGAAAAAATGTCAGTCTCTACTCCAGATCTTTTCTACTGTACTAAAAATAGTGAAATATAAACAGGTAATGGTTGGCTGGCAAAAAGAAAGCAGCTCTCCAGTCAATGCAATCCTGTTTAAACCTTGTTATCTAAAAAATTATAATTTAAACTAACCCTAGCTATTCCAAAACCTACATTGTCTTCCTATGAAGGCGTTCTTGTTTTGTTTTTATTTGAAGTATAGAGCATCTCGTTGCGATTCACTATCATTCAAAGCTCTCTTTGTCTTCAGCTCAGCTCTAAGCAGCAGCTAAAGATAAACATTTTCTGTTAAACGATTATTTTAGCCCTAGTAGATACCCATGGCTTTTTTATCCAAATGATCTGGTGCTTAATAATGACATTCTTGTTTTTCGAAATTGGTTTGGGGAAATTGTGGGTCAAAATTTAATGTTTGGTTTCATCAGACTGTAGGAAACAAAAGTGCTGGGAGCCTGAAGCCGGGCCGGGGTGTTTACTTTGGAAGAACTACTTCCTTGATCTGGACGTGTATTTGTCACACATTTTATTCAGTGTTGCTGATGGCCTCCTGGCAGCGTCACTAAGTAGTTGTTTAATAATTTCAGTGAAACCTCCCTGGTCCTAAAGTGTGTTTTGCTATTTTTTATTAGATAATGAGTGACTGTCTTTCCCATGCTATGTAAAAATGTAATACTAAAGATTTATTTTTCTCCTGACTGATACCTTCATACAATATCTTCTTGATCCTTTAAAGTTACATAGGCATGCTCTTTTTATTTTGTTTTTCAAATTTATATGCTGGTAATTCACTGTATTTGCATATTCAGATTTTTCTGAATGATTACCGTTTCCTGCTGGCATATTAGTGGTTGTTTTTGCTCATTCTGTTAGTAACTAAAGCCCCTTGTGTATATTTACAGTAACAGCTAAGGTATGACACTGCACATGTGCTCATGGGGTACACAAGGAAGCCACTAATGGCTAGCAAGTTAGCATCTTTCAGTAATGTAGAAATGGTAAAAAAAAAAAAAGTGAAATAATGCAAAAAAACATGTGAGAGCAATATGACTATAACAGTGCTGGGAATATAGTATGAAAGCAGGAGTAAACATCCATGTTAATACTATAATGGTAATTGCAGTGCTATTCTACTCTACAGTTTAAGTATAAATGACAATATGAATTGATCATTGATTAATCTGTTTATGGTGCCTCATCCCACCCAGTGCTGGAATTCTATTTAGGCTCAAAATATACTAAACACTGTGAGGGTGGATGCTTGGTGTATATAACTCTATTCTAATGTGATCAAAGGTTCTTTTTAACATTTCTTTAAAGTCTATTATGTGACCGTTTAACTTTGAATCTCAGCAGACTTAAACTTTAATTATGCGGAGCTTTTTAATTTTTCTGTAATTGATGGGCAGATATCCAAAAGGGCAGGCGGCTGAAGTTTTTGTGCTTTAACTAGATGGGCTGCTATAAATATGCTAATGTATTTCAGCAATGGGTCAGAAATGGTAAATAAGGAGAAAATTGCGCAGCTCATGAGGGAGAATTAATGTACGATTTTCATCGCAACAACAAGGTCTTATTGAAAAGTTGTTTTTATAGATGGCCGTTGTTTCGGGATTAAACCAACTGTTTTCTTACTACCTCCTCTTTAAAGAAAAAAGCAATATTTATGATGCATCAATCAAGTGTCATAAACTGAATGCATTATTATTCATTAGCTGGCATTTGTTGCTGTCCAAGCACTTCTTTGTGTTATGCATATCACACCCACTTTCATTGGAATAACTGAGATTTATGAGATGGTATGAACCTCCAGCACCAAAGGCTCACACCCTCCTCACTCTATAGATGCTTTATATGAAAATACATATATTTTTTATTTTATTTTCAGTGTTAAACATGTCTGCTTTGCCTAAACACCAAGATGTGTTGTTGTCTCTCAACCTAGCTGTTTGAGTCATCAATTTAGTGTTTTGCTGTGTTGTCTTTTTGCTTGTCTTTTTTTTTCCTCCCTCTTTTGGGGTTTCTATTCCTTTTATAACAAACTTAGTCACAAACACATTTTTGTCTCATGGTAATTTTGATGTCTTAATATGTTCATTACTTTTAAACTCTCTTCAGTTTCTCATTCTCTCAGTCTTCCTCTTAAGCTTCCAATATTCATAAATTATGTTTTTCCTTCTTTAACCATTAACCACTTTAACCATTTGCTGATGAGTTTTTAAGGACAAAAAAAACACAACATTTTCTTCCTTCACTGCATTCCTTGTAGTTTTTGGCACAAATCTGAGCTAATGATACTATTGTTTCTAAATGAGAATTGTTTTTACTTCAATATTATTGGGGTGGGAAATATTTGTATATTATGCTGCATTGAAAGTAGTGACAGGATATGTTGAGCCAAATTAACATATGCTTTTGTATGTTTTCTGTGTGTGGGTTTTATCTCCCCCCCCATCTGATTTGTGTATGCTGCTACTAACCCTGGATTGGATTGGCTGAACTGGACTTGCTTCTTCATCTGGTCTGGTGTGGTTCTGCCCCCACTGTGGTTTGCATTGCCCTATGCACCTCTGCCTTCTTGATGTTCGGCAGGCATCGGTAAACTCTCCACTGCCGATGGTAAAGCTTTTGCAGACCCCGAGGTTCTACGTCGACTAACATCGTCCGTGAGCTGCGCGCTGGACGAGGCAGCCGCCGCCCTGACCCGAATGAGAGCTGAAAACACACTCAACGCCGGCCAATCCGACAAGTATGTATCTCAGCCGTCCTTTCAACGTCACTCTAGTTTTGAAACCTCTCCGCATGTGTGATGTGCTTTACTGTGAAGTGGCGGTGTGAACATGAGGCGTGCGTGTGTGTCTACCTGTCACCGTGGCAGTAATTGTAGCAGTCTGGTTATTTTCAGCCGTAGTTTAGCGGAAGCGTGTTCGGACGGGGACGTCAATGCTGTGCGCAAATTGTTGGACGAGGGACGAAGCGTCAATGAACACACAGAAGAGGGGGAAAGCCTCCTGTGCCTCGCCTGCTCGGCTGGCTACTACGAACTTGCACAGGTATGAAACGGATTCATTCTATTATACAACTTTTATTTTTTGTTTTTCTCCACCTCATTGTTTTACATTTCATCGACAGGTTTTGTTGGCGATGCATGCCAACGTGGAGGACCGGGGCATCAAGGGGGACATAACCCCATTAATGGCTGCTGCCAGCGGAGGTTACGTGGACATCGTGAAACTGCTTTTGGTCCACGGGGCAGATGTGAACGCACAGTCCTCTACAGGTAAATTAATCTTAAACAGACATATTTTTGGTTGGATTATCTGCTCTGTACAGGAGTGACCCGGCTCTCGTCTCCCAGGCAACACAGCTTTGACATACGCGTGCGCGGGCGGCTTCGTGGATGCGGTGAAGGTGCTGCTTAAAGAAGGTGCAAACATCGAGGACCACAATGAGAACGGACACACGCCCCTCATGGAGGCAGCCAGCGCGGGGCACGTGGAGGTGGCCCGGGTTCTCCTGGAGTACGGCGCCGGCATCAACACACACTCCAATGAGTTTAAGGAGAGCGCGCTCACACTCGCCTGCTATAAAGGTCTACACCTAAATATGATGTCTCTGTGTTGTCTGTGTTCCATAAGTCACTGATTGTTGGGTTTTTGTGGTTAAAACTGGGATGCTGCTTCATTGTGTTTGTCCTCCAGGTCACCTGGATATGGTTCGCTTTCTGCTGGAGGCCGGAGCAGACCAGGAGCATAAAACAGATGAGATGCACACAGCGCTTATGGAGGCTTGCATGGTGAGCATCTGACCCACATCTCAGAGGAAACCACTTTATGACCCCAGATGTGATGCACTCATTTTTATTCTAATATCTTAAAGATCATTTCACCTTTTTTTCTCCTTCCTTATATGGATGCTATTCATCCAGTTCCAGGCCCAAAAATGTGTGAATCTTCAACTTGTCTTTTTTTTTTTATTATTTATTCCTTCTTCCAGCTGCATTTAAGTGGTTTTAAGTGTTGGTAGAATTGAATCTGAAAGTAAACGCAGGTTGAATATATTGTTTAAGATGACTACAAGTTAGTCTCCTGTCACGCTGTAAGCGGCACATATACATTCAACTACTCTTAGTGATGGGTATCATTAAGGATTTATCGATACTAATACTCTAAACAGTACCCCTTATTTATCCAATATTTTATTGGTACCTTTATTGATACTATCAAACAAAAAAATTGATGTATGGACACATGAAAGCACCAGAATTTCCCTTTTGTGGGGCAATAAAGAGATTTTCTATTCTATTCGAAATTGATAAAAGTGCAAATAAATAACTCATACATTGACTAAAATACTATATTTTCAAAAAATGTTGTATAATCAAAGGAGAGAGAAGTATAAAAATTTGTTTTGAATATGCTTAAAATAAAATAATTTATTTATATTTTACCAGAGCCAACACTACGTATATGTATATTTGATATATTATCTAATTGAACCATTGGATGGCAGGATAGTAACCCAGAGTGGATGAGGTGACAGGCTAAGTGTGAGTCAGTTACAGAGAAGATCTAGGTTCGACAGTGTCGGAGAAAAACAAAAAACCTTCAAGATTATATTTTCATCTTGCTTTGTAATCAAGGGTGGATTAAATAAAAGCTTTCCTCAAATGTCACCGTGTTCCCTCTGAGCTGCTGCACAGCAATGCTGACTGACCATCGCCTCTCTATCCTTTGGAACTATGAGGGATTGATGGTCACCAAACTTATCAGTAGTCACTTGTGGGGAAAAAATAAGAATTAAGTGATTCTGATCAGTTGCTAAATATAGAGCCAGTTGTGATCATTGTAAGCCTGACCAACATGTAAGAGCAGGACATAAGCCCCTCCCCTCAGTCCACTGTTGCGCAAGGAGGAGCTCACCAGTACGTGTTTTCTGAGTTGGAGTTGTTTTGACTTTGGCATCATAACCAGAAGTCAATATTTATAAACCAGCTATTTGCTGTTATTATTATTGGCTATTATGTTTAAAAAATAGTTTTTATAAAAAAACAAAAAACAAAGTTGTAACTAAAAAAAAATATCAACTAATCATTAAATTAACTCAAAAGATCGTTTAAATTTTTTTTTCCTACTTGGTGAAAGTTAAAACTTTTTTTTTATTTTAAGAGATTTTAAAAACAAAATCAAGAATAACCAATTATTATTGAAATATTGTTACTGATTCCCCAGTTTTGTTGCTTTAGCAGTTCCATTGATTATGATGAAAAAAGCTTGCACAGAAATGGGACTCCAGGTTATCTAATCATACCTTCGAGTGTTTTTCTATCCACGGATGTCGGACCAATTCAGCTCCTTTTGCAGAATGTTTGTATGTATTTATTCAGGTGCTTATCTCTACATTCTCTGTGTCTCGCTGTCCCAGGATGGCCATGTGGAGGTGGCGCGGCTGCTGTTGGACAGCGGCGCACAGGTCAACATGCCAGCTGACTCATTTGAGTCACCTCTCACCTTGGCTGCTTGTGGCGGACATGTTGAGCTAGCAGCGCTGCTCATAGAGAGAGGCGCCAATTTGGAGGAGGTACTTAGAGACACATTTTTCATCTTTACACTGAAAAACTTCAAAAGGTGAAGTTGTGAAACTTTATTTTCTAAAGGACCTACCAACAATATCAATATCTGAAATGAACTTAATCTTTTATAATGGGATTAAACATAATTCCTCAACCTATTTTATAATAACAAAGTATAACTTTGAAAATTAAATATTTAAAGGTGTTTGAGTCTTTAATCTGTGGATGGAAGCCTCTTGATGTTGGTCCTCTGCTTGTGTCCAGGTTAATGATGAGGGCTACACTCCTCTGATGGAGGCAGCGAGAGAAGGCCATGAGGAGATGGTAGCATTGCTTCTGGCTCAAGGTAGGACATTTAATTTAAACGATCTTTTGCTTCATCATCCAGTTTGTGACTTATTGTTTATCTGATTCCTAATTATGTCAAAAAAGATTATTAATGAAGTTTCCTAAATAAGAAAAACGTTGATGGGGTAGGTCTGTGTGTCCTTTCTTTTATCATTGCTCTTCATTTGTTTTCCAGGTGCTAACATCAACGCGCAGACAGAGGAGACCCAGGAAACGGCATTGACTCTAGCATGCTGCGGAGGTTTCCTGGAGGTGGCCGACTTCCTTATCAAAGCAGGAGCCGACATCGAGCTGGGCTGCTCCACTCCTCTGATGGAGGCTGCGCAGGAGGGCCATCTGGAACTGGTGAAATACCTGCTGGCTGCAGGTGAGCTACCAAAATATTTAGCATGCATGTCATGAAATTCAGAATCCCAAGCTTTAATCTTCTTTACTGCAAATTTCACGCCTTCTTTTCCGCCTTTCAGGAGCAAATGTTCATGCCACCACAGCAACAGGTGACACAGCTTTGACGTATGCGTGTGAGAACGGACACACTGATGTGGCAGATGTGTTGCTTCAGGCTGGAGCCAATCTGGTATGCTCACATCATCCCTAATAAGTCTTAGTGGGGTAAAAGTTGTGAAAATGCTCAAATGAAGTTGGACTATAAAAAGAAAAAACCTGATTGTTAAAACCTGATTTTTCTGATATTTAGGAACATGAGTCTGAAGGGGGGCGGACGCCTCTGATGAAGGCTGCAAGGGCAGGACATCTGTGCACAGTGCAGTTTCTTATCAGCAAAGGTGTGTCTTTAATCTGCTGTTCATATTTACCAATGTTGTTGTATGAGATCATTTCTTCAATATTTTGTTGAAAGTCTAAGATGTAGACCTCAAAATGTAATCCTACATTACTACTTGAATCTATTCCTGTATTATGTCCTGTATGCAACATGAAGTTACTGCATTTATAGCAGTATATAGATTCATGTTCTCTTTATTAGATGGTTGGCTTTTTAATGCTGTAAATGAATCATGCGGATGCGTGTTTCTCCTGTTCAGGTGCTAATGTGAACAGAGCTACTGCCAACAATGATCACACCGTGGTGTCCCTGGCCTGTGCTGGAGGGCATCTGGCGGTGGTGGAGTTGCTGTTGGCGCACGGAGCAGATCCCACACACAGACTCAAAGTAATGCTGCCATTCTTAACAAAGACCAGCGTCGCCTCTTTCTGCATCCGGTTGCGACTCATAATGAAAACCCTGTGATTCTCTGTCTTTGTAGGATGGTTCCACCATGTTGATAGAAGCTGCTAAAGGTGGCCACACTAACGTCGTGTCCTACCTGTTGGACTACCCCAACAACATTCTATCTGTCCCGGCCCCTGACCTTTCCCAGCTCACCCCCCCATCACAAGATGCTTCTCAGGTTCATATCACATTTATCCCTTTTTTTTTTTTTTTATATTGTTTGCCTCTTCCCAGATAAAGCCACTCTCTCCTACCTATGTCTAACATAATACTGTCTTATCAGGTTCCTCGTGTTCCATTCCAAGCTCTCGGTATGGTAGTGCCCCCCCAAGAGCCCGACAGAGCCCCATCAAACATCGCTACATCCCCACCCGTCTCCAACAAAGGTAAAAGGCTTTAATCCAAGCATAAAATTAGTTTTTTTTTTTTTTTTTTTATAAAGAGTGGTTTCTATATACCACTGAATGGCCCTACCTGCTGTGATTGTGTTGATTTGGAGCGTTCTTTTTTTCTTTTTTTTTCTTTTTTTAAAGCAACATAGTAGAACTTCTGACTTAAATATTAGCTTAATGTGAGATATTTAAAAAAAAAAAAAAGTCAGGTCAGGATTCAGTACTTGGTGCGTAACGATGCTCTGTGCTTTAAAAACAATTTAACATGAGAGGGGCGGATCCGTCATGTGAACCAGAGCGACACTTACCGCAGTCTGAGCTACCCTTAAACACTAAGCCACAGGTCGTTGTTAGATTTTTTATTTTTTTCAAATCTTTTTATTTTTTTAAACATACAAGAACAACAATTAAACAAAATAAAAATGATACCAGGTGCTAACAACACAAATCATAGGTCATTGTTGGATAACAAAATGGAATGACATCATTTTATTTTTATTTATTTATTTATTTTATTTTTTTTGGAATAAAAATTTATTCCAAAAATTTTGGAATTTTGGAAATGGAATGACATCTGATCAGATGTAGTTTCTGGTTCTCTGATGTAGGATTTAATCCACAGATAACTGTATTGTCTTTACAAATAACACCATGACTTCTACATCTGCTGGCAATCAGGGGTGCTAAACCTTGAGTTTAAACGTCTTTCTTCCCTAGAGGCTAACTGTTAGTGTTGCTTTAGATTTTGACTTTTTAAATAGATTGATCATCACTCTAAGCTAAGCAGTGGTGAACCTTTTTAATCCTTCACCATTAGCCTCTTGACACCATGGTCATGTTGTCAATTCACTGGTCTGAAATTGATCTTTTCATTTTATTCCTCTGAAGGCATCATGAAGATATTGTACACACATTAACAAATTCATTTCAAGATTTTAAGATCACAAGAGGATGAGGTTCAATCTTTTTTTTTTTAAAAGTCTAAGTTGAAAAATTAATGTTTATGTTGCTGTGATATTAATAAAACAGTTCAAATCTACTAAATATCTACTGACATGATCCGATATATTAATGCAGTTATGAGTGGAAGTCTACAGTTAAGAATATATGATGCTAAATTCTCAATGCTGCACAATGAATAAACTAAAAAAACACTTTTTATCTTGAAAATTTTGCCTCAAAATACAACACAGGCATCCCAGGGATTTTTGAGCCATGCTTGATTACTTTTTTAACTTGTAATCTTTTTTTTAATCAGCCGTGTCCAAACAGAGACCAGCAGCCATTCAGCCAGGTGTCCCCAGCACGGTCGGCCGTGGGCCTGAAGCAGAACCTTTGCCCCCCTTCCACTTGTGTCCGCCGTTGGAGTGCATAGTGGAGGAGACTGAGGGAAAGCTGAACGAACTGGGTCAGAGAATAAGCGCCATTGAGAAGGCTCAGTTACAGTCGCTGGAGCTCATTCAGGGGGAGCCACTCACCAAAGACAAGATTGAGGAGCTGAAGAAAAGCAGAGAAGAACAGGTATATTCCATCTGCCACTTCCTGAGTGCTAATCCTCGTTAAAAGATATGAAATGGGCAAATAAAGAGGTTTTTATGGTGTTCTTAGGTACAGAAGAAGAAGAAAATTTTGAAGGAGCTTCAGAAGGTGGAGCGACAGCTGCAGCTAAAAACCCAGCAACAGTTCACCAAAGAGTACATGGAGGCAAAGGGCTTAAAGGAAGATCTGGAGGCAGGGCAAAGTCAGGGTCCGGGTCCAGGGCCTGGGAGTACAGCTACCGCGCCAGGACAGCTTCATTCCCCACCAGGTGGTCCCCTACCCAGCGCCGCTAAAATATACGAAGACGCTAGCACAGAGGGGGAGCAGGAGCAGCCGCCAGGGGACGAGGGGGAAGAGGTAAAATCTTCCCTCACTCTGCCTATTTTCTAAATGTTTTTCTCTGGGCTTATTTTAACCTTTTTAGTAAGTATTATTTTAATGAGAAGCAAAGGTGGTGTTTGAGCAAGCAGTGATTATGTGGTGGACATAAAAAACAAAACAAAAAAAACATTACTTTCTCTCTCTCTGTGTTTATCCCACACAACGTAGACCCCGAACATTAATTCTGAAATGTCAAAAAGGCTATATGCTTAAAAGGAGAGCGTAGCAAAGAAGCTCAGCCGTCCTGTTATCTGCTGAAAGTCTTTGTTTCTCAGATCCTGAATTAACCAAAGGCATTTCTATAAATGCACACCGCCACTCTGGTGTATATATATATATATCACCATGGAGCCCTTTTGCTGTACAGCGCAGTGCCATACCTGTAGTTCAGGCAGTGGAAAACGGGCACTGACTGACTTTAAACAGTATGGATACCAAAATAATAAATGATCAATATCTCCTGATGAACATACACAGCACTGGCTGTTTCATCCATGCATGTAATTTTCAGTGGTCGGAAAAATATCGTAATATATAGTGATGTTGCAATATTGCGATAATATTGTATCGTGACCCAAGAATTGTGACCTGTATCATATCACAACACCCACGCCAATACTCGCCCCTAGTCAGCACAGCCTAGTTAGTTCACTTGGTCACTGATTGGCTTTTTAAATTCATGACCTTTTTTTTTTTCTCACTGCATCTCTCTGACCCCTCCCCTTAACAATATACCACCCACATTTTTATAGATTGTTCATACCCAAATGCCTTTGGTCAATAAAATGATAGTATAAATCCCATATACTTCTGATGCATCCCATTTGAAAGCATTCAAATAAAAAAAAGCACTTTTTGATATTCTATATTTTGGATATAATTCATTGTTGACACCTTCAGCTAACTAAACTTGTAAATTTCTGATCTCTGATCCCAAGCATTGTGAATATATTACCCTTTTCTATGCAAAAGGTCAATTCAGAACAAGTAATCCAAATTAGAACCAACAGAACCAAACTGGATTATTTCCATTTTATGAATGATTTGATCATAAAAAACACATTTCTATACATAGATTTACTCACATTTTCATTCAAGGACTTTCTTTAAAATATTTGTGATTTTCAGCTTTCAGAATTTTGACTATGTATTTTCTCTGAGTATATATTGGGAGCAAACCGATTGGTGAATAAGCCCACATATTGTAGGCAGTCCAAAATGGTGGACATGCGTCATTACTCACATGAGAAATCTGTTTTTATCCTCATGTTTTTACTTTTTTTTATGGGGAAAAAGGAGCTTTGTTATTTTAGTATGACGTGGTTTTATTTTATAGGAATAAAACAGGATATTACAGACAAAATGTGTCCATTTGTGTCCACCTGAGTCCGGTGGATTGAAGTGAAGGGGTTAGTGCCCTTAGAAACATTCCTACAGCCGTAAAAGACTCAAAATACTCTGTGTGTATATTTAGGATGAGGATTACGATGATGAAGATGAGGGCTCAGAAGACGACGCGGACGGAGAAGAGGACGAGTACCCCAAGCTTCCTCAGGTGGGCACAATCCTCTACAGGGACGGGCCTCAGCAGCCGCCTCTTCCTCCTTCGCCTCAGAGCCAACCTCAGCCGCCCCCTCCTCCTCTTCAGCCCGCCTTCGCTCCTATCCACCCCCTGCCAGACTACAACCCTGCAGACTACCCTGGAAGCACGAGCCCAGAGCTGGAGAGGGTGCTGGTGGGGCAGCAGATGTTGGGGCAGCAACAAGGTCAGAGCCCCCAGCTGGCTGCTTTAGGCCCTGGAATGATACCCCAGCCGGCTCCAGATGGGCTCATGGTGGCGACACCTGCACAGACGCTCACAGACACACTGAATGATATCATGGAAGGTGAGGATGTTCTTTTAAAGCGGATAATGCCTTTTTTTTTTTTTTTTTTAACTCTTCCTTGCTAAAACACTTCCGGATGTTCTTTCTGTCCCCTCTGTGTTGCAGCTGGGGGAAACCGTGTGCCCATGCTACCCACTACAACCTCACCCACACCCTTGTCCCAGCCGCCCACGCAGACCAACCCAAACATCGCCTCTCCCCCCTCCGTCTTACCCCTCTACCCGTCGGTCGACATCGATGCACACGTAAGTCTTAAAGCTACTGTTATGTGAGGCTGTTTTAAAAATAAAAAGTATCTAGATCTGAGGAGAAATGTTTGCTGGTTCCTCACAGACGGAGAGCAACCACGATACAGCCCTGACGCTAGCATGTGCAGGAGGACACGAGGAGCTTGTGTCGGTCCTGATCGCACGGGGAGCCAACATTGAGCACCGGGATAAAAAAGGTATCCAAGAGGAACAAAAATATGGAGGGGGTGAGATTGGAAAAATTAGGAGTAACTCAGTGGTTCTGCGCTCCACAGGTTTCACCCCTCTGATCCTCGCTGCCACTGCTGGTCATGTAGGAGTGGTGGAGGTGCTCCTAGACAAAGGTGGAGACATCGAGGCTCAGTCAGAGAGAACCAAAGACACGCCCCTCTCCTTAGCATGTTCAGGAGGCCGACAGGAGGTAACACACAACATACAGACTTTATATTTCAACTTTTTTCTAATAACTATGATCTGTAACTGTTTTCTTTTTGTTTATTAATATCTTTTAATCCGACAGGTTGTTGAGTTGCTGCTGCTGCGGGGAGCCAACAAGGAGCACCGCAACGTTTCAGACTACACGCCTCTTAGCTTGGCTGCTTCAGGGGGTTATGTCAATATCATCAAGATACTCCTCAATGCTGGTGCTGAGATAAACTCCAGGTGAGCAGCAAAACGCTTTATATAGACCTTTTTGTTTTTATTTTTTTAGCCTCTTATTCAGCTGAGCTAAGATGCCACTGTTTGTTTTTACTAAATGGGACTTGGGGAATCAAAGGCAGCGTCTTCAGAGTATTAAGGGAAAAAAAGGGAGTATGAAAAGTTATTTGGACTTCCTGTCCTGTAAAGATTTGATCCATACTCGCCCTGAAGGTTGGGAATCCTTTGAATATGAAGGATTAGTTTCTGTTCCAGTTCCTACCGATTCAGGTTGTTCTAAGAGGAGAATCAGAAAAGTTCACATTAGACCACTTCTAGTCTGGATGAATGAAAGCCTGAATTCCTTAATGGATTATGTGAATTTTTATTAACTTAAAATTATATTTTGTCTATTTAAACGAGTTAGTAATTATCAAATCTTGAAACTCTAATATAAGTCATACGTTTTCTTTTTTTTTTTGTCTGATAAGCTTCTCAAGCTTAGTGTTTTATTCTAGAGGTAAAGGGAGAAACAGTTTTATTTGCTTAATACCCCCACCTGCTGGATAGAAGTTGTATTGCAGTTTCTCTCACGCTGAATGTGCAGGGCAGTGGGAAGTAGAGACTGACACGGGAGTGGATTTTCACTCCTGTCCCGTCCCACTCCCACAGAAAAAAATTGTGTCCCGTCCCGATCCCGGGCCAGAGTAGAAATCTAAATCCTGTCCCGTCCCACTGCTGATGAAATTACTCCCACTTCCATCCCGCTCCCATTCAGAATGACTCCCGCTCCCGCACCACTCCCATTCTTGTTTTTGAGCGCGGGTGAAAAACTCAGAGCGGAAGCACTGTTGGTTTTTGGGTCGTGTAGTTTTTTTGACTCGCATTATAGTGTAGGCTTCAAGGGAAAAAAACTACAAAATGGCGGCGCCAGTACTGGATTTTTTTTCTTTCTATTTTATTTTATTTTTTGGCATCGATCCTAGTTTTTTTTTAGTTACTATTTGTTTGCTCCCGCTCCCGTCTGTTCCCGTTAATGTTTAATCCTGTACCGTCCCAATCACGTGATCATTACTAATATTGACTCCAATCCCACAGGAATCCCGTGACCCGTGGGATTCCCGAAAATATGTCAGTCTCTAGTGGGAAGGCACGCTGACGAATAACACTGGATTCTCAAAACCTGGCTATTGAAAATCCTGTTGATTTAAGCTCCAATCTGTCAGTGAAAAAGGGACTACTGTTGCTTGGACCTTCCAGCGACTTCTTCCAGTCAGTGGATTTATCATAAAATTTAGGAATCCATTAAAATTGTGAAAAATTACTGGATAATTGGTGCAACAGAACAGATCCAATCAATTCTTTTCTTGGACAGTTTATCCTGATGTCTCTTTCCTTGCAGCTTTATTGTTAGGTGGGCCCAGGTTTAAATACTGACCACTCTTTGAAATGTTATTAAGATTAAAATGGTCACATTCAACCTAAAACACCACTGAACATTTTGAAAACTGCTTTAATACCAAGATGTTTACTCAGATAATGTGTTTGGACTCGGAAATGCTAATGGTGTCCTGTTTCTCCTTTATGTTTTATCCTTTCATTGAATATGAATATTTGCTTTTTCTTAAGGACTGGCAGTAAGCTGGGAATCTCTCCTCTGATGCTGGCGGCTATGAACGGTCACGTGCCAGCAGTGAAGCTCCTGTTAGATATGGGCTCAGACATCAACGCCCAGATCGAGACCAACAGAAACACTGCTCTGACCTTAGCCTGCTTTCAGGGGCGAGCTGAGGTCGTGAGTCTGCTGCTAGATCGCAAGGCTAACGTAGAGCACCGAGCTAAGGTAAAAGCATTTAGGTTCATCTTTTTGTTTTAAATGGCCATTAATCCTTTTTAAATGGATGTCTTAATTATTTTTGGATTCTGCATATTTAACCATTAACTTGTCTGTCCTGTTCCTCCAGACCGGACTGACTCCGTTGATGGAGGCAGCCTCAGGGGGTTACGCAGAGGTGGGCCGAGTTCTGTTGGATAAAGGTGCTGATGTCAATGCTCCTCCTGTTCCTTCCTCACGAGACACCGCCCTCACCATTGCTGCCGACAAGGGTCACTACAAGTTCTGTGAGCTACTCATTAACAGGTACTTGTTCATAACAGATCTGTTTTTCTATTGTGCTGCTGATTTCAATCCTTAATTTGGAGTCCTTACTTAAACTAATATTTCTGCTTCCAGGGGGGCTCATATTGATGTACGAAACAAGAAAGGGAACACTCCCCTCTGGCTGGCAGCGAACGGTGGTCACTTTGATGTGGTCCAGCTCCTGGTGCACGCAAGCGCTGATGTGGATGCTGCAGACAACCGTAAAATCACCCCACTCATGGCCGCCTTCCGCAAGGTGAGTGCTCTATTTAACCTTAGTTGGTCCCCCGCTGCACTTTAACCTTTGGCCTTTGTCACTAAAATTCCTTGTTTACATCTTTAGGGTCATGTGAAGGTGGTGCAGTATCTTGTGAAGGAGGTCAACCAGTTTCCATCAGACATCGAGTGCATGAGATATATTGCCACCATTGCTGACAAGGTAGCACCACCGCAGGGAACAGAGTTATACTGTTATCACTACGTGTCGGATACACTGGCTTGCTGTTAATCTGCGTTAACATAGACAAATTCAATTTTTATGAGCCAGGAAGCTGAGCGTCTTGCTCCTTTATTACGGTCTTCTTACAATTTTGTACAATTGTGTGGGAAGGTCCATGAAAGCTTTGAGTGAAACTACAAACAGAAACAGAAAATAAATGCGCATCAGCTCTAAATGCACAGAACAAACTTCCAGCATTCTAAAACATAAATTAGAATTAACCCAAGCTGTTGCTAAGAAACAGCCACTCCAGCAGTTACAACTATACAAGAAAAACCTTTGGGACATGGCTAATTCCTGGAATAAACATATGTAAAAAACGATCTCTAAATAAACTGTAAGAAAATATGTATTGCCAAACAAAACACAGATTGAATTTACAGCCATTGCTTTCGGAGGTTTTAGTAAAGATTGACAACACAGGAGGCGAAGTTTGTTCTGTAATAGGCAGGTTTTTTCTCTCTGTAAACACCACTTCCTTACTATCACTGCCTCTGCTACCCACAATGCAATGCTTCCTCAAGATTCGCCTTCAAAATAAAATACAGATAAACCAATACTGTAAAAGTTCTTCTTCTCAAACTAAATTATTAAGACATACCTCCAACTTCTAACCTTGGTCAGAACAAGAGTCCTAATCAAACCACCAGAGTTGATATTTACCTTGGAGAAATGCTTTAGGTGTATGATCTGAACTGTGGATAGGGTTTTATGGATCAGGAATTACGATATTACTTAGACAAACTTTGTTGTCATTTCTATACACGGAGGGTATACAAGCTTTTCAAAAGACTTATCTACAGACCTTTACTAACGGTCATTTTAAATTATACCATTTGTTAACCTAAGGACTTATGTTTTATAGAACTGATTGCTGGTCTTATAGTCAAATAAAAAATTACGAACTTAAATAAGTTATAAAAAATAAACTTTAATTTCCATCTTATGAGAACTAAAGTATAATAGACACAATAGTCTTGCGTTGTTAGTATGAAAAAAAAAAACAAGAATCTCTTAATAGTATTTGTGAACAGATACTCAGGCTTTGTTTATTAGAAATCCATCAATCTTACTGACGCCATCGATGGGATTTATAAATCGGTTTTACCGTGTAATTGATGTGAAATGACAACTTGCGGCTGAAGGACACTGGGCTGGAATCACGCTCTGTTTGCTCATCCCTCGAAGTGAGCAAACAAATGTCTGAAAGGACATTTTGTTGTTACACATCTCTGATTTTGAAACTTTCGATGGGCATCAAGTGAAGTGTGCAGACAGCACAGATGCATGATTGGTTTTATTCACTATAATATGTGTGTGTGTTGGGGGGATGAGTAGGGATGAGGGGCTGATTATTGGTCACTGATCTTGTCTTTCATCCATCTTCTCTAAAGATTAAGAATAAAATTCAAATTAATACATTTGAAATTATTTGTTTTTACATCTATAGCTTTGCTCAATTTAAATCTCATTGATTAAGCTAATCAATTAAAATCGAGCTAAATATATTAAATAATCACATACACCGAATGTTATGAATCGTATCGTCATGAAATCCTTTTTGAGTCGCATTGAATCGTGAACAGGAGTGATTTGTATCGACGGGGGTTTAGTGCATTACAGTTTATATTGTATTGGTAATAGAATATAGAGATGCATATCCAATCGACCTTAGCGGTGGAGATAATAGTCCCTACTATAAAATATAACACAATTCTTTTATCTCAAAGGTATAGTGAAGGGTTTTCACTAATTTTCCAAGGACCCGCCCTCTCCGTTTGGGAAAAAAAATAAATAAATAAATGCACATGCACAACCTTATACACGTTCCCAAGAGAGAATGCTTGTTAAATGTGTGCAAGAGCACGCAGGAGCCCATTTCTCCTGGTGCATGCTCTGTTTAAAAGTTGCTGTTTGCATCACTCATACAAGCTTACGTTCCAAAAGAAGATTTGCAAATTTTCCACTATGTCAAACTCAACACCGCTAAGTAAAAATGGGGACGAGAATCTAGAACCTTACGTAAACATATCACCAGAATTATTGACAATTCGGAGGACCACTTATTTTGATGATCAACTCGGAAAAAGAACATCCTCCATTATACCTTTAGCTTAAACAAATGTATAGCCTACACATAATTTATACACAAAGGTGCACTGCCTGGCCCTCCCAACAAAAGGTTCCCCCTGGATTTAACCGGGTACGATCCTCCTATTAGGTCATTGCTGCATGGACTGTACACTGATGAGCGTGGTCGACATTAAACATTAAGCAAGTGCGGCGTCTTCATTTAAACCCATTAATCTCCGCTTGACATGTTATTAAGTTGTATTAGAATTGGGCATCAAAGTACGGAAGAGGATTAGGGCCACTGGGAAAAAAGAAAAAAAAAAAGTTTACTGATTTGTAAATTTTATTTCAGTTTAACATGGGGAAAAAAGTCAGAATTCTGACTTTATTCCCAGAATTCTGACTTTAATCTCAGAATTCTGAGAATAAAAAAAGTCAGAATTCTGAGATTAAAGTCAGAATTTTTCCCATACTAAACTGAAATTAAAAATTAAAATCAGTTAAACTTTTTTTTTTCCAGTGGCCCTAATCCTCTTCCGTATCAAAGTCTGATTTTTCAGGTCGGGTTTTATTAAATATTAGGAAAGTTCACGTGTTTTCTCCTGCAGGAGCTGTTGAAGAAGTGTCACCAGTGTATGGAAACCATCGTTAAAGCAAAAGACCAGCAGGCAGCAGAGGCCAATAAGAACGCTAGCATTCTCCTGAAGGAGTTGGACTTGGAGAAGGTAAACGCATGGCCTCAGTGCTCTGAAGACGACCGGTGAACAGCAGCAAAGCAAATGTGTGTAACTCTGTGGTGTCCAACAGTCTCGGGAGGAGAGCAAAAAGCAGGCGCTGGCTGCCAAGAGGGAGAGGAGGAAGGAGAAGCGCAAGAAGAAGAAGGAGGAACAAAAGAGGAAGCAGGAGGAAGAGGAAGGACACAAAACCAAGGAGGAGTCCTCTGAGATGCTGGAGCAGAAAGAGGATTCATCTGAGGGTAACCTTTGACCCATCAGACGCCTGACACAGAAATGCTGAAGCACTGAGGTTTGTCCTGTTTTTCCTATCTTAATGGTTCCCTTTTTGTCTCTCAGAAAAAGAAGTCCCCATTGAGCCCCCAAGTGCAACCACAACCACCACCATTGGTATCTCTGCCACCTCCACCACCTTCTCCACAGCTTTTGGTAAGAAGCGAGCAAGTGTGGCCACTACCCCAAACACCAACCGGAAGAATAAAAAGAACAAGACCAAGGATTCAGCGCCCAATGAGCCTATCATATTACAGGATCCACAGGTGAGCTCCGCTCTCCTTATTTCACTAGCCATGAATACATCCCATTAAAATGGAACACCATCATATAAAGAATATTAATTGAAACGTGTAAATTATAGATTTAGTACTCAGTGATATATTCAGTGTGCTTATTTTTGTAAAACCTTGGGCTGGTTATCCTCGTTATCTGAGCTTGTCGCAGATATTTTTGATTTATGCCCAATATTGAAGCGTGGTCTGTGCTATGTTATTCCACGCCACAACACAAGAGATACAATCAGGAACTAGCTGTGTGTCTAGATACGGCAGAGGCGGTGAGGAAGTGGAGGCAGGTTTGTGCGACAACGGAGGGACATGAGGGCGAAAAAGAGCGGGAATCCAGGTGGAAAAAGGGTCTCAGCGTTCTCACGCACCTCGCTCTTTAAGCTGGTCCATCTTTATTAATCGGTTTCTACAATGGTGGTCATTCAAACAAAATAAGCTGGTATGGTACCAAACAATTCAGTTTTCAATTCAGTTTATTTCTATAGCGCCAATTCACAACACATGTCATCTCAAGGCACTTTACAGTTCACCAGGAAAACCAGTTGATTGCATCGAATCATTGGCTCAAAGGCAATCACTCACACTGAGCATGCTTGTAGCGACAGGGGAGAGGAAAAACTCCCTTTTAACAGGAAGAAACCTCCAGCAGAACCAGGCTCAGTGTGAGCGGCCATCTGCTGAGGCCGACTGGGGTTCAAGGAGACAGAAGCAGAGATACAAAAGGCAACTGTAAAAGGCGGCCCCGTCCAGGAAACACACAGCCAGGCAGATGAGGTCCAAGCCAGCTCCCATGTCAGAGGATGAAGAGAGCACATCCAGCCAGTCACAGTCGGAGAAACAGGACCATACACTGGAAAAACAGGTCAATCTCCAACATCTAGAAACAAAGGTGTTGATGGCAGCAGCACAGCTGATATTTCTCTCCAGGATGGAGTCACAGCCAAACAGGAACAGACCAGACGAGGTGAAACGGAGAGAGCAGAACGTTAGAGATTGAACAGATTCTGCAGAGTTGGAGAATAGAGATAGAATGATGAAATAGGGGTCCCTATGTCCTCCAGAAGTCTAAGCCTATAGCAGCATAACTATAGAGATAGCTCAGGATAACCTGAGCTACTCTAACTATAAGCTTTATCAAACAGGAAAGTTTTAAGCCTAGTCTTAAAAGTAGACAGGGTGTCTGCCTCACGGACTAAAACTGGTAGTTGGTTCCACAGGAGAGGAGCCTGATAGCTAAAAGATCTGCCTCCCATTCTACTTTTAGAAATTCTAGGAACCACTAGTAAACCTGCAGATTGAGAGCGAAGTGCTCTGTTAGGAACATAAGGAACAATCAGATCTCTGATATAAGATGGAGCTTGGCCATTTAAGGCTTTATATGTGAGAAGGAGGATTTTAAATTCTATTCTTGATTTAACAGGAAGCCAATGAAGAGAAGCCAGGATAGGAGAGATATGATCTCTCTTTTTAATTTTCATCAGAACTCTGGCTGCAGCATTTTGGATCAGCTGAAGGCTTTTAACTACAGTTTGTGGACTTCCAGATAGTAAAGAATTACAATAGTCCAGCCTTGAAGTAACAAATGCATTGACTAGTTTCTCAGCATCACCCCTGGACAGGAGATTTCTCATTTTTGCAATGTTCCTCAGATGAAAGAAGGAAATTCTAGAAACCTCTTTGATCTGGGATTTAAATGACAGGTCCTGATCAAAAATAACACCAAGATTTGATCTCTGTTTTGTCATTTTCATCAGGAAACAGGAAATACACAGTGTTGAGCGGATGTAGATTTGACCAATCAGAGACCTCCTGTCTGCGGCACTGTCTGCGGTCACCTATGATTTTGGAGAGGTGCACAGAATGTCTGCGGAAGGGGCGGGGCATATTTGCTTTACTGCAACACAAACGCAGACGACCGGTTTCTGAGTATAAATCAGCCTTAAGCATGACTGAAATGTTGAGTGGAAGGAAGAAATACAAACGTTGCACAGCTCTTATTTTTTAGAGAAGCTGTACTTTGGAGGTTCATAACCACAGTTTAGTATTCATGAAAGTGTTGTAATAAACAATCATACATATATTGACATCAGTTCTTGGTGGGAGTGGTGGCCTAGTGGTTGGGTCATAGAGCTTGGAATCCTGAGGTTGTGGGTTCGAGCCCCACTCCCACAGACTGCCACTCTGTGGTGCTCCCCGGGCGCAGCACGATGGCAGCCCACTGCTCCCCAAGGAGATGGTTTAAATGCAGAGGTAAAGTTCAATTAAAATTAAATTAAATGGTATGTAATAACTCTTTAAATGGATTAACTTTTTTGGGTTGAATTTCTCAAATTTGGTTTAATTCAACTTTTATATGATTTGCATATGTTGTGTTTTTATTTTATTTTGCTCTCTAAGATAACCTTAATTTAAATGAAATCTAATGTTTGGCGTTATTTTTTTTTTTTTAGGTTGCTCTTGCACAGCAGAAGGCTGACAAGAACAAGATCCACGGTGAGCCACGGGGTGGGGGCGGGGGAGTCACAGGTGGCAACAGCGATTCAGACCCCCTGGATAGCACCGACTGTGCCAGTGAGAGCAGCAGCAGCGGGGGGAAGAGTCAAGAGCTCAACTACCTCCCTGACCTCACCTCATCCGCCTCCTCCTCCTCCTCTTCCTCCTCTTCTTCCTCCTCCTCCTCAGCCCCCTCCTCAGGAGCAACCCAGTCCCAGGCCCTCATGCCCGGCCCAGAGAAGAGGCACTGTCCTCAGCCGTCGACAGACACTAAGGTGGACAACAAGGTCACAGTCTCCATCTCGAAGCCAACTCAGAGGTGAGTCCCAGATGACTGAAAGCCGTTTTTCCTCTCATATCTGGCACTAATGTCAGGCCATGACTTCAAGGTATCCCTGATATCTGAGCCTTTTTTTTTTTTTTATCACAGAGCTCCGGATGCAAGCAACTCGTCCTCCAACTCCCTGCCTTCACCGTTTAAGACCATGGCTCTTCCGATAACCTCCCCTAACAGTAAACTCAGCCTCACGAGTCCGAAAAGGGGCCAGAAAAGAGAAGAAGGCTGGAAAGAGGTGGTCAGAAGGTCAGTTTAGAAGAAAAAGTTTTATTTGACTCATTTAAAGGTGTTGCTCTGCTTAATTTCCTGTATAGATTTATGTATTAACTTTATATAGAGATGGAAAATATAAACCAATTCTCATTAAGTTAGTCCAGTGCTTACGTGACATTTAAATTTGCCGCTTCTTTCCTAGATCAAAGAAGCTCTCTGTACCCGCCTCCGTTGTGTCCCGGATCATGGGTC
Organism: Cyprinodon diabolis; assembly: GCA_030533445.1. NCBI lineage: Eukaryota > Metazoa > Chordata > Actinopteri > Cyprinodontiformes > Cyprinodontidae > Cyprinodon > Cyprinodon diabolis. Next base: position 6,577,830 of record CM060084.1, read on the forward strand.
GGGGGGGCTGTAACATTACGGCCATCCAGGACGTGACAGGAGCTCACATCGACGTGGACAAACAGAAGGACAAAAACGGAGAGAGGTTGATCACAATCAGGTAAAAATAAAGACAGAATATGCTCTTCTGGACTCTAGATGTCAGCTGTGACTTTAACCAACTTGGTTAAAATTTTGCTTTATAACCTCTTGATGGTCGAGTATTAGATGGATTGGTTTGATTAATTTTGTCGAAATAAAACTCATAGAACTCATCAATGATTTATTCAATCCTCAAAACTTTGCTTCATATCATAGTTCAGCGAGCAGAGCCTCTGCTGCTGTCGTCTCCACTCCCCTGACCAATATTTTTATCTGTTAAATGTAGTATCCAAACTGTTTCCTTGCTTCTTCCTCGTTGGCCATTTATTTACTCTAATCTCAAGTTTTGATCTTCAGAGGTTCTGTGAGATTTCTTGTCTGACTTCAGAACTTTCCTTAAGATCTGCTCGGGGCGCTGTCCTTTCTTATGACGTCATCATAGGGTAACTCCCCTCGGACAAACTGTATTGCATCTGTTTCTTAAGAATAAAATCTCTTCTGGAGTCTAAACATAGTATTACCCACATTTGCTATTATTTAACATTTCATTGCCGATCTAAAGTAGCCAAAAGTAGAAATCAATCATTCTCAGTCTTGAAGGAAAGCACTGCCTTCTAAGAAAGGATGAGCTCTGCCATTTAACAAGACAGAAAAGTCTCAGCTTATTTTTATTCTTTTATTAAGATCTGAGGACGAATGGAACGTCCTAAAAAAGGACTTTTGTAGAGATTTTAGACCAAGAAAACAGTTATTCTACTTGTAGAAAACAAACACTTGTCGTTGACAAAACATCTTCAAACAAGTCCAGTGGATTGCTATTTTTTTACTTTTTTGGAATCACTGAAAGAGGCTGACTTTTTTTTTCCCCACATGCTGCTACAAAAATAGACAATTTTTCAAACTACAAACCTGACAAACTAAAGAGTTGGACTGAAATGAATGCCGCTGATGTTTGACCACTTATCTCCCACCTGTTTATAGCTTGTCCACAAATGAATTGCATACCCAAATGCCATCAGTCAGTAAAATAATATTATAAATGCTTGTGATACATCCCATTTGAAAGCTAAGCTGTACATAAACACTATCTTTTCAGCCCACTCCTACAAAATATGCCAAAGTTTGATCAGTCACTGCACAAACACTACAATGATGCATCGTTTCTCCAGTGAGGAATGTTTCCGCTCATTCCGTGAAGAATAAGCACTTTTTCTTGTATTTTTACTCTTGGAAAAAAAAAAGAGCTTTTCATTTTTATCGTTATGTACTGTGAAGTGATACGGATAAAAATGAGCCCATTTATGCCTGGATAGGAAGTTTTTTTTAGAATCCCAGAAAATGGAAAAAAGAAATTAAAGTTATGAGTTTTAATTTGATAACAGATGAGTAGTTGTTGGTTTCTGTTGATTATAGTTGGCTGACAATTGAGTTTAGGCCGTTTTCCTTAAGATCGACTGATTCTCAAGAGCTATAACATGTTGCGTTTTGTTTACAGATAAGCTTGATCGACGTGTAACACATTGCGAGTTGTTCTGACTGAAACAAACTTTGTCGTTTCAGAGGCGGCACAGAGTCTACTAGGTATGCGGTCCAGCTGATCAACGCTCTGATCCAGGACCCGGCCAAAGAACTCGAGGATTTGATCCCTCGGAATCACATAAGAGCCCCGGGCTCTAAAGCCGGCTTGCCCTCTTTCCCCAGTACCACGGGGCCCAGCAGTGGTTCTACTGCAGGCCCCAAGCCTCTGAGCTCGTTGGTCACTTCGTCAGGGGTCGTGTTCCAACCTCCATCATCTTCATCGTCGTCCTCCTCCTCTCAGGCCGGAGGGAAAATGGGGAAGGGCCTGCCTTCAAACGTCCGGCAGCCTTTCCCTGTATCCCTGCCCCTGGCGTACGCTCACCCCCAGCTGGCGCTGCTAGCCGCTCAGACCATGCACCAGATCAGACACCCTCGTCTGCCCATGGCTCAGTTCGGGGGCACCTTCTCTCCAGCTGCCAGCACCTGGGGACCCTTTCCAGTGCGCCCTGTGAGTCCCGGCAGCACTAACAGCTCCCCGAAACACAACGGAGGAGCCAGCAACCCCGGGGCCCAAGCTAAGCCCTCCTCGGCCCACGGCGAGCACAGCAGCACAGCCAGCTCAGGAACTCCGGTCACCACCACCAACACCATGACCAGCAGTGCGCCCAACACATCCGTAGCCGCGTCCTCGTCTCACACCCCAACTCCATACAACCCCCAACCCAGCATCCCCACCCCTTCGTCTGTCAGGAAGCAGCTGTTCGCTCCGGACCCCAAGCCGGCAGGCGTCACGCCTGTATCTAACGCAGCCGCCACTAGTGTCGGTAATGCAGTGAGAGGCACGGCTTCCACTGCGCATCCCACTTCCACTACGACGACAGCTAACGCCTCCCAGCAGCAGGTCGGACCCATTTCCCAGCCTCCCATCCAGCCCACTAAAACGGAGCCCGCTCTTGCCGCTGGAAAAGAGAAGCCCACCGTTCCTGAGAATCAGCCCGTATCCGTCAGTGACGCCATCAACTCTGTGGGTTTCCCTTCTCCCGCTTTAGCATTAGGTACCAAGGCAGAACCTCGACAGCAGTTACCTCCGCCGGCCTCTTCCGTACCTTCCACAGAGGCGCACCCAGCGCTCCACAGCTCGCAGGCCGGCTCCTGCATTCCAGGATCGTCTCCTGCTCACTCACACAACGTCGCACATCCAAGCAACACTGTCCCCCACTTCTCCGCTCCCGCACCCAGACTCCCCCATCGTATGCAGCCATCGGGGCCTTACTACTCCCTTCCTGAGCAGCAGCAGTCACAACAACAGCAGCAGTTTGTACCTTTCAGCGTTCAGCAGGAGATACCAAAACAATCCCAAAGCCACACGTCCCAGCCGGCAAACCTCCCCCCTCCGCCCCATAGTCAGGGCCAGGCACCTGGCTCCCTCCAGGCCTCGGCTAATCTGGGGATCATGAACGGTTCCCAGATGCAGCACATCGCCGGTACAGGCAAGGCTCAGCAGATCCCACCCAACATCAGCCATGTAGGTCTCTTCAATTTCAGCAGCATCTTTGACAACAGCAGCCAGGTGAATGTGAAGTCCTCCACTCTGTCAGCAGCAGCATCATCATGCCGACAGTCCGTTTAATTTTACTGTTTTTACGTCCAGCAGGTGGGAAACAGTGCAATGTGGGGTGCATGTCACTTGCCGACGCGTTCACCTCCAGAGCAGTCGTATTCAGCGCCGCCGGCCTACATGAACATGGGTCAGATGGAGAACATGATGCCCCCGCCTCCCACAGAGAGCTCCAAAGCCCCCGGCTACCGATCGGCCTCCCAGAGGATGGTCAACAGTCCCATCGGTAGGAGTCCTCCTTCCATTTGATCCAAATTTGTTTGGGTAATAAAGAAATATGAGAGTTCCTGTTTGGATTGGGTTGTCGTACAAAAAAAAATCCATAAAATCTAAGTTCTCTACAACGGTCGCCGTAAATGAGACGATCCTGGTGGAGAGTTCTTCCTTTAATCTGAGGTATCTGATTGGTTTTCACAGCGCTGACCAGCTTTGCCACCAGTATCTCTGGCAGCCCCGTGTATCTGCATGGTCACGCAGGGGTCGGCGCGCCCTCATTCAGCAGACAGCACTTTTCCCCTCACCCATGGAGCGCATCCACATCAGGTAGAATCCTCTCCCTACTTCATTAGGCTCCATGATTTTGCCCTAAATAAATTTAGCCATATTTCCCCCCGCAAAACTTCTTTTATTCAGGGTTCCCGCGGGTCCTTAAAAAGTCTTAAAAGGCATTGAATTCTTCAAAATAAAACTAAGGCCTTAATTGGTATGTCTTAAATTAGACTTTCATAGGTCTTTTTTTTTTTTTTAAACATCAATAGGATTATTTTTATTACGATTTATTTTGTAATCTAAATAAAACATTAAAATTGAAAAAAACAAACATTTTTTTATAAAAATAAAAAATAAAAATAACGGCTCGCCATTATTGGTTCTGTCCTGATAGCGGAACCAATAAAAGCGTTGTTGCAGCCGGGACATTTGGGAGATGCGAAATTTTGAAGTTTTTTCAAAATTTGAAACATTGGTGCAGTGGTTTATGTTATAATAAACCTTTGGGTTAAGTTGTCGCAAGCAGGTTTTTCTTGTGTTTCTTGTGAATTTGGTCTTAAATTTTTATTTCATATGTCATTAAAAAGTCTTAAGTCTTGAATTTAACTTGCCTTATGCTGTAGGAACCCTGTTATTTTCTATTTTCCTTTGCACTGAAAAGAGTTTAATAGATGTTGGGTTTCAGGGTTTGATGGTTTCTTAAAAGAGCTCTTTTCCAGAATCACTAAAAAAAGTGCCATGAGCATTGAGCTGCAGCCTCCTCTTCCCCTCTGTAGCAGCAAACCCACTCCAAAGCTCCACCTAATGTGCTGGATCAGGAAGTTAGGCTGTGTCCAAATGTGCGCCTTAACCCCTAGATCCCTAAATCACTATATAGAGCAGGGACTATTTAGTGCACTTTATAGAGAACTCTGTTTACTTACCGGTCGGACAGATGATCACTACTTTTCGCTCCCCTTTGGTCACGAGACTCCGCCTGCCCTGCACGGTGCCTGCACCATCTTTAATTAGGCCGCTGTGACAATGAATCTGCTCGTCTAGTTCACCATGGATGATCATTTTTAATCCACTAGACGTTCAGATACTCATCTAAAACGGCGTAATCACTATATTGTGCCCTATATAGTGATTAGGGCGGACGTTTGGACACAACTAATGTCTTGCTCTTATAAAATGGCAAAAATAAAGTGTCTGTAATTCAGAAATTATTTTCTCTCTCTTTAGATTGAGCAGCTTTAGGTTAATATGTTCAGCTTTCAGTTATTTGCTGACATCTCCATCTGTTTATGAGTCATAGCGCAGAACAAACCGCAGCCACATCTCTATGCAAAATGGAAAATGTCTGGAAGCTTTTTTTGCTTTCTTTGATTTTATTTTAAATACCTGTGAGGTACGGATGAGCATTTATCATTATTGTGATAAAGAATGTTACTTTATAACCTAAAATATATTAAAGATAAATTAGAATTTATGATGATATAAAAACTCTGAATTGTCAGAATTTTTACTTTTTTTATAATTTTTCTTCAAAAAAATCGATTTAGTACGATTAATCGGATTGTTTAAGCCGTAATCTCTTCACTGATTGGTTAAGACATTTGATGTCATAGTTTCACTTTGAAAGCTGTCCAGATATATAAACCTTTTGGTTCTCTCTTTTTTACCCAAACAGGTGAATCCCCAGTCCCACCTCCTCCCACGGTATCCTCCACCGCCCTCTCCACCTCAGCCATGGCCCCCCCTCCCCAGCCTAAACAAGGCAGCTCCTCCCAGCAGGACAGAAAGGTCCCCCCTCCCATCGGCACCGAGCGGCTGGCCAGGATCAGGCAGACGGGTTCGGTCAACCCATCGCTTCTCACCACCAGCTACACAGCTTCTGTCGGACAGGGCGGCATCTGGTCGTTTGGAGTCGGCAGCGCCTCGGGTGAGGGTTCATTTATCGCTTTTTAGCGACCCGCATGAAGAACGGCGTTGCGGATGAGCTAACTCTGTGTTTTGGTGCAGAAGCCATGTCTGGTTGGTCCCAGCCTCTGATGAACAGCCACATGATGCACCCCCAGCTGCAGGCCGAGCAGTCGGCCTTCTCCCAGCACCAGCCCATGGAGCAGGACGACACCGGCATTGCTAACCCGGCTAACAGCTACCACCAGCCTCAGCATTTGCCCAACAGTTACATGGACTTCCAGAAGGTAACGCTCTGCTGTAGCTGTGCTCGTTATTTCCACTGATTTTCTCCTGCCTGTGTGTGAGGAAGGGGGGCCGGTGTTAAACCTATTCCGTTTTATCTGTGCAGGGGATGCCTGTGTCAATGTACGGAGGAACCATGCTGACCCCCCACCCTCCCATGGCAGAAGGCCCGGGGGGTCCGATGTACAACGGCATGCACGCAGGCGACCCCGCATGGAACCCCATCATTAAAGTGGTCCCCAACAACGCAGACAGCTCCGACCCACAGCAGCAGGTTTGTTGACGCTAATTTAAACAGTTTTAATCTGTTATTAATCTGTAATTACGACAACAAAAACTACTTTTATTTCTTCAGGTTTGGCCTGGTACCTGGGCTCCTCATGTGGGCAACGTGCACCTGAACCACGTCAACTAAGCGGCATCCACAGAAGTTAAATGCACGCAGCATGACCCACTGTGCAAACGTGATACCATAAGACAGAAGAGACACGGCGGAAAAAAAAATAAAAATTCAAGTCCCAACATAGTAACTTTAGAGGCCTGAAGGTGCAGAGCAGGGGTTTAAGAAACAGAAGTTCTCTTTGACGCCATTCTTTGATGTGCCTATCTCAAACATGGAAGAGAGGAAATCGGGGCATCATTCACGTGATGATACAGTTGTTCGAGTTCACCTGTTCAACAGGATCTATTCTCTGCGTAGTTTAGCGATTTTGACTTAAACCCACATACACCGTTCTTGGGCTGCAGGGGGCTCAAAATGAAGTAGCTATTTAAACTTGGCCCAGAACTAGCTGATGATGATGATGATGATGATTACCTAAAGAGAAATCAGAACCTTTTAGAGTGGTAAATACATGTATAATTGTTTACATACTAAAAAGGGTTAAAATGAGAGTAAATTTCATGTCGTATAGTGGCTCTACTTTATGTAGCCTGTATTAATGTGAAATATTTACCTTAATATTCAATAAAAAGATTGAAAAGTGTCTGGGCTCTTTGATGTATTTTTTTTTTTTTTTAAAGGATGTTTTGTTTCTTGGTCCTTTTCTTTGTCCCTGTGAAAACAAAAATGGACTGGAACTACGGCTGCAACTAACGATCATTTCGCAAATCGATAAATGTCTAATTTTTTTAATTAATTGATTAATAATCGGATAACCTGAGGTTCCTTTACGGAGGATTATTTTTATGTATTTAAACCAGGTGAAACTAAAACATTTCCACTTGAAGAGATCTGGATAGGGCATGTTGACGGATGAAAACGTTTTTTGTTTTTATCTTAAATGCAAAATATTTCTTATATATTTTTTTTTAAGTTTTATAATTGCTGCTCTACGTGGGTCTCTTCGTCAGCTAAAAGGCATGTTTTAAAGTCTCTATACTCAAATTAATCGATTGCTTAATCGATAATTATTTCAAAAATTGATTACTCATGATTAGCACTAGCTGAAATAATCTTTTAACAATTTAAAGCCTGATCCAAGAATAAAACAAAACAGAAAATTACTTTTTTTTTGGTTTGAATTCCTTATTTGCCCTTTTTAAAAAATGTGTAGAAAGAAAAAAATACATTTTTGATAATTTATTACTATGTGATAAGTCAAGATTATTTTTTGTGTAGTCTTCTACTGGGTGTTATCAGGTATATCTGATTGTGTACAATAGGATTTAGAGCAAATTTTTTACCATTAAATTATGCAAAAGGTGTCAGACGCAAAACATTTCAGAAACCGTATGTATCAAATACGATACATTTGGCATTACAGGGTTAAAATGCAGCAAGATCTAGATTTTGCTTAACAGTTTAGTTTTTTTTTAGAAAATGGAACTATTATGAGGCATTTCTTTTTAAGCCTTTATATACAAGTCTGCAAATGTTGCCTTTTCCACCCATTAACATTATTTTCTTTTTAAAGCTCATTACATTCCCTGTATATTTTAAACTATAACACCCATACAGTTATGGGTGCGGTAGGCCTCATAAGGTCCATATTGGTTTGGTTAGTTCCTGAAGACAGATTTTATGATAAACTTTGGTCTAAGCACTGGAGTAATACAACTAGTTCATAAAAGCCTGAGTTATGGTGGAACAATAATTTTAAAAAAAAGTACTAACCTAAACCCTATTGATGATTTGAAATAAATTATTTCTGCAGCAGAAAACGCTACTTGAAATGAATTTTACCAGTTATGAATGGAAAAAAAAATAGAGATGGCAAGCTTGAATGGTTACCAAAATAATTGTTTTATTTTTATGGGAAGGGTGTAATTGCTTTGGTTACAACTTTAAAGATTTGCATATTTTTAATACAATTATAAACGATTTAATTATCAAAAGAAACGTTTAAGCGCATTATTAAAATAAAAACAAACAGCCTTATTTACCTTATGTATAATTCTAAAGATTTGGATTGTACAATGCTGCCATCTAGTGGTGACGGTGGGGTAAAATGGAAAATGTGGTGTTACAGCAGTAAAAGATTATAGCAAATGTAAATTCAATTTTAACAAAACATTTGCGGACATCTTAAGATAAACATATTGCTGCTATATTTATGAATAAATGTCCACTGTTAAAAATGTGCTAAATAATGATGGTACCTTCCTGTTTAGGTCTTGGTAAATTACACTTTTATTGTGAAAAGTTCGGATAAGTTTAACGGAAGTGCCGATTTTATATTTGACAAATATTCCAATTTCAACATGGCGGTGGCAGCAACTCCTGCTGTATCTGATCAGCCCGCAGCACAGACTCCGGGGCAGATACCGTTTGACCTGTCCCAGCCCCCGGTCATCGAAGGATTCACCCCGTTAACAAAGGCCAAAGACGAAAGCTTCAAGGAAAAATTCCTGAGGAAAACTAAGGAGAATCCATTCGTCCCGATAGGTGAGTTACACAAGCAGGAAGACCGCTGGCGGAAGTTGTACAACTGTAGTCCTCTATGTCCTCCAGTGCAGTTAGCAGAGTTAGCATCTAATGTTACATCATAACCCTGCGAGGTAACGGCCTGTAGAGCCACAGATGTACACACCCTTATGTAAACTTTTCCTTAAATTAAGCCCTTTATTGATGTGTATCCTCATAGTTAGCAGCGCTAACATTTATCTTTATTAAGCGAGAAAGGACCTGCCTGTTTAATTAAGGGTAGTGTTGGTGAGAGGTACATGTCACCACCTACTGGTTAAGCGCAGAACTACAGTTAGTAATATAATTGATTTTTTGTAATTGTTTTTCTTTTTTTCCCATTTAAGTTCCTTCGAAATTGTTAATGATTGGTATGTATAATATCTTTTGTAAGCTTTTTTATTCGTAAAATGTTTAAGAAGAGAAAAATCACAGTTCTCCTGCCATTTTAGTGAAATAAGCCCTAGCAGACAGTTAAAGTGCTTGTGCAAATTGGGCATTGAACAAAAGGAAAGGTGTTAGTCATTTTATTCAAACATAATAGTTTTTGATTTTTCATCAGGTTTAAGGTTATGTGTTCAACCAATCTAGTTTGGCAGTGTTTTTACCCAATCTATATATGTTTTAGGGCAAATCAATACATATCAGTCACATTAGCCGCAAAAACAAAATATGTATCCCAACTTTCAAAAGTCTGAAGTGGGTGTTGAACCATCAATCTTTAAGAGTGGATCCATCTCTTACAGATGACGATCCTAAAAGCAATCCTACATAAAACTCAATACATCTGTAAGCAGTGGCTCGCTCGGATTTTGATCACTTATATTGTTTAATCTAATCAAACTAGTTTTAACCAACTAGATTGGTTGGAAAAACAACCAATCTATTCAGCAGCAGATTCTCAAATCAGACACAGGTGATGTTTCCCTAAATGCTAAAAGTCATGGAAGAATTGATGGACCCTAAAGCCTCCCATCTAGTGGTTGTGGGGGCTCCACACTATTGAGCATTTTCACAAATGCACTCTCACAAACAACTGCAGGTGCTTAGAGATTCACTTCCTCACAGAAAGCCCATATTCTTATCTTCACCTACCACGGTATACATGTCAGATTAAATAATACTTACATACTTATACGTGAGCGATAGTATCAAGGTGCTACTTTATTGTATCTCTTATACTTTATCCCTTGTCATGCTGTTCTTCTTACATCTCTTTGCAGTGGATGAAGCAGAGTGAAGATTTTTTATATCCTCTTTCTTTCATCTTTTCTCCTTTTTTTCTGTTTTTCCTTTCCTGTTCTACTTGCATTGCAGTGTCCATAAAATCTGTAATACTCCCTGCATGAATTATAATAAAGATATTTATATGCACACTATGGCGATAGCCGTACTGCTCCACTTATGAAAGCAAAAACAGGTGATTCAGTCTAAATTCAATCAAGAAACGACTTTAAGATGATTTTCTCTTGCAAAATGTGATTTTGAAAGACGAGTATCATTTCCCTCTTCTTTACACTCTATGCCTTATTTTGTCAATCCTATAAAATCAATACATTTTGTGCAAAAAAAATGCACAAAACAGTATAAATGCGTTTTTCATGTTCTCTTCATCAGTAAAATCCTGTTTTTTTTCTGTTCATCAGGTTGTTTGGGAACAGCCGGAGCTCTGCTGTACGGTCTCCGCGCCTTCCATCAAGGAAAAACCAGACAGTCCCAGATGTTGATGAGGGGCCGTATATTCGCTCAAGGCTTCACCGTTGTTGCCATCGTCGTGGGCGTCTTCGCCACGGCGTTGAAACCAAAGCAGTGAGGGTTCTTCGGTTGACGCTCTTCAGCAGTGTCCTTTAAACTCTGTATAAAACCAGATCCGCTGTGGACTCTCTGAATAACAAGCCATACATCTGACAGCGCTCGGATATGTAGTTTATTTATTGTGGAAAACATTGAATTTGCTCACGTTGATAAAAATGTTTTGCTGCTAGTCAGCTGAGTGGGAAAAGCAAAGCAGTTTCATCTCAAGTAAGCGGAGTCAGGTTTAATAACCCTGAGAGATGTTTTTTCTTTTCCACATGGTTTATCATTGAAATAAATGAAGCAACATGTTTCTTCTTACAGAAATTCAACATGGAATGTTTTTTTTTTCTGTTTATAAAGGTGCTTTATTTAAATTTTGTCATCTTGATGTTAAGATTAAGCCCTCCCTAACCCCGAAATCCCTCATCCTCCTTCCCCGGTCCGTTCCCGCTCACATGCACAAAGCCGACAGCCTCCGCCGTTCCTCCCTTCACAGGAGGAAAAACATGCGCTACTAAACGTATAATTTAATATGACATGAATAAAACTCACCATCAACATCAATCACACACGTTTGCCCAAACATAAATGTAAATGAGGATTATCATACAAAATTGGTTTGTTCTCTACTTCCAAATTCAAGATTTCCTCATCCATGCCTGCGAGAAGTTTGTTTTGAAGTTATCAGATGCTCTCTTGAAAGTTGTTGCGACTGGATTGGATGAAACTTTTAAGCCTTTCAGTATAAAAATTATTTTGATCGAGATGAGAAATCCGCTTCCTGTTCTGTTGAAGTACCAATAATTTCAGTGGTGTCAAAAGTACACACATTTGTTACTTAAGTAGGAGTATAGATACTGCAGTTTAAAACACTCTGGTAAAAGTTGAAGTATCAACTTGATCTATTTACTCATGTAAAACTGAAAAAGTATGTGCTCCAAAAACTATTTGAAATATACAATTATAAAGTAACCTTAAAAAAAACAGCAAGATGCCACTATATGAACTTAAAGCTAAATTGTTTGACTGTTTCAAAAAATTCTTTGAGATGGGGCCAAAGATGAGGGAGGTCTTGTTCGTCTCAATCTCCCGATACGCTCTCGCCTGTGTCCGACCTTTCAACATCTTTTTCTGAATCCCACATTGTAGCGTGGCATAGACAATTCACTTTTGCAGTTTGAAGAACACCTGCTTGCTTCTCATGATTTCCTTTAGCTAACCAATGAGTGTTTGCGTTCTATGACTCATCCAATGACACTAGTTTTCACTAGCTGTGGGTGGAGCCAATGGTCTGCATTGGATGGCGCACGACGTGAAATAACTATTTATAAACATTAAACTGAAGCCAAGAGTAACATTTGTTTTAAAAATGTAAGGAATAGAAAGTACAGATACTTGTGTGAAAATGTCAGAAGTAGGAAGAAAAACAAGTAATGGAGTAAAGTATAGATACCTAAAAAGTGTACTTAAGTACTTGACACCTCTGAATAGTTTGCATCCAATCATTTAAATAAAGTCTTATATTTTGGGAATATGTAAGAATTATGCTCTAATTTGTAGTTACTGATCTGTCGTTAGTATAACGTCGGATCTTCTCGACGTTCCTTTTCCTGTTTTGATGCGATTGCAATTGCGGATCTTGACCTGGCGGCTTCCAACAGACTGGAGCGGAGCAAAAAATAGCTTGGATCTGAATTTTGACGGAGAAGACGTACGTGGACGGTGGATACGGAACAGTTCTCATTAACATGAGTGGAGCGCTGATGGAGGATGTGGAATCTGGGGGTCAGACTTTAAACAGAAGCAGACACAATGAGGCTCATTTAGTGTTAAACATATTTGCCCTGTTGAGAGATCCAGCGAATGGCTCATTAGGGCACTTCCATAGAGACATCCTAATAAAGGGATTCAGCTGATTAATTTATCCAGTCAACCAGATTCCTTTTTTTAAAAAGTATTTGAAATTCATTGAGTATTACAAGCTACTTTTTCTCTTTTATGAGGGAAAAAAGGAAGTCTGCCAGAAGCCACACTTTGCAGCACTGCAGATCTAGAACGCAAAGCTCTTTAGTTAACCTTCAGTCTTGCTTGACCTTCTCAAACATAAAAGTGTGAGACTACGCATGAGGATACTGGGCTACACACAACTTTATTCAAGTGATCTCCAAAGTTTATGAAATGGCAACAAGCTTGGCAAGGAAATGTTAAAGAAATATGAAAAAATTTCTTTTTTTTTTCTTTTATTCTCGTCCCTTTTTAACATTCAGTGATTTAATATTATGTCCAAATAGGCAACATGTGAACAATGTGCAGATGAAATGAAAACCTGTACTTTAAACGTTTTAGTGTGCTGTTGTGACACAAATATGAAGAAAAAATAAGTAAAAAAAAAACAAAACAATTTTAATTTAGATGCTAGCAGTAGTCTTTGGTTGTGAGTCTTTACCTTAAATTTTTTTTTTCCAATAAAGTAACCCAATTGATTAACTATCAGGCTTAATACTCCCGGGGAGAGAAGGAGCGACATCAAAAGGCCACAAGCTTATGTCATTAAAAAAAAAACATGTATAACCTTATTAATTATTGATTTCATGAATTAAACAATTGTTTTATGGTTAAAAACAGGCATGAAGGGATACAATCTTGTTGACATTAAGTGTTCTGAGCAAAAAAGGCAATCCAATAAAGTTGACCTCAAATTATAAGTTAAAGAAAACATAAAGTAACAGTATTTTCTTCAGTAAAGTGGCGTTGAAAGGTGTAACAGAGCGTTCTGTCTTCTTACAGGAGCCTCAGGTTAGGTTTATCAATATATAGGCATCAAGAAAAGGTTCAGCATGTCAGCAACTCCTATGGAAAAGGCCTAAAAATCATTCGGATACAGCGTGTCATTCAAGCTGCTGCTGTTAGCGGACTAAAGGTGTCTGTTTTAGGGAGATGAGAACCGAGCGCATCCGGGAGACGTCCTTCGCCTGTTTGCTGGTTTTAGGATTGAAGTCGCACAGGCGAGCCACTCGCTCCCATTCGGAGCCGGGGCTGTCGCCGTCGCTCTCTGCCAGGAAGGCCTCCTCTGACGCTCTGTGGGGTTGCAGCGAGATTGAGAGAAGAAGGGGAAAAAAATTATGAGAATATGTAGGGGGAGAGGTTTAGAAAAAGCTTTGTTATTTGGGTTTTATCATGATGCAAGTCAAAAACCACTGCCATCTTTATTTAATTTTTAATCAAATAACAAAAGGACACCCAGTTTTAGGAATCAATGCAAAGACAAGCCACAGTTCATTTTAAAAAACACAAAAAAAAACATGCTTACGGTGACAAAAGCTAAAAATTATAAATGTTTCACTAAGAGTCCTAATGTCACCTGAAGCTTTTCAAGATGATTTAGATATGCGCTACAAACATTTACAGAAATCTGATCTGATGATCCGACTGCAGGCTACAGGGAGGCATGCATCAGGTAAGAAGGAGGCGGAGGAGCATACAACGTTAGAAAGCATAAGAACTCTAAACGTACAGGAAGCCTATAGCATCAGAGTTGGGCTGTTTGTAGAATGCTTTGTCAGCAATCCTAGCGCACAGCCAAGGCCCAGAAAGCAGGGGGGGAAAAAGAGAAGAGTTTTAGTCTCAGAACAACAAGCAGAGCGATATTAGGCTGTGATTTAAAAGCGCTGAGAGAAAGCTCTGATGAAATGGGAGTTCAAAAAGCTCCAAAACAAACTAATCAGCAGGTTTGGAGGAACAGATCAGAGCAGACCACCCTGGTGGTGGAAGCTGGGAGGAAAAATGTCCTCTATGGGAGCCGTCTAAAAGAAATAGTTTCTTTTTCAATACTTGGGAGCCTGGCTTTGAATTAATATCTCATCAGAACATTTTTCTCAGTGCTCTGGAAAAACCCAACAACACTACAGCTAACAGATGCAGAGTGATACCGTGCCAGACTTGGACAGAGTCTGTTGGAAAGTGGTGAGAAAACATCTAGTTAGCTTGAACAAGAAAGGGGGAGACTAAAAAACATTTAAATGTGTAAAAACCAGGAGCTCTTCTTTGAGACGATCCAAAAAAAGTTTAAAAAAAATCCACTGGACTCTGTTTCCAAGTTTGAAGATGTTTTGTTTCCCCTCCAGAAAGCATTTTCAATTCAAAATGTCAGAAATCAGCCACGCAATAATTCCATTTACCGACTACGGCCCTATAAAATCCGTTTTATTTCCGTTTTAATTTTTTTAAATTCCGTTTTTTCCATTTTATGTATGTATTTTTGTGCTTCCAATCAATGGAATGTTGACAAAACTTGCAAAACAATAGTTCACCGGACACATAAAAGTCACGAGGGAACTACTCGGCTCTGTACTCAGGGCTTGGCTTCGTGTTTCTCAACTTTTTCGCCGAAAGCAGAGCTGAGGAGAGCCGCTTCGCCATTTTTTCAATGTTTTGATGGGGGAGGGCGAGCGGAAATGACTGAGCGTTTACACTAGATTCCATGTTAATTTGCCGATTCCGTCCGCGATTCCGTGATCGCGAAAATTATAGGGCCCTAAACGACCCCCTTTCAGAGACATAGACAGGTATGGGGCATTGTAGGCAAAGAAGCCAGACGACCCAGATTCCTAATGGGCCGACCCGTTCGTCCGTTTCAATATGCATGTTTTCTAAGCAAAAACAAGGCTCTGTTGGGCTACTACAACAGGACTGAGTAACTAGTTAAATGCGTTATATTGCTCTTGGAAATAATTTTAATGCCATCAACAAATACCCATGACTCTCATATGTCTATATATAAAACACAGCAACAGGGCTCCCGTGGGTCCTTAAAAAGTCTTAAAAGTCATTGAATTCTTCAAAATAAAACTAAGGCCTTAATTGGTATTAAAATGTCTTAAATTAGTCTTTTATAGGTCTTATTTTTTAAAACATCATAAATAGGATTATTTTTATTACGATTTATTTTTGTAATCTAAATAAAACATTAAAATTTAAAACATTTTTTTTGATAAAAAAAAATTAAATAATGGCTCGCCATTATTGGTTCCGTCCCGATAGCGGAACCAATAAAAGCGTTGTTGCGGCCGGGACATTTGGGAGATGCGCCATTAACTTTTTGTCTGGAAAATATGAGCAAGTGTAAATGTAACCAAAATTGTCTCCAGCCAAGAGTTTTCTCCATGGCTAAAACCAGGGAACATACATGAGGCTCAGTGGATTTTGTGCAAGAAGCGATTCAAGCTCGGAACGATGGGAATTAAGGCAGTGGAGTCGCACATGCGAAGCACGGAACACAAAGCGTCAAAATCGAGTTACCAAGAAATAGCCGGTATTTCTCAGTTTAGTTCCACCCTTGTCTCTGTAACGCCTCCACTTATCACCAAATCAAACATACTAAGAAAACGACACAAAGAAAAATGGCTGCAAAAACGACTCAGCACTGGTTATGTTGTGGCTTTAAAACTGATTTGTTTTGTTCCCTGCTAAAACAAAGTTTGTGGATTCAGTTAAATAATTGTTAAAATATATCTGTCATTTGTGTGTTTTTAGCTTTCTTCCTGTATGGGAAGCTTTTCAAAATCTGAAACATTAGTGCCGTGGTTTATGTTAAAATAAACCTTTGGGTTAAGTTGTCGCAAGCGGGTTTTTCTTGTGTTTCTTGTAAATTTGATCTGAAATTTTTTATTTTTCAAGTGGCATTAAAAAGTCTTAAATTTAACTTGCCTTATGCTGTAGGAACCCTGAGCAAGTCCTTCGTCATCTTTACCGTCGACAGGCTGCAGCCATGTACAAATTCCTCGTTTTCTGGTCCCTTTTGTTTAAATTTGCATTTTCCCTTTCTCTATCTTCCTTTCCAAAATCCGGCTTTATGATCAACTGGAAGCAGTTAGTTCTATGATATAATATATCTGAAAAAATTGTTTTTATAAACTTTTTTTTTTTAAATAAACATTTTAAATGCCACAATAATCACATTTAATGAATTTTAATACAAATAAAGGCCTTCATTTATCAAATAATAATTTAATGACTTTTAACGATTTTAAATGACCTGCGGAAACCCGGGGTATAAAGCCTCGACCTCAAAGCTGTTTCTGACATTTTGCATTTACAAAGCTCCCTGGATGGGAAGCAAAACGTCCTCAAACTTGGAAACAAAGTCCACTAGATTGTTTTTAACTTTTTTGGAATGACAATGACCTGTATGACTGAGAATCTTCATCATCATATTATTTAAGAAGCATTTCCCCCAATTAAAGCTAAATGGACCACACTGGCCGTAGGGATCAGATCGGGGTTCTGCAACCTTTCAAATTCAAAAGAACCTCTTCTGCCATCATGAAATAACATTTGCCAAGAACTAAAATGAAGTTTTTATAAATAGTTCAGGCCAAAGACATCAAGATAAGATGTTCTATTTCTTTTAGGTTTTTAAAGAACAACGTTCATTTACCCTTTTAGAAGGGGTGGGGGGGGACCCTTCATTTTTTTTAGAATGAGTCAAACTGGGTGAGCCACCATAAATAGGAAAGATTAATAAAAAAAAAAAACTAGTTAAAGCTAAAACCTTTGCACCACTGCTGCTGTGCTGTTAAAGATATTCTCTTCAGATAATCCACAATGAATAGTGTTGTGCTGTTGCCATTCTTTGGCTCCGATACCTGGCTGTGCAGTGTGGGCCCATACCGAATCTGTTTGAAATTGATGTGTGTATTATGAAGAAATGTAAAATAATTGCCATCATGGCTTTGTCAAGCTGCTGCCTACTTTTGTGAAGCAGGAAAAAGAATAAAACAAAGATAATCCAGTAGGACTTTTTATTGCCTACCTGGAATGGGTGACAATAGTTGAATAATCTTTTGGCTCTCAAAATGGTATCGGTGCCCTATTTGTTGGTACTCGCAATACCGATACCACCATTTTAGCGCTGGATCAGTGAAAATATAATAACTACTATTGCCTTAAAATCTAGTTTATTTAGAAGTGAAGGGGCCAAAGAGAACTTTGAGCTGCACAGTAGCCGAGATCAGGGGAAACTCTGGTGTCTCACCTGTTGTTAGCCTTGTTCTTCTCCATCTGCTCGCTCTGGTGTACGTGCCAGTCCTCCAGCTCCTTCTTGGCTTTCTCTCTCCACTCTTCCTCTGCTGCCTTGGAGGCGGAGTCTGAAACAATCAAATCAGTCTGACTTTATAAGAGCTTAAATTTGAGGCTAAGCTCATGAGATCTCATCACATCCTGTTTCCATTTGGGCAGGAGAGACACTGGAAGCCATTTTTTTTTTCTTTTTTAACTACCTAAAGCTTCAAGGCGAGCCTTCTGCTCCTCCCTCCACTTGCGCAGACTTTCAGGTTCCTGCCGTTGAATATCGACCTGGGCGATGGCTGCATAGCTGTCTGTTGGCCCATTAGACTCCTTTCAACCAAACAAAACATTAAATAATTAATTAAATCATTCATAAAACCAAAAGTTAAAACAATCTATGGAAACATGGTCACATACACTCCCAGAGAGATTTTTTTTCATCAGAGAAACAGAAAGAAGCTCACCGGGAACAAATCTCCGTTCAGCGTCGCAGGCTCCTCTTCAAAGTCGTCAAACATAATGATTAGAAACAGAAAAAGTAACGTTAAAACCGAATATTTGAGGAGTTTTTCAGGAACCCTCTGGTTACAGTCTGCTTGTAACTTCCCGGACTGTACGTCCCGACTGAGCGGGTGTCGCTTCAATCTTGAAAGAGTGAAGAACTTAGAAATGCTGCTGCACCTGTTTGGTAACCTCCGCTCCGTTGGCCAACAAGGACAGGATTTTCAAGCGTAAAATCAACACCTGTGACATTAGATTTTCAAGGCCTTCTATGGGAATAAATCTACAAAAATAAAAGCTAGGGTTTAAAGGAATAGTACACCCAAAACATGATTAGCCTTTATTTTCTACTCACCCCCATGCTGAACAACACTCTGGAGTACTTTTTTGATATCTCAAATGCATCTGGAGATCTGGGAGGCTTCTTTCTGTCTGCTGACATTCAAATAATGGAGGTCTATGGCGCCCGAGGCAGAAAGGTCCATAAAAGTCCACAGAAAACGTGTCAATATTCCTCCAAACTGCTCGTCCAATGTATTCCAAGTGTCCTGAGTGGGTAGCGTCCATAATTTACTCGAAACGAAGTCATTTAGAATGTTTTTAGAGCATAAACAGTAGTGTATAGGATTACCTAAAAGCGCGCGCCTGCGAGTTCACGAGCCTACGGAAACTGCGGCAGACCAAACCAGATGAAAGTGCGCATTCAGCTCGGCAAAGAACTCATGCTCTTCCTCAACACTGAAGTCCTCAGACATTTTTCTTTCGTTGTTTCTTTCTTTGCACAGGTAAACAGCAAATTTCTTCTTCTACGCTTGCATTATCAAGAGCAGACGCTGAATGCGCACTTTCATCTGGTTTGGTCTGCCGCAGTTTCCGTAGGCTCATGAACTCGCAGGCGCGCGCTTTTAGGAAATCCTATACACTACTGTTTATGCTCTAAAAACATTCTAAATGACTTTGTTTCGAGTAAATTATGGACGCTACCAACTCAGGACACTTGGAATACATTGGACGAGCAGCATGGAGGAATATTGACACGTTTTTTGTGGACTTTTATGGACCTTTCTGCCTCGGGCACCATAGACCTCCATTATTTGAATGTCAGCAGACAGCAAGAAGCCTCCCAGATCTCCAGATGCATTTGAGATATCAAAAAAGTACTCCAGAGTGTTGTTCAGCATGGGGGTGAGTAGAAAATGAAGGCTAATCATGTTTTGGGTGTACTATTCCTTTAATGTGTTTACACTGTGCTTCTGAGAACATAATTAAACATCATCACCATGATTTTGTCTGAATTATGTGCATCAAAGAAGTGGTTTGCCTGCATTGATGGGTTCAAGAAAGTGGAAGCTCTCAGTTCCGATTCCTTTATTTCTGTTTTTCTATTTGTTGGATTTTCTTTTCTTTAGACTTGAGATAACCATCACAAGTCAAGGAAAAACGAATAACTGACACTGGAACTATTGATCTGAAACTAACATAAGTCTAAACATGATTTTCCCTTACAAAGTTACAAACTTATTCATACTTTAGGAAGACTTTCTTTTTTTTTTTGTGGATGAATATTAAAAAAAGACTTTCAATAACAGGATCATTGTTTTGGGTTGAATTACCATAGCTGTTTATTTAACCGCATTTTAGTTTACGTCAGCTTAACTTGAACCAAGTCTGCAGAAACTATAACTAGTCATTATAATAAATAAACTGTGGGGTGTCTAAAAAATACTCTCCTACTTCTACACTTTTTGATGGTTTCACCAGTGGGAGGAGCTTAACAAACATGTACTTACTACCTATCAAGAAAAGTTTTGTTGGAATTATATAAAATAGGGATGAACCGAGTATTCAGCCAATTTCATGACCTTCTATTTCCTTAATTTTGGAAGATTTGCCAATACTTGGATAGGAAACCGATTTTATCCACCAACTTTATTTACATCTGCAAAACGTCCATTGTCAATGCTCTAACCTTTGCATTTATATTCTAGAGCACTACCTATAGTTCAACATTCTAAGTAAGATAATATTGAAATATAGAAGGTGTAATGTGATCTTAATAACAACAGACGGTGTCATTTATAATTTTTTTCAAAGGTTGAAAATCAGTGATCGGCCCAAAAGCTGCAATCGGTGCAACCTTATTTAATAATGATCATTCCAAGGGCATCAATGAAAATATTCCACATTATTTAAATAGGGTTGTCTTTTTCCTGGTGTGATTTAGTTTTGTTTTCCCATACTTTGAAAATAACTATAACTGACCTGTTTAATTCAGCTGATACAATCAAACAAAGGCAGTAATTTTGAAAGTTCTACATATACATATATATATATAAATGTACTTCTATACAGTTAATTAAAGAAATATTTTTTAAGGGAATGAATCAAGGTTTTTTTTTTAATTGGGCTAAATTAATAGCATCAATCAAGATGCTATTAATTTAGCCCAATTTGTACCATTCTAACTAATTTTTGATTCCTATTTAGCACAGAAATGAAATATGTTAGATTCATATTAATTATGTATTTCAGAAAAGAAAAATAAATAAACAGTAAAGGCAAGACTTTGCTAATGACATTAAATGTTTATTTTGTGTGTTCAAAAGAAGATTTACTTTCCAAAAAAATAAATATATATAAAAAATTAGTATGTAACTCAACTGCTAAATAAGAACTTTGGTAATAAGCAATTTGGTAATGATTGCTTAATTAATTAGTCGTAACTTAACAGAAAACCTAAAGCAGGAGTTGACCTTAAGGGACGACGGAAACAATGACATTTGCAAACTTTATTTTATTATTGGCTACAGAAATGAGTATTAGATTAATTTTTTGACCAATATAACATTTATTGATAATTTCATTTTTTTTTATTTTTTTTTAGTTCTATTTGGTTTTAATATAATTCGCCGTTTAAAAACGGTAGAAAGTTCATTTCGAATCGCGATACGCAGGTGCGTTAAACAAGCACACCCCTACAGCTATGCTAGGCTAAAAAAGCTAACGATTTGTCAGATTTTTCCTAAAAGCTATGTCCGCGGAGCAAACTAAATATATATTTCCGTCGCCCTGTTGTATTGTCAGTTAATGTTACGATAAATGGATGCAGTCGAGATTATTTTTAACAAACATAATTTTGTATGAGCTAATAAAACAAATTGGGCAGTTGGCTCATTAGTCTGCTAGCATTTAGCGAATAAACCCCCAAACTTACCATAGTTGGCCGTCTGAGGGGGCTGCGCATCGTCCGCTCCCTCTAGCGCCCCAAAGCCCTCGGCGTCGTTCTCGATCCCCGCTATCTCATTCTCTTGTTGGGCCAGGAAGGCTGCGGCAGGGTCCTCTTCAGTCAGTTGCGCCCCGTTGTCGGCCATAGTACACAAAAAGTACAAAACTGAGGCTACCTGGTTTAGCTAGCTGCTGTTGGAAATTAAAATAACTGTTCCGTTGTTTTAAAAAGAATCAACTCGTTACACGGGTTTCCGTTGTTTCAAAAACACAGCTACAACTAAAGAAAAAGGCAGTTAAGCCGTCTATACCAAACAATACGGGCTTCAGTGTAATAAGGCCCTCACTGGTGATTCATGATTTCTCCACTTGTTAATCCCCTGTGGTGATGGGAGAAGGGCAGCAGCACCACCCAAAGGGGACCGCTGCCATTTGGCTGCGTTTTGTCTTCATCTGCTGGCTGAATCAGGAACTAACCATGATACACAAAACTGCAGCAGTATTACACTTCTGTTACATAAAAACTAGCTGTTATAACTGCGAAATAAACTTTTTTGGTTGTTTTTTTAACAATACATCTGCTTGATTTAAAGCTAAAAAAGTCTTAACATCACAAGTTTAATTTAGTTTAGTTGCCAGGAGCAATGTACAAAATAGAGACTTAGAGAGACAGATTTTTATTAGTCATTTTGTTTACACAAGTGTAAAAACGAAAAGAAATTTCGTTTAGAAACAGCTCTCTGGATAAGTTCATCTTTTCTTTTAAAGTGCAGCCTTGAAAAATAGTAAAAATGACTGTACATTTTTTTAAATTCATATTTATTTTCAATGAAAAGATGCTTTGTACCAGATTTCCAATACTAAGCAAGACTACGATGCACATCACATTATAAGATGACATATATATATATAAGATATATATCTTCAAATATTAAAATGCAATTTTTATGTAGTTAGAAGAACACGACCCAATTTTTTTTGTCCCCCCTCCAATGTGACATAAATCGGATTTTAAGTGACAGAAACAACATTTGATTGAGGTTTTTTAATTTAGTCTCATTGAACACAAATTTGATCAACAAAATAAGTTGTCTAATGAAGTTTTTCTGTAAATTCACTTTAATAATTTATTACCTAAACTGGATATCAGAGGCCAATCAGAGTTCATCACTTCTCATAACTCTTTTCAACAAACACATTGTGAGTGTTCCTTAAAAATGTACTAATATAATGTAAAATAAAGGACACTTCCATAGAGGTAAATTGAAGAACTAAGTACACTAACTAAGTGATAATGACTTTAGTTATTCTTTAGCACAATGAATCTTCTTTTACTACATTTAAAAATAACACACAGTACAGTTAGTGACAAGAAAAGTAAGGTATCCAGGCCGAAATCACTTAAAAGGGTATTATAATATAAATCAAAGCATGTTTTTATTGGCTATATCCTGATCATTTGAAGTCAAATTTACAGTTTATAAAGCAGTCAATTTATAAAGCAGTATTATTTATTTTATATGCTTTAAAATAATATATGCCTCTGCTATATGATGACATAAAATAGATCTTTTTTTTTTCTCACTGTCCTGCATGTTTAAGGTGTTACCTAACTTTCCCACCTGATATCAGCTGATAGCAGATGAACAGGCTTTGCTGAACTGCAATCACCTCCATCAGTTGTGTTGAAGCACAGAAACATCTAAAACATGCATGGCAGTGTGCCTAAAGGCTAAGGTTGAAAAACACTGATGTCGGTAGTCATAGTACATAGTACATACATATTGGTGCCTTATCACCCAGATCCCTGGGAATGAGGAGGTCTTGGGAGCAGATAAAAATAAAACACAAAAGCATAATTTTATCTGGTTAGTTGGACTTCAACAATGTTTGGGCTACAATAAAGCTGGAAGTTGATGCCACAAGTGAAAGATATTATTACAAGAAGGAGTAAATCTGAGTGAGATCATCCCTATTTCTGAGCTTTGTTAGAACTCAGCAGGTATAAAAATCGACTCCACGTTAAACTAAACTGTATGAGACTGTAAGTTATAACTACATTTTTATGTTTTCCTCAGGAACTTGGGGCCCCCAGTAACCTCCTTCTGATAACTCCGCCCCTGTGTGCGTTTATAATTCAGTCCCCTTGAATCAATGCATTGTAAAGCCATGTTTCACCAGCACCGAATGGAGGTCATTTAGGGGCCGGAAGCAGACTTGGGTTTGTGGCCCCTCCCACTGTGAGGAGCCTCCCCACCACAACAGTTTTTCAATATCCAGTGAATGGAAAATTTTCAAATGAACTTAAAAGCAATCATAGATAAATGGTTATAATTCCTTGATATTTTTAAATAAATGGATCTCAAACACAGCAAGAAGATTAATCTTAACATCCACCTCATTTTGGGAAATTCTCGTCTATTTTGTATACGCAAATGGAAAAGCAAATAACTTAGGAACTGTAATCCCAAATCACATGTGCAATACATCATTTTAAAGCTAATGCCCTCTAGTTTCTGAATGTATAAATGTATAATTGGGTGAATAGAACACAGACCAAGCTGCACCAAACATGAGTCAAAGTTGTTGTTTTTTATCCTCGAAAATTATAGTTCTTTTTTGAACAGCAGTAATAAAGACATGCTTGATAAAAGGCAGGTCTCATTGTCTTACATTTGTTCTACATCATGTCAACCAAAAGTGCTGAAAATTTCAGACCTCTTGCTACAACAGTTCCAGAGCTGTGGGGCTTTGAACTTGTGGTGTCACCAGCATCTCCAAAAATCCTCAATTGTGCCAAATGCTTTTACTCCGCTTTACTTTACTATTTGACCCATAGAATAACAGTGAAGCATTTTGATGGCCAAAAAACATTTATAAAGCAAGTATTTTCCACTTTTTTTTTTCCAGAATCAGTGTATATAACAAAATGTTGAATTTTTACACCTATAATAGCATAAAAATCTATAAAAGAAAATAGTGAAACTGCTGCTTTACATAATATAAATAAAAAAAAGGCACATTTTTTTTTAACAATTTGGGCATTTTTACTTCATGAGCAAAGTCACTTTTAGACCCAAATGTTTTTTTTTGTTTTGTTATTTTGACTGGACAATAATAGACATTATTATAAAAAATGTACAGAAACTACTTTACTTAGTATCAAAGTTTTATAACTTCAGTGTTGTTGCATAAAGTATTTACAAATTGAGTGGTGTACTCACTTTTAAAACTGAATTCAATACTTTTCTATGCTTTAGATGTGTAGACTGTTGTAAGCGTCTAAGCAGCAGCTTAGTTCAGGTATGCCTTGGGCTGGCTCTACCTTTTAGCTGGAGCCTTTTGGGGTTAGGTCTGTTCTTGCTTT
Source organism: Cyprinodon diabolis (assembly GCA_030533445.1). Lineage (NCBI taxonomy): Eukaryota > Metazoa > Chordata > Actinopteri > Cyprinodontiformes > Cyprinodontidae > Cyprinodon > Cyprinodon diabolis. The sequence goes on from CM060084.1 coordinate 6,602,583, forward strand.
GCACATCTAGTAAAATTTATGTTCAAAAAGTTAAATTGCATTTAGTCTGGAATTTTCCGTAAACATGTTTTGTTCTAAACCACTCCTTTGTCTGCATGTTTAAAGTATCGCTGGAGGCACAGACTAACCTGCAGTGTGAAACATTTTGCAGCCTGTAACAGGTTTTCTTCTTTCTCCTGCACCATAACCATCATCCTAACCTTTTTTAACAACAGGGATAAAGTGCATTTATTTTACAGTGATTGGTTTCCATAAGACTCTTCTTGAATCTCCTGTCAGGCCAGGGGGAAGGCTGCTCAAACTGAGCCTGGTTCTGTTGGAGGGTTCTTCTTGTAAAAAGAGAGTTTTTCTTCTTCATTGCCATTGCATATATGCTCGGTGTTAGAGATTGCTTAAGAGTTAACAGCAAAATACAAGCAAAATGTAATTGAAAATGCAAGCTCATCCAGAATGAGTGTGTCCTGCAAGTCAATGACTGGATGCAATCAACTGGATTTCCTTAACAGAAACTGTATTGTCTCTGTAAAGTACTTTAAGATGACATGTGTTATGAATTGGCGCTACATAAATAAACTGAATTCCATTTAGATGGCGCACATGTGCATCCTATCACCTAAATGTGAGTTGCGTGATAATTAGTGTTGCACCGATACCGATACCAGTATTGGACGGGGCCCCGATACTGCCCTAAAATGGTGGTATCGGTATCGGCGAGTACCGACAAATAGGGCACCGATGCCATTTTGAGAGGCATATGTTTCTTCAACTATTGTCACCCACTCCTGGTAGGCAATAAAAAGTTCTACTGGATTCACTTTTTATTAGATTTTTTCCTGCTTCACAAAGGTAGGCAGCAGCTTGACAAAGCCATGATGGCAATTATTTTACATTATTATGGTATCGGTATCGGCCGATACTGCACAGCCAGGTATCAGGTATCGGTATCGGGGCCAAAAAATGGCATCGGCGCAACACTAGTGATAATATTGTTTTTTGTCCTCATTTTCTTTTCAGGAAGCAGTTTTAATTTCACTTTTTTTTTTATTTGTAAACACATGTGAACAGGTTTAGACTGGGAGCGATTTTCGACCTTGGCATTTTTCCATCTCTAATCCCCCCCCCCCCCAAAAAAAAAAAAAAAAAATATATATATATATATATATATATATATATATATATATATATATATATATATATATACGCACGACAACCATCACCAAGACTTCTATAGTGCAGTTTTAATGGCTTTGGTTATTAACACAGACACACAGTAACTTCAGCAGGGTTTCCAGATGTCACTGACTCACGTTTTCCATCCCAGAAAACGTTCATAAACCTCCTGCATATACAAAATCTCACCCAATTTGAACCAAAGTCTATTGATCTCTTAGGCCATAAATCAAAAGTGGCGCGTGTATGACGTCATCCGCGCGCCGGACTGGAGTTGTGACAGGCAGCCCGGGCCACAGCCGGCTACGCTCTACCACTTCTATTCATTCGGCTAGCTAATCTGAATCGTTCAATTCTATTTGGAGAGCGAGATCATCCATGGTAGTAGCACTAGACATCTTCCAGGCATGTGAGGAAAACTAGCAGCAGTTCAGCAGACAGGAAGAATGGACAGTAGCCGGTGCGCGGATGATTTCATGCACACTCCGCTTCATTAAAAAAAATATATAAATATAAAAAATATAACTGCGGATGCTGGGGGACAGTGATTCTCCTACATGTTATGAATGCTGGCGTACCATAAAGAATAAATTCTGATCAGTTTAGTTTGTGCCTTCAAGTCACTTGCCCATAGGAAGACGTTACTTGGATATAACCTAACCTATCTTCAGAACAGCTCCAAATGACACAAAACTCATATGGATGAGTAGAACATGATGTAATAACGTAAAATCAAGGGGCCAATGTAAAAAAACAGAAGTTCACCTTTAAGCAGAACAATTTTTTATTTAAGTAGGTAAGTAATAACAATGGAAAAGATGTTTGCCCCAGACATTTTGTCCGCTATACCTTTTATTTAGACAGCATTTAAATATATGCATCTATTTGTAATCAAAAGGAAAGTATAGTTTGTCTTTATTTAAAAAATATGGATGTTGTGCTCGTTCCTGTGGGAACAGTGTAGATGGACCCTGAGGTTCTGCCCCACCCTCAGTTTACATTGGTTTTTGACTGGCCACCCCTATTACAATTTTCTGGCTACGCCTCTGCCCATACTATGGAAGACGATTAGGGCCACTGAAAGCTAACTGATTCTTAAATTTTATTTCAGTTTAATATGGGGGGGGGGAATCAGAATTCTGACTTTAAATGTCAGAATTCAGACTTTTTTCTCAGAATTCAGACTTTTTTTCTCCGAATTAAACTGAAATAAAAATAAAAAATCAGTTAACTTTTTTTTTTCATTCAGTGGCCCTAATCGTCTTCCGTACTCCACTGCTGCGGTCATAATTGACACATTTGTTACAAAACACGCATATCTGCGGCGATGATGATGATGATGATGGTGAGAGGGAGCAGACATGCGCGCGGCACAACAATGGAGACCGCACCCACGTGATACGTGACGTCACAGCGGGGTCCTGCTGGAAGACTCAGCAGGAGGAGGAGGACTTACTGCGACTCCTTGACCTCCGCTTTGAGGAGTAAAGCTCCAGACGGACTTTGTTTCTTATCACTCGCAGGTTTTTCTTCGTCACGTCCAGCGAACAGAAGGAGGAAGCAGAGGTGAGCTGCTGTTCTGCTTTCTGTCTGTGAGGAAAAGTCTTTAAAACAACTTTCAGCGGCAGTTTGGGTGTGTTGTTCCACATCTAATGAGCCGCCTGTGTCCTGCAGGGGACTTCTCTTAACTTTAAGAGATTTTCTAGGTTGTTTTTGTTTTGTCTTTCATTCTCGTCCAACTTTTTCCACAGTTGTGAGTCTGCACAGCATGATCTTTAATTAGCACTTCTCTTAAAATCATTTGAAAGCAGCTCTATAAACTCCCTGCGCGTGTTTCAGACCGATTAAAGCTCCTTTAAACAAACAGACATAAAAACAAAGTTTCAGAAATAATTTAAGATGATATAATTCTATGGTGTTAATTAATCCAATATGAATTTATGTTTTTTTTCAGGGTTGCATTAACTGCCTGTTTAACAGCTGAATGAAAGTGCTGGTGTGACCTGCATGTTGCTGCTGTGGCTGTTTCTGTTCACACACATGTGGAAATATCAAGTTCAAAACTTCTGTCAGTACAGTTTGGAAACTTAGATTTTTGTCATGCCTAACCTAATGATCAGTAGTAATGAGAAAGAGCTTGAAATCAGCTGTTTGGTTTTTTTCCAGGGATCAAAAAAGAAAGGAAAAAAAATACAGACAGACAAAAGACAAATATTAGATTAAATAAATAATTTTTTTCCCCCAGTTCATGAAACTACAAAAGCTCTTATTAATTAGGAGTAAAATCACCAACCATGATTGGCTAGATGAGATTCGATTTTGACATCTATTTTTTATATGCTTAATCTGGATTGGTGTGTGTTACAAACTGTTTATGTTATAAAATGTGTTGGTCCACTCTATAAACCTTGAAACTTGACGCTAATCCAGACATTTTGAATTGAAACATATTCTAACTTAGTGGTTTATTTTTTTAAACTTTTTTGTAATGACTATGACCTAGATGACTCAGAATCTTCACCAGCTTATAAAATAGTGCGTTGTCGCAACACAAACATACAGAGTTTAATATAATTTGAAGCATTTATGGGGATAATCTATTTTGTTGTTGTTTTTTTAAAGCGGCAGGTTCTTTAAGGCAGATGCCGACACCGATTTTTTTTTTTTTTACATCAGTCTAATCCAAGCATATCCAACATCAGTCCTTGAGGGCCTCTGTCTCACAGGGGCCCGTTTGATAAAGCAGGTTTAACAAACTCGGGCTCAAATGCTCAACTCTGAATTGATCTAGCCTAAGGTTGGAAACTTGGTTTTATAAAAGCTGCTGTGAGTTAGTTTAATCAACTCTGATTAGGTCAATTCAGTTTTGCACGTACCGTACATAAGAAGTGTAAAAAGCCATTATCAGTGGAGCTCAGATTGGACAAGTCACCAAGGCAACAGGAAGTGACTATTTCACCCCACTGGGGGAAGATTATTTTACGGACTATAGATTTTTAAGGCAGAAATTAAAAAAAGAAATTGGAGAATGTGTTTAAACGAAAGAGCATCAGTGCTACAGCCACATAGGAAGAAAATGGTGTAGGATGGAGGTCTTCAACAGGGGGTCTGCGACCCCTAGGGGCTCCGTGGAAGAACTGCATGGGGGTCGCAAAAGTTTTGGTTAATGGCCTTTTTTTCAATATTCCCCCTCTGCAATTTTTTCCACTAATTGAAATGTATTTAAATCTACATTAACATGAATTAAACACACTGTAGCAAACAGATAAATGGAGGCAGAAGATGTCTTTCAGGCATCAATGCACACATTCAGCGACACACAGGAGCTCTTACAAGCTGGGCACCGTTTCCTTCACAACACCTGTCCCATCAACCAGGAATCAGAATCAGAAATATTTTAATAATCCCAAGGTAAAATTACTTTCGTTACATGACTCCATATGCAATAGAGTGACTATAGAACCAGTTTGATATAACACCATTTCATACAATATATATAATTAGGGCAGGATGGTTTAACATTTATTAGTAGCGCTCTCCTCTCTGTTGTACCTTTTTTGTTAATCACATAATGTTTTTAAAATTCTTCCTGTCAACATCACATTCTTAGACAGAACTGTACTAACAAATATTCTAAATTACATTTTTGCAGCCGAAACTAAATTTCATAAAACAAGATTATACTAGTAAGAATTAAGTTTTGTATACCTAGTAATGTTTACACACATTTTAAGTTGCCGTTTTGACATTTATCAGATTGGCTGAATATGTATTTATGATATATGAAATATTTTTGTTTCTGTCAAAATTATACAAATTAGTAACAATAGGAACAATGAGATTTGAGATTCATTTCTGTAATGTTTTTTCTAGGTGTGAAGAATGTTATTTTGTTTGAAAAGTCATTTTGAGAAGGAAAAAATACTTTTTTTTTTTTTTCAGAAATCAAAAATGCCTATTCAGACAAACTAAAACTAGTTTACTGGTTGAATGGTAATGTATCAGTCTATCATATTTAGGTGAAATCTCATAGGAGAAAAGCACAGCTTTTAGCAGGTGAAGATGACATATAAAAATGTTGTTCAAACAGGCAGGACCTTTGCATCATCATGTTTTGTTTTTATGACCGAAATTGCGGAAAACAACTCGTGAAGTTTGACCAGCTAGAAGAGCGAGGTGCACGAGACAGCTGGGACCCTTTTTCCACCTGGATCTCCGCTCTTTTTGGCCCTCATGTCCCGCCGTCATCGGACTAAACTCGCCCCCACTTCCTCTCCGCCTCGGCCGTATCTAGACCCACAGCGTGTAGCACAGACCACGCTTCAATATTGAGCATAAATCAAAAATGTCTGTGTCAAGCTTACTGCAACACACTAATCTAAGAGTATAACCAGGAAGCGAGGTAGGAGGGCAAAATAGGTTTAGCGCCACCGCAGCACGGGAGGGAGAATTACGTCCAGGAGCAAATGGATAAAAATAGACTGGAGGAAAAAAAAACCTGAATCGATACTCGTGCGGACGTATCGATGCATCGGATCGTCGACTGTTGGATCGATGCATTGATACAAAACGATTATTATTTACACCCCTAATGCATACAGTTTAAGTGTCCCGCATGCGCAGTAGACGACGTAATGACTTCACAAGCAAGCGTGCTTCGTGTTTACGGAAGTAAACATGGATGTAGTCATTCTTTACTGACCCTAAAATCTCAACCTTTTCAAGATAGTTGATAATTGCTCTCCGCATTATTTTCTGCCATGGTTGGGTTTTTTCTTCCTGCTTCTGCGTAGCAAGGCGCATAACAGTGACCTTTGTCGGGTATTAATGATGTTCAGGTCGGATATATGCGACCTGGCCGCTCAGACACAGGGTGCATTGGAAAAGATGATACATATCGGATTCAGGACCACATAGCTGAGCGGCCTGGGTCGCATTGGAAAAAATCGGATCCGTGTTGTTCAAACAGCCATGAAAAGATCGGATCCAGGTCGCATATGGGCGAAAAAAATCGGATTTGGGTCGCTTCAGGCTGCTGTGTGAACGTAGCCATAGTGTTCCTCCCCATTCTGTTTCTGTCTTCCATTACACAGTAAATAAGTGGTTGTTTAACGGAACCAATTACCACTGCAGTAATAGGCCAATACATGCACATATTGGCTGATACCCAAGGAAAACAATGCTAATATCCGCAAGAATATATTGACTGGCCGATGTATCAGTCTGTCAACCTTCAAACCTTCAAATTAGGGTTCAGAGAGAAACGTTTTGTTTTAAAGCTTTACAGTCCTTAAAGAAAACCAGAGAGCATGTCTACCTACAATTATTTAAATTCAGGTTAAGTTCATGTTTAGTTCCCCGTTTTGCCTTTAAGGTTTTATAGAGAGGTGTTAAATTAACTTTCTCAACAGGCAAACCACTGCTTCAGTTCTCTGTAATACCGAGCCGCCGCTGTTGCTTTAAGGAGTTGATGGTTGAAATGTAATTGGTGGTTTGCTTGTAATGCATCTCATTCCTTTTAGGAAGAATGCACTCTGTCATTAGTTTTATATCACTTGTGGCTCTCTGCTGGTTCTCAAGTGCAGTTTCACAAGAAAGGCGAACAAAAAAAGAAGTTTATGTAGAGGGCTTTTGCCAGAGCCTCAAGGCAGTTGACGTTACCTCTCCCAGTCCTCCTCCAGCAGCCCTCCTCACCCTCCTCCCTGTGACTCATGTGGGTGTTGGGCTGAAATAGTTTGGTGTAGTTTTACATTCCTTATATAGCCTCTGAGGATTGAGTAGAAGCTAAAGCTCGCCTGTGTCACACACAGCATCGGGGGTAGACACAATCTCCTCAATCCCCATTTCACGGACTCCCCAGCTTTTCTAGCAGGTTTGGGCTCCCCAGCTGGCCACTTGTGGATAAGGTAAGTTATCACGGTTCTCTCTTGGCTGGAAAGGCAAGTGTCAGGAAGACTAATGGCATCTGGTCAGATTGAGAAGAAACCGAAGAACAGAAGAAAAAGGACCAAATAGTGTCTGAAGCGAGGTCAATGTTTAGGTCAAAGTGAGAGCCATTGACAGTCTGTTTGAAAGTTGGCTTTGGTTCTTAATACGACTGTCTTATTCGATATATTATCAATATTATAGAAGATGAAAATATCTCTTGACTTGGCGAGTTAGCCAGGATCTGATGATGTTTCATAAAATTAGCACTTTGTTGCACTGGTTAAAGGTGTCCCTAGTTGATTAGGCGTAGGTTAGAATCGCCTTTCAGTTTTCATCTTAGCTGTCAGGCCAAATGCCATTTAGTTAAATGCATTAAAAGTAAAGGTTTCCCTAAAACAAAACGGCCAACAGCAGGTCCTTAAATGCACTTTCTGATACTAATTTGACATCTGAACAAGATCGTAGACGTATACTTTGATAAACAATTTGAGATTTTATTATTATGCCTGCATTCTCAGTAAGATCTGAAAATGCCATTCTCATCAGATCGGACAGCAAATATTTCTTCTCTTTTACTGGAAGAAATCAAAATCTAGATAGGTAAATTTTTCTTAAAATAAGGGTATTTGTTCTTGAATGAAAGAGGTAAGTGAGACACTTTGCCAATTTAACAAGACAATTTACATTTAAAATAAGAAAACAAAATTGAATTGTCTTATTTCAAGTGTATGTTATCTAATTATCTTATTTTAAGAGTAAAAATACTCATTCCATTGGCAAACTATCTCATTTACCTACTCAAATTAAGGGTAAATACACTTAATTTAAGAAGTTTTTACTTATTTCTCTATTGTTTTTCCGGTGCCCAAAGCTAGATGGTTATATATGAAAGAAAACTCCTTGATTTTGGACATGAATTGCCAGATTTTTTTTGGAGTTCTTGTAAAATAATCCATAATTTTATGAGGATTATACCAAAAAAAGTTGTTGTAGTTTCAATTAGGGCAGTAAAAAACAAATCCATATTTTTATGTAAACAACAAAGAAAATGAGCCACATGCTAGTTGTGTTAAAGCTACAAGCTATGCTACAAGCTAATGCTACCAAGGGATGGTTGAGAATGACTTTAATAGGTCAGTTAAACTCCTGCTTTTGAAACGGAAAGAAAAACCTTCTGGATGATAAAAGCTAACCGTGCTATCTATTTAAAGATTAGCTTCATGGACGCAGACGGCTCAATGACGGCGCTCTATCGCTACGAGCTTCTGTTCAGCTGCGCTTCCCAGGTGCAAAGTTCAACAGGAGGCTCTGTTCTACTGCTGTGAAAAAGTTAATCAGTTCACAGTTCATTCACCACTTACACAAAGAAGCAACAAAACAAACCAGTTTGAATTTTTCATAAAAGCCCTTCAGGCTATGGTGGCTCATATTAGTAGCGCTAAATGGTACAGCCAGATTCAAGCTGACGTTACGGCAGAAAAAAGTCAACAATCTTTTTCCTGCTGCAGTAAATGATTACTAAAATTATATAAAATTACTGGAAAGACAGACATGGAACAGGGCTGCTGCTGAATCTCAGTGCAATGCAAATAAATGTCTTTTTTCCCCCTTTAATAGGCCAGATATGTTAGTTTTAAAGCATTTTTTTGAGTTTGGAATGATCCTTTATTGGTCCAGCTATTGTAAAATGTATTTGTATGTATCAATTGCAGTTTGAGAGGCAAATGGAGGCACATGATCAATAAATTGGGCTGTCCCGATCAGAGCATGTGAACGGAGCGGAATTCCCGCTTAGGAAGATGTTTGCTCATTCGCTCCGCCGCTCAAAGTTGCTCCAAGACGCTCCTCTGAACATCCGCTCCACGCTTACCTTAAGTTTCCTGCCGCTCCGGCGAAATCGCTCCACACTCGCTCAAATTTTCAGGAGAATCATTTTCTGACATTTTTTCCTTCAAGTAATTATGCCAGGGACCTGGGACACACGGCGTTTGATTTAATGATGTGACCCGTACATGTTTATTGTACGAAAGCCGAGAGCGGTGGTGCCCCTCAGATACTTTTTACACTGTGGTTTTCTTGAGAAAACGAGTTAATTTTCTCATTATCTTAAGATAACAAAAGCTGTTGTTGGTTTGATGATTTGCTTCCACTTCTGATTCATAAGCAATTAGACCTATGCCTCCGCTACTTAGCATGTGGTGTTACGCCTGTAACAGGTATAAGATGCATTACCCTACATGGTATTGTCTTATTTAACTGGCTGTTAATTTATCGAAGCCGCTCCATTCATGTTGCCCCGCGTTTCCTATTTAATTATTCATTTATTTCACTAGACCAAATTAAAAAAGGTCACTTCGCATCCCATTGCAAATGAGAAAATAGTGTGTAATGCATGTTTGCGATCCTTTTTTTTTTTTAAAACAGGCTCTTACCACAACGATCACTTTATTTAAACCTGTATTGTTAAGTTTGTTAGTGTATGTTTTTATGATATTTTATTGCACCTTTTTCTTTTTGCAATCCTCGTCTCGTCGATTCCATGGTAAAGTTGAAACATAGACTCCAACAGATTATAGGCACAGACTGCAGCATAGGCATTGGCCTAGGTTTTAAGTTAAACATTAATTTAAATAAAGTCTATTCCATTGACTTTCGTGTTTTGACCGCATTGGAGCAAACTGTGGAGCGATCGAAAATCCTCGCACAGGCCTTTGAATTGAAACCGATCTGTTCTCCACCATATTACTTACGCTCCGTTCCACCGCTAGCTCCGCTCACATGCTCTGGTTCAGATACATCTGTTCAATTTCCGATACGATACGGATATCGCAGTTTTCAGCATTTACTGGTATCAATCTGGTACGATATTAGCATGGATTATAGTTATTTATATTATCTTTTTTGTAGTGATGAAAACTAGAAAATCCTTGAACAAATGATATCAATCAAATGAAAAACAGTAGTCGGCAATGAGTATGAGAACTGACCCAATTTTTTTTTTGCCTGATATTGGATGGATTTCTGTTATCGAAATGGGATTAGGGACATTTCTGCAATCAGGGAAGTTCCGACAGATATTAAAGATTTGAGTATTGACCAATATGACCCAATATGATACTCTTACATAATTTTAGAACATTTTTTTATTGATGGATGTTAGAAAAAGGCTTTATCAAACTCAAACATCGGGTCTGAGAACAGCTGATCCATTTATCAAGAACCAATGGTTTACGCCAACTTCCAGCAGAAGCGGACAGAAGCAGAGTGTTTCTAACAGCTTACTGTCGGAAACTCAGTTAAGCAACTCTATGAAATAACGGCAGAATAAAATGGTAGATAGTTCTATACTTTTCATTCCAAAGAATGAAGCAGCAGGTCGGCTCTAAAAGAAAGACAGAAATTGCTGCATCTCTAAATTGTTTCTCATTTAAAGCTCTGAAACTCTTGATTTTTGAGTTTAAGTTGAATGCACCACAAATTCTTATAGGTAAAAATAGAATATGCATTCTTTACTGTCAGAGATTCTTTATTCTTTTAAATTTTTAAACAAAGTTACCCTTTCAAAGGTCTAATAGAGTATATGGAAAAAAAAAACAGAGTGTTTTTGTATTTGTTTCCTCTTTATCCTTCATTGTTGCCTGAAGTGTTAGTTTTAGAAACAAAAACCCCCACAATCAGCAGCAAAGACACAAAACAGGAAAGGATGTTTGTCCTTGTAAAGCTTTTCCTGGTTTTCTTGCTAATTTAAACCTTTTCTTTTCTCTCTTCCTCAAGGCTATGAACATGTACACGGTTACCCTCAGCGGCCCAGCGCCGTGGGGCTTCAGGCTGCAGGGAGGCAAAGACTTCAGCATGCCCCTCACTGTGTCAAGGGTAAGAAGCAAACTTTTCTCTTTGTTTGTGTTCACTGAGTTCTCAGGAATGTGCTTGATGTTTTGCATTAATGATCACGCCAGGATGGCCTTTTATGTTTTCCCCCCTGAGCTCCGGTTTTAATTTGTGGCTGATTAACTAATAGCATTCACTGAGAAGTACCTCCTTGCTATACAAAGAACACATGCAGGCTGCGCCTCATTTTCAGAAGCTTTTTGCACGGACTGTATCTACTGATCACAAAAACATGCTGTCATTTGTCTTAAAATACTTTGCTCGCTCCATGTCGGGACGCCGCTTTTCTTCAGAATTAAGTTTCAAATAAACGATCCTCCTGCCGATGAGAGCAGCCACCGTTTTTCCGGGCCTTATAAGTGCAACGCTGCTTTGCCTGACAAAGGTACAGGCTCGATCTTGCAGTCACACATGAATGCGCTCGCATAAAATAATTCCACGGTTACAGCCAACTATTCCTCGCAAAGATCTGGCTTTTTCCTTTTGCGCTGGGATTGTTGCATTGTTTCCTTAAAAGTTTAAAATAATCCATAAATGCCAAGGTTGACTGATGTTTATGACATTATCAGCTTTGTTCAGTATGTGGCGCTTCCTTTTCCCCGAGATAATTTGAAGGCGCAGCTTATGTTAGAGTTAGGGACCACGGTCAGATGCAATGAGACGTGCTGTTGTTTTTCTTATTTTCACCCTAAACAGAGTCTGCATTGTGTTTCAAATAGCACCTCATTGGTGGTTGGGTTTAAGTGATGTAATCCGGCAATGATGGCAGCAGTTATCACCCTCCGTGTCGGTGCATGCCCTGTGTTTGCCCAGCTCCTCTCAGTTTCAAACCTGGTGATTTTCTGACAACAGACTTTCTTCTATGAGCAAAAGCAGCTCTGCAAAACTCAGTTGATAAATGGCTTCAGACAAAAAAGCAGGATTTAAATGATGGCTTCAGGGAATTTTAGTCTAGACAGTCAAGGTTTACTTGGTGGGTGAATATCAATGTGTTTATCTGTTAAATACTGTCGTACTCTCCTAACAAATATCTGCAGGCTATTTTTCTTCGGTCCCTATTTGCTACATGAAGAGAAAACTGTTCTAATATTAATATTGCCTCAGTGAAGTACGGTTTCCTTCAAAAGTTTTGAGACAACTTTCAGACGATTTGTCACTGATGTGACAAATTCCCAGCAAACCACATCAGTTTGGTTTACTGTGATTATTATTTATGATTCACCAACACTCATACCTATGTAATCATGATGTGTAAAGAAAAGAAAAGATGCTTTTTTTAATTTTATTTTCAAAATTATTTTACAGATAATAAATCTGAAAAGTGTGGCATGCATTTGCCTTAAGATTTCCGTCACAGGGATACCCCGAAATGAAATCCAGTGCTACCAGTTGAGTTAAAAAAAGGTTGACGTCTTTGTAAGTTATTATGACCGAGGCTATTCAGTGTTATGGTGGGAATTTTGTTCCATTATTAAAAGAAAGCAAGGATCCCATTTTGTTATAGAAATTAAAAAAAGGAATCAATCTAGGAATGAAACTTTGAAAAACTCTTTAATCCTATAAAGTTTTTAGAGGAACTTTGCTGTTATCTAATTTTTTTTTGTTTTTAAATTTCTCATTGGATTGCATTTTTTTTAAATTGCATTTCCCAAATTACTTTGTCTTCACTTCAAGCAAAACAAAAACAATAACTTTTGATGCAAACATTTACCTTTAACACCTTTCCAGCAGACGTTAATTGTCTTTGCTCCTCACCCTAAAGGAAATTGTGCCCCTGAAAGTGAAGAGAATTTAATCATTAAATAAAATGATAAAAAATTGAAAATGTTTTCTTAAAAAAATTTAATAAAATATAATACAAACACTTTGAAATAAAACATTTACAATAGAAAAAGAAAATCAGAAAAAAATTGTAAACAACAACAAAATAAAAAATTGGCAAAGCGACTCTCAAAGCTTTTTTTTTTTTAATGAAAAAGTTTTCAAAGTTTAACTTCAGGGTTGAAATTTAATTTCAAATTAAAATGACAAGATGCTTGCGCCAATAATGGAGTGAAATTCACTCCATACTCTGAAAGCCTCATCGATCTGTTAAAAATGATGCTGGGATGAAAAAGCATTATGAAAACATAAAAAATATATACATTTAAAAATAAAGGCAAGTTTATTTCTATAACAATTTTCCGTAAGAAGTAGCATTCTAAGCAGGTGGGGGATAAATAAGCCTTTATGGGGAGAAAGCACACATGCACAAAGCAAACAGGTGAAAGGAGACTCAAGTTTACCATGGCCAAAGCAAACACTGTAGACAACTTTAAACTACCCCACTATCCCAACACTGACACATGGTAGGGGTAGCATCATACCGAGTGGAGATTGTTCTTTGATTAGAACAGCTGGATAGTGCTACATACAAGACGGAAGACTAATAAAACTTTAAGAGGCTGCAAAGACTTTTAAACAGGGGTTAAGGTTCACCTTCAACCAGGTCAACAACCTTAAACAGTCAGAGATCTGAAGGAATGGCTGAGATCAAAGCCAAAGATGGAGAGCACGTCACGGATGCTCTCTCCACCCAATCTGACCGAGGTTCAGCTGTTTTGGAACGAAGAATGGACAAAATGTTCTGGATGTGCAAAGCTGCTTTGGACCTACTCCAGAATACTTGCAGTAAAATTAGATTCTGCTAAACACAGACTGAAAGGGCTAAGAAAACGTTACTAAGATGCTGCAGAGTCCCCTCCTTTGCCTTACAGGGACTATCGGCTTCAGCTTGGCTTTTAGAAAGAGAACAGAAAGGTTTTGGTGAAGAGGCAATAACTCTGTTACACAAGATCCCTTAGTAACAGAAAGAGAAATATGGCCTTTGCTTCGGCAGTTTTCATTAGATAAATTCATTGGGTGGTCTGTTTCTTTTCTTCGTGTCCTTTAGCTGATGAGATAACAATCCAAAGCCGAACCCTGAGTTAAAAGTCTTTTACAAAATGAAGAACATGTGGAGGAAAATGACAAAAGGCTTTTAGTTTCTCAGCAAAGAAATGAGATTGCAAGTAATAACTCCTGAAAGATCAATGTGTTTTTTCTGTGCAGATTAGAATATGATTAGCTCTATTTGAGTCTGGATATGAAAGATGGAGGATCATAAAGCCAAGCATCACTTTTTATTTCATCGTTTAGGTCCTAAATTGCCGCGCTGCAAATTGGAATTCTGATTAACTTTTCATTGATCTGGAAAGTTTGTGTGTCTTTTTCGCCCACCGCCTCTCCGGAGTGAGCGGGTTCAGGGGTTTCTGAGCTCCTGTTTCCTTCCTCCGTCTATTAGCTGACCGAGCTTGTGCTTTCTCAGCATTCCAGACATTTTTCTCATATCCACCCTGTCGCTGCCAACAGGCAATCCTGTTGTCTCCTTTCTTGCGTCTGTCTACACCAATCACTCTTCCCATCTGTAGGACGAACTCCTCATAGGAATAGTCTCCGAGTGAGATCAGAGGAATGAAGACCCATCATTTTTAAGTGAATGAGAGAGGAGAAGGAAAAGATGAGATTTGGAGCTTAGCTGGATGTCTTCTCCTCTGTCAGCTGTAAAACAAACACTGTAACTCAAAGTGTTTGTCAGAGATGTGCACCTCCTGGGCTTCATCGCGTACTTCTAAGGTTTTGTGTAATTCTGATGTCAAATATTACATTAAAACTCCTTTATGGACACAAGCTGTGTTCTTGATAATAAGATGGGTTCATTCATCAGCGGTTTGTCTTTAACATGTTTGGAAAATGAAGCTTTATTTTGATGCTACAGGGATTCAACTTCTAGTAGCTTTGGATGGATAATGGAGGCTAAAATATCTCAACTATGTCACTGGTAAACATTTAACAAAGATTCTTATAAATCTTTTTCCTGTTGAAATGTATTTTCATATTCTTTTCCATCTTCTTCAGTTAGATGATGCATTTTTAGCAAATATTGCCAAACAGGGATATCATAATCCAGTCAGCTGAAGCTGGGCGTACACTGTATGATTTCGAATAGTCGTGCGAGAAATTTTTAATCGGTCCAACTTTCAGCCTGATTGTGCGTCGTGTAGTGTACAAAGGGTAATGTGGGGCGATCAGCCTCTAACGACCACCTCCTGATAAGGAATCGTAAGGTCGCGAGAAAATCAAACATGTTTGGAATTCAGTTGGCCGTCGTCGGCAAATCGCTCAGTGCGCACATAAGGATTCTTCTTCTTCTACTTCCTCTCAGACAAAAACACAGAGGCATGGCGGGGGTGCAAGTGAAATGGAGTTCTTTCTGTAAAATTGACAGACCGCAGCAGCCACGTTTGCTCAGCCATGTCTTTGTGCAAATACGTTGTTGCCTTTTCTTTTTAGGGCTTTCAGCACAAAATTGCACAAATTGTCTGACGTGGTGTTTAGATATACAAGTGAGCAGGTCGATTGCATTAGAGTGTCAGGTTGCACAGTGTGAGAACACATATCATGAGCTCTGAACTCACACTGTACGATGAAACCCTGTGGTTTCGTCATACAGTGTAACCTGTAGCTGCGTCCATGATTGAAAAAAATCGCAATGTTTCCCCAGCTTTATAAGACAAGACAACATGCCTTCAAGGAGATATATATATATATATATATATATATATATATATATATATATATATATATATATATATTAGGGATGGAACGGTTTATGATAACCGTCCGAACCGTTCGGTTCGACTGTCTCGGTTCGATTCGCGTGTGTTGCGTTCGGTTCATGCGCGGCTCCTTTTTCTCATAGGCGAAGCATGTACAGGTACACTCCAGAGCAGAAGGTGGCGGTACTGCGACCAAAGCCAACCACCAGTAGTAAACAAGAAGAAGAAGAAGCGAAGTAGCAGAAAAAAATCAGTTGTTGTGGAGAATTGTGTGGGTATGGCGAGTGGGAAAGAACAGGAGTTGGAAGACGCGTCAGCAGCACTTTATAGGTCTGCTGTATGGGACCACTTTGCATTTAGAGTGAGCTACGATGACGGCGGAAAGAAAGTTGTGGATAAAAACAGTGTGCAAGCATTGTGCAACACGTTTTGTTTATGCTAACAGCAACATTACCAACATGTCATGCTAACCCCGAAATCCCACATACTTCATCAGCGCTCTGCTCCGCCCCGCTGCGCTCCAGACCGCCTGCACGAAGCATAGCCTACAGCCTCCGCTGTGGCTCCCGTCCGCTCCGCTCTTGAGTTCCTTGGAGATCGTACAGGGCATGCTCGAGATGATTAAATTCAAAGCAGCAAAACATGCGGAAATGATCCAGGGTTTCCGCGGATCATTAAAAATAATTACAATTAATTAATTTCCTTAATTTTTATGGGATTTTGGGGTAACAATAAACATATACCGAACCGAAAACCGTGACCACGAAACCGTGAACCGAACCGAACCGTGAATTTTGTGAACCGTTCCACCCCTTATTATATATATATATATATATATATATATATATATATATATATATATATATATATATATATATATATATATATATATATATATATATATATATATATATATATATATATATATATATATATATATAATCTCCATTCTTGCTGAAGAGCAATAAGGTGATGCAGTTTTTTTTATTTTAGAACTTGCTATCTCCATTCAGAGAGCCTCAGGTCAGGATCTGAAATACCAGGTAACATTGCTAAATCCTGAGCCTCCATTGCAGGATTTGTACCTTGAATTTAATGATTTAAGTGTTATAAATTTCAATAAATTTCAGTGGCTTCCTCTCTTAATGCACTGTGCTGACTTGAGATAGACGGGCAATCTGTTTCTTTCTTTGACAGACCTGAAGGAATAAAAGCTCATTAAATCAAACACAGTGCTTTGTTATTTCTTATTTTGATGCAACATAATTCAGGTTAGGTTTAAGTAATCTAAGTATTTTAGATTTCAAACTACAGAAGACCAGCTGGAGTCTAACTTCCTTT
The DNA here is from genome assembly GCA_030533445.1 of Cyprinodon diabolis. NCBI lineage: Eukaryota > Metazoa > Chordata > Actinopteri > Cyprinodontiformes > Cyprinodontidae > Cyprinodon > Cyprinodon diabolis. The sequence goes on from CM060084.1 coordinate 6,619,547, forward strand.
AAAGAAACTCTTACATAAATGTAATCTTTAATAGTTTTTATGACAAGGTATGAATTGTTCTGATGCTTTTAGGGGTGTGAACTGGCAAAAAGTTGGTGATATGATACGTATCATGATGCATGTCATGATATGATATATCCCGATACAATAACCTGGAAGATTAATGGGGATTTTTATACTAATATAGGTCTGGGAAGATTTTAGTTTGTGACACCTTTCAGAAAAATAAATCCCATTATTTGTTTAAAGTTGTAATTGTTGAATTCATTCAATAAAAAAAGGTATTTAAACCTGCCGTTGGTTGTTAGATCAGATACTTCAACTCGCATTATGTCCAACAAACTTCCTGTTTTTTACTGTTTTAAGTAAAAATACTTGTTTACCATATCTTGACGCTCTGCCTTCGTGGTTATGCTTAATTTCCTGAAACCCCTGTGGCTTTAGAAATAAAGTCTTCTGCATTATCTAACCTCGTCTCCCTCCCTGTGTGCTGGAACATCCCTTGTAAAGAGGAAAAAGCAATAAAAATGAGGGAAGTTTCAGTCGAGTTGTCTTTTCTGATTTGAAAAGTCTTACCCACATCTCTGCTCCATATCCTCGTGCCATTGCAATTCAGTAAACATTATGATAACCCCACGTCACTTGTGAGCGCCATCTGGTTTTCATCAACAAACACATGCCACCCCACCGGCTTCAAAGTTTGAGAGAAAATTGCCAATGATGTCACAGCAACAAGCGGGCGGAGAGATGTTCAAATGCCTCCCCAGTCCACGTCTACAGCTGTCATTAAGTCTTCCATCTCTGTTTTCCTGTTTCTGTCTCAACTTGAAGACCATCTGTTGCTTCATTATCGCTCTTTTTCTCCCACATGGAAGAGCTGTGGGAAAGGAGGCCTTGTTAGAGGGGATAAATAATTCAGTTGATGCCATGCGTCGGTCTCAGGGGCGTTGGATATGTCCAACATATGTGTTGTGTTTTAAGGTGAGTTAGTGAGGTGTTCCTCTGCAGTCATTATGGGAGGCACGGGGTGGGGGTGGGGGGGGGGGGGTGGGGGGGGGGGGGGGGGGTCACATACTTGAAGGTTTGGTTTTCCATTTCTTGGAGTGATATTTATGGCTTTGCATCAGCTGTGCTGCAAGTGATGTAAAGACAGACGGTCTCCCCAAATAGCCGCCGGAAGAATAAAAGTTGTTGTGCAATCTCCCTGCCAGCTGTTTGATAAACCTTGGTTTATATTTTAATCAAAACTAGGGGAGAATAAATAAGCTGGATTTAAGGACAGCATTTTAAAAGTGGATTCAGCGCGACGCATCCTGAAAGGTTGGCTAAAGCTTTGAAATTCGATAGTGGACCAAAACGGTTCTGCTGCGGCGCTCCGCCAAAAGGCTTTGAAACCACCCATGAGCTGTCAGTCGGACCATGTGGATCACCAACACTACAGGCTGCTCTAATGCCACTCAACCATATTCATTTTACCTACAATCCAAGCAAGATCCAACAGTAGAAGTCCCCTTTAAATATGTGTTTTTTATTTTTTGAAAGGTACCACACGGTGTGTTGGAATAGCACAGTGCATGTTTTCCAGTGTCCTTCCCCGTATTGACTCCTGCCCGGAGGACGAGGCAGGTATTGGGTTTCTGTCCGCCCGTTACCAACCAAAGGTCTGATCGCAGCAACTTTGACTGCAGGCTTGTGAAGTGAGGTAACAGCTGCACTCTGAACCTGAGCCAGAAGCACAGGTGTCTGCGTCCATCACCCCGCGCTCGCACACACATTCATAAAGTACACAATCTAAAGGCCTTACAAGCTCTTCTCTTTTATATGTACTAAATTTTCTTACTCTACATTTAGATGTTAGCTTTGCAGGCATCAAATAGGGAAGCCATATAGTGCTTTCGTTTGAGATATATATATATTATTTTTTTTTTAAATTTTGCTCAGTATGTAGTAGTTCTACTGAGCTAGTTTTATACTCAATTTTAACATGTTGCTATTTTTTATTGCATGTTTATTTTATTTTGCTTTTTATTTATTTTTATAGCAGCTGAGTTAGGAACCGGGTGATTTTAAAATCAGACTGAATTTAAGAAACGGAGGTCAGGACTCTGAAACCTGTGAATTGTAGATGAATTTACTGGACACTAATCTGATACCGACAAAAAATATTCATTTTTGTTTTCCTCCTATTTACCTGTTGTGAAGTATCGTGAATCTTATACATTAGGAAGCAATTAAGTTTGCTGAAAAACATAATGTTTTACGATTTTTTTTTGTTTGTTTTGTCTTTTTTTACCATAGTTGTTTATATAAAATACTGAAACAAAAAGTGTTTTATGTTGGTAATTTCGGCAGTTATTTTTTTAAATTATTGCAGTTGTTTTTTACGCTGTAGAATAGATATCCCGTATTATGATTTGTATTTCTATTCTTTTTTTTTTTTTAACTCCATCTTTGTTTAATTGGTGTAATTTGGTACCTATGACCAAAAAGTCCCCTAGTTATGCCAAAACTAAGCTAAAAAAACTGAGCAGTCATTAAAACATTTTTGGTTACAGAAGTAAGATGCTGAATATTTCTTTGGTATACAATTGTAGCCGATACTGCCCAGAAATGTGTTTTAAACCTTGTCGAGTAAAGAAAGGAGGAAATGGGAGCAGGGCTGCATTTATCTCTGCAGGGATCATAATTGAACATCAGGTCATGTGTAGGGAAAGCTACATGTCATTTATTTGGGTCCTAGGTATTATTTTTAGTCTTTAAAAAATGGAAAAATAACTCTGGAAATGTTAAACTTTTTTGTAAAATAAACAAAGATGTCCTAAACTTTCTAATTGCTTCCAGCCAGGGTGAATCCAGGGAAATTACAGTAATGTTTGAACGTGAATGGATTCTCTAAGGGACCCCCACATTGAGGATCCTCCCCCATGTTTTAAGCCTGGCTTAAGTACGGAAGAGGATTAGGGCCACTGAAAAAAAAAAAAAAAAGTTAACTGATTTTTAAATTTTATTTCAGTTTAGTATTGGAAAAAAAGTCAGAATTCTGACTTTTTTCTCAGAGTTCTGACTTTAATCTCAGAATTCTGACTTTTTTCTCAGAATTTTGGATCTTAATGTAGATGGGCACCATGAAGGAAGAGATGTGGGAGCACTTAGCTTCCCTTACAAAGATGTGAGTTGTTTGAGGTGGCCAGTGACACATTGGTGGAAAATGACAGAATTAGGCAACTTTTTACGTGCCCAAGGGGTCCCCTCATTAATGGAGGAGCAGAAGGTCATTAAAACAAGAGAGCTAGTCTCTAAAACATACATGGCCATGGCTTGATGCTAACATGTTTGTTAGCTGTCAGAATTCTGAGATTAAAGTCAGAATTCTGAAATAAACTGAACTGAAATAAAATTTAAAAATCAGTAAACTTTTTTTTTTTTTTCAGTGGCCCTAATCCTCTTTCGTACTGAAGTTTTGTTTTCTGTAGAGTTTTTTTTTAATAGCCTGAGCTGACATCGTCCTCATGCTCTTATTACCTCTCCTCTTATGCCAGCGTTCATGTTTCATGTCTACAATCAAAGCAGCCGCTGCGATTAGCTGAGTTGAACATAATGGGAAACTATCGATTGAACGGCTCAGTCCCCGGAGCTTTTGATGAACTAACATTTGCAGGGATCTATGGCATTTGAGAGTAATCCTAATGGGGGTAAGCTCCTGCTTACTTATCTGATGCTGCATGCTTTTTTTCCCTCTGTAGTTATCAGAGTGTTTGACACAGGTCTCAGATTTCATTAATCTGCATGGACAAGCTGACTAAGCTCTGTGTTTCAGAGGGGGCGGGCGGCCGGGTTATACGTGTACAGGTACGGAGGCGTTATAGCATAGTGTCTGCTTGACTCCAGGATTGACTAATACACCAGCAGCCTCCCTCACAGGCTGAGAGGGTGAAGTCATCTGTTTGTCAGTCAGCAGCTTACCTGTCAGACTGGGAAAAGGTGGCCAGTTCATTCCAGTTAATAGTATGACTAATGGTAACATCTGGGCCTCGTCTGCAGCTGTCAAACATTTCTCTTCCAGTCTCCAGTCACATCTGCAGTAAATCATAAGCTGTCGACTAATGACATCACAATGGCCTCATAATGGCTGTTCCTGGCAGTGCCGAGTAAAAAGGACAGAAAGACTCCTCAAGTTAATTATTAGGTGTCAGAAATTACAGGAGAGTCAACTGAGAGTGATTGTTTGTTAGCACAAATATGAGGTTAGGGATACGGCGGTGTAATGTTACAGCAGAAAAGGTTTAAGTCTTCCTGCGCTGCGGTTTGGATGAAGAGTTTCTGTTTTTTAAACGTGATGACAGAGGGTTGAGGCCAGAGGATTGTTCTGTCAGATTAACATTTTTCAAAACTTCCCAACGGCACGTTTCCCTGTAATTTTTCCCGCTATGATGGATGGAAACATTACAGCTTACAAATCTTAATTACTGATGTTTTCAGGTTAGACATGACACCTAAGGAATGTTGAGAACATATTACTTTTGCTCCGTTATGGCAGAAGATGAGGTAATGAGATGATATTCCAGTGCAGATTGCTCCAATTAGTTTCTTTAACTATTCTTCTATTTTTCGTTCTTTTTTGTTACAGCAAACATATATATATATATATATATATATATATATATATATATATTTTTTTTTTTTTTCTTTTTTTTTCTTTCAATTTTATACCCTAGTACATTCAGTTTTTAACCACTTAAAAACGCATATATTCACTTCTTCCCTCTATGAACAGCAGTGGAAAGTGATTAGCCACCTTGAGGAAACCACACTAATGAATGAAAAAACATCTGCAAGTATCGGCTGATGCAAGGAAAAATGTTATATCGATAGTCTGAATTTCAGGTTCTTAAATGCTTCTTAATGATGAAAGGCACTAACTTAAGTACCAAGGATCCTATACCCACAGAGAAACGAATAATAGTGTCCAGAAATAGAAATAAATACAGTTATAATATTAATATTATAATAATTATAATATCTATCTATCTAACTTATCTATCTTATTTATCTATCTTATCTATCTCTCTATGGAGAGATATATAGATATAGATATGAGAGAAAGACAAACTTTATTGGGGCTGCTTGTTGGCAGCAAACAAGTTCTGGGTTCGATTCCTGACCCGTGGTCTTTCTGCATGGAGTTTTCATGTTCTCCCTGCACATGCGTGGGTTCTCTCCGGGTACTCCGGCTTCCTCCCACCGTCCAAAAACATGACTGTTAGGTTAATTGGATTCTCTAAATTTTCCTTAGGTGTGAGTGTGAATGGTTGTTTGTCCTGTTTGTCTCTGTGTTGCCCTGCGATGGACTGGGGACCTGTACAGGGTGTACCCCGCCTCTCGCCCTCAGACAGCTGGAGGTAGGCACCAGCACCCCTCGCGACCCCGATTGGGATAAAGTGTGTCAGATAATGGATGGATGGATAATGGACAAACTTTGCCATTTTGTACACACAGGGTGAATGCAAAAACAAAATTCCGTTCAGTACAGCTCTAAAGATATTTATATTTCCTTGTATATAGAGGGAAATGGAAATATATATAATATAAAAAAAAAAACTCTTCCTCACCCATCGTGGGTGGTCTTCCCCCTTTTTTGCTCCAAGCTCAGGTCCTCTACCAGAGGCCTGGGAGCTTGAGGGTTCTGAGTAGTATCTTTGCTGTTCCTAAAACTGCACTCTATAATAACGATGAATCCGATTTATTGTTTCACCTTCAATTGTGCTGCTTGAATCTCTTTAAGATGTACTGTGCCAGACGGTCGATATGAGCTGCAGGACCTCTCGATGCACATTGATGCTCATCTCGCATAGATATTCTGTGTTAACTTGCTTCCCCTTGACACACAAAATGCATTTGGTGTTAACGCGTCATTAAACTGATGTCAAAATAATCTGTTTTGGCAACCTATGGTTTAATGCTAATAACCGAAGCTGTAGTTTTAATCTGCTGGATGTCCCTTTAAAGCTATAATCATATTTTTGATATATAAAAACATGATGTGACTTTTACAACCAGTGTTTGTTTATGTGGAGCACGGTGTGCATTTTTAAAGTGAAAATGTGATCTTTGCACCTCTAATTTAGTCTCCACGAATGTGCTTTTTGTCCTGAATGATCACTCTCTTTTCAGGGTATACCTTCTCTTATAAACGTCTGGAACTGATTTCTTGTTTCTCTTCAGCTTACACCAGGTGGAAAAGCAGCCCAGGCCGGAGTCGGGGTGGGCGACTGGGTGGTCTCCATCTGCGACGCCAACGCAGAGGATATGACCCATGTGGAAGCACAAAACAAGATTAGAGCAGCAACAGACTCCCTCACCCTAACCCTCAGCAGGTAGGTCGCTTTGCAGCGCGTGATGCAATAAGGGGTTAATTTGATCCCATGCTCAGAGCAGCAGAAACCGGCACGGAGCTCACAGCCTCACTCATTTTCATACAGACAAATGAGGACACCATGTATTTCACCAAGGTCTAGCTCGGTTTTAGCTGCAGCTTTACTTGTATTTCAGTGCTGTATCATCTAAGAATCAAAGTGTTCATAACAAAACACTTTGGTTTTGGAAAAATAGATAAATAAAAAAATAAAACTACTGATGGAACATTATTTCAATGAGAAATACAGTAAAATGTGCAACAAAATGAGACAAATTATTAGAAAAGTGTGACGCTGCTTTGTACGCTTGTCAATTCTCTAGAACTATGTGTACGTTGTAGTATTGTTGCCAAAAAAGTATTTTCCGTTTTACATATTTCTTCTGTCACTCTGAAAAGTTTGAGATAATTAGCAAATGAACTATCAGGCAAAAAAAAAACTTATAATAGAAACCTTTTTTTTTAATGGCAGTTTCATTTTTTAAATAATCAAAATTATTCATAAAAAATCTATCCAAACCAACATGGCTTTGTTTAAAAGTTAGAGGGTTTGTGAACATGAAAGAACTGTTTCTACATCATTTATTAGTCCAGACTATAAGTTGACCTCTCTATTCAAGCCCCCCAGAGATGAACCTAATGGTGTGCTTTGGGTCGTGGTCCTACTTCCTCTTCATGCTAATGTCAGTTCCTTTTCTGCAAACACAGAAAAGGAACTTTTTGAATATTGTTTTAGCTTGTTTCACTTTTGAATAATTTGTTTAGCATATGAATATTAACCTACATTTTTTGTCACTGTGGTTAATATGCAAGTCATTATCCAAGTGCAAACCTGCTCTATGTTTTGTTTTAGTTGGACAGTAGGTTGCTGCAAAGGGAGAGTATAATATCAATGGCCTCTTAGCCATGATGAAATAATCTTTTCCTACAAAGTTGGCCTTAAAGCCTTAAATCCCAGTTTTGTCACCTAAGTCTGTCATATTATTGCAAGTTACATTTTATAATATTGTTTTGGAAAATTGTTAAATAAATGTGTTTTTGACAATCTTAATAAATTGAGTTTTCCAATCGCTGAAGTTTTCTGATCGCCCCCTGATGGCTTCCCAGGGGACTCTGGCCCCCACCTAGAAAAACACTGCACTAATGAACAGGTTCGATTGATTACTGCATGTTGCCTTGGTGCTAAAGCAGCCCCAGACTATTACACTACCATGACCATGTTTGACTGTCAGTAAGATTTCCCTCTGTCTTAGTTTTATTTCAGATGTAATTCAATTCCAAGATCTCCCATTAGTCCTCACAGTATTTTATATTGAGCTCATAGCGATGTCTAGGAGAGAAATGGGACTAAGCACTGAAGAAACAGGCTCAACTATATCATCAATGGTAAATGGCCTGTACTTATATAGCGCTTTGGTCAAGTCAGGAGACTTGACCAAAGCGCTTTAGACTATATTCATTCACCCATTCACGCACACACTCACACACTGATGGTGGCAAGCTACATCGTAGCCACAGCTACCCTGGGGCTCACTGACAGAAGCGGGGCTGCCGTACACTGGCGCCACCGGGCCCTCTGACCACCATCAGTAGACAATGCAGGTGAAGTGTCTTGCCCAAGAACACAACGACAATGAAAGTCGGAGCCGGCGCTTGAACCGTCAATCCTTCGATTTCAGGGCTACATCCAACGCCACTGTTGCCCATCAATAACTGAAGGTGTTGATGGCGACAGCCCTGCTAATATTTCCCTCTAGGTTGGTGTCAAATCAGATCAGAATCAGACCAGGTGAAGCTACTATGGTGAGCAAAAGCAGATGGAACATAAATGGGTGGAACAAACAATGCAGCAATGGAGAATAAAGATAGAATGATGGTCCCTATGTCCTCCAGCAGTCTAAGCCTATAGCAGCATAACTATAGAGATAGCTCAGGATCACCTGAGTTACTCTTACTATAAGTTTGATTAAAAAGGAAAGTTTTAAGCCTTGCCTTAAAAGTAGACAGGGTATCTGCCTCATGGACTAAAACTGGTAGTTGGTTTAATTGGAGAGAAGCCTGATAAAGATCTGCCTCCCATTCTACTTTTAGAAATTCAAGGAACCACTAGTAAACCTGCAGATTGAAAGCAAAGTGCTCTGTTAGGAACATAAGGAACAATCAGATCTCTGATACATGAGGGAGTTTCGGGTGGATATGGATTAATAAGTGAGTGGAGGATTTTACATTGTGTTCTAGATTGAAGCTCTCAGTTATCCATTCACTCTTGGATTAATATAGGTAGATAAGCCTGGAAAAGATCACTGTGGTTCACGGGAGTCCCAACCCTTGAGAAATAAGTTTTTAACAAGATTTCAGTGACTTTGTTCCTAATATGCTCTTCAATTTCTATAAATTGGGAAATTGTGAGTTGCTTTTTTGGAGATTCCTGCTTATTTCTTGTTGTTCAAAAGTTTAGAGATAAAGATAAAGTACAGATGAGTCAGGTAGGTTCTATTCTACTCACTTGATTTAGAAAGGCTGAAGATTTCCTTTACAGTTAACAAATAAAATAATTTATTACGCAGGGTTCTGTTCGTCTTCGATATGATACGTTTATGTGTGTGGTGGAGACAAAAAACAGATAAATCAGTAGTGGGGCAAATCCAGCCTGTGAAAGTAGACTTGATTGGATGCTCAGCGTGTTCTCTAGTCGAAGCTCAGACGAACCTTCATGTTCTTTGCATTAGCTTTAAAACTTAAGAAAGGAAACTTTCTTCATGCTAAAGCATCGGCGTCAATTGCTGTCCAAGAGATCTTTTAATCAGTAATAAATAGGCATCTCGTATAAGTGTTGCTAGAAATTCTTGATCAAGTGTCAGGATTATAAAATTGTATTTAATTAGCAGCTTTATTATAGGAGGAAAAAAAAGATTTTGTTTCATTAAAAGATGAAATGTAATCATTCAAGGCACAAGCACCTTCACTGTAAAAGAAGATATCGAGCTGGAGTAATAGAGCTGAGCTGGGTGCTGCTGCGGGACGCGTTTTGATTTTTTTGATCCTCATAAGTAATAGGAGTAAAGCTTTGTTATCTCGTTCACCTGATTGTTGCCTGGCAGGAGACTCTGCTTTAAAATTGTTCCATGTCTCCTTTGTAGACTTAGTTTGTGAGAACAGCTTCAGGGTATTTCAGTTCTTTTCTACAAGGCAGAGCCCAAATCTTATTGAATAGTTTAAGAGAAGTTTCTGTTTTGTGGGTAGCATTTCTGACTATCCAGGCAACTATCAATTTTATATGATACAGATCCTTCTACCTTACCTGAAAAGTTAAAGGGAAGAGACGTAGAAGGCATCAATATGGAGGAAATAGATCTCCTTTAGAAGGTTGTGTTTGGTTTCCCACATTTTATATCTAAAAATGCACTTCACCTAAAACATTGTTTTTGTTTGGAACATGAGCGGTTCTAGACAGGGGCCAACGGGGGCCAGTGCCCCTGTAGATCATGTCCTGGCCCCTGTTGTGGCCCCTGTACTAAAGACATAATACTAGGAGAAATTCTAATGATGATATGCGCTGGAACAGACATGGTTTCTGATAGGTCCTTTGGATCTATTTAATTTTTTTCTTTAAAAAATTCTGTTTTACTAATTATTTAAAAACATAAGTTGATAACTTCAGTGATATTGAGATAGGATCCCAGTTTTCTCCTTTTTTTTTTAAACAAATAAAAAAAAAAACTCTTACCTTTTGTAGCCTGAAGACACCGCCCCTCATTATCATATTAAAGCAGAAGCGAAGAGGGGAAAATAGAATGTGATAAATAAAAAAATAAGGAAATACTTAATGAATAAGGGAAATTGGAAAATGGGAAAATAAAACATTTTTCAAACAAATGGTAAATGAAAAATAGATAAAAGAAAAATTGGTAAATAAAAAAGGGATAAATGAGAAATTGATTAATGAAACCGAGAAATAGGAAATTGGGTTAATGGAAAAAGGAAATTGAACAGTGGTTAAATTAAAAGATAGATTAATGAAAAGTGGGTAAATGAAAAATAGATAAAAGAAAATGGGTAAGTAAAAAAAAAAGGGATATATGAGAAAATGATTAATGAAACTGGGAAATAGAAAATCGGGTTAATGGAAAAAGGAAATTGAAAAATGGTTAAATTAAAAAATTGATTAATGAAAAATGGGTAAATGAATAAAGGGATAAATGAAAAATGGACAAATGAAAAATAGATAAAACAGAAATTGAGAAGTAGATAATCTGAAAAATAAAAAAATAAAAAAATTGGCTTAATGAAAAAGGGAAATTGAAAAGTGGTTTAATGAAAATTAGATTAATGAAAAATGGGTAAATGGATAAAGGGATATATGACAAATAGATAAATGAAAAAGAGAAATTGGGAAATTGATAATATGAAAAATAAATAAATTAAAAATTGGTTTAATGAAAAAGCTAAATTATTTATTTAACAATTTTTTTATTTATTTCACTCATTTTCTTCATTTTTTTATTTATTTTACTCATTTTTTATTTATTTCACCCATTTATTTATTTTGACAACTGATTAAACTATTAGCAAAATAATTGCTACTTGTTGCCCCTTAATTGGGCCCAGGGGTGAAATAAAATATGTTTATGCAAGTATAAAAACCATTTATGCTTTCTATCCTTTCCTTTTCTATCCTGATCTAGTCCATTTGTCCTTTCTGTTACCTATTTAAATTCTTGTTCTCTCTTATGATACCAGCAATGAACCACCCTCTCTGATTTTTTAAAAATAGCCCACTGATACCGAGATCAGATTACTTTGCGTCTTCCTCAGTGAATTCATACCAAGGAGTGTTTTGCTTACATGTCTTATCTCTGAATTCCAGTAACCAGTTCATTTATTCTTGCATCTCCAGCCTTGACCCACCAAATACCCTGTTAGAGGAGCAATGGGGGAAGAAAAAAGTGCAATATTAATTGGTTTAAGTTCTGGCATAAAAGGAAATATTAAATATAGATGTGATAAAGGTTAAGAAAGCCTTGGATTTTTTGCAAGAAAGTATGAATAATAAAGCTGCATTAGATTTTTGTAGAGCTCCATTTTTCTAAAAAGAAAACCTAATTCTATCCCACTTCAGAAAGTCTATGTTAAAGTGAAACTTAGTGTTTTATTTATTTCCTCTCTGTTTTAATCTTCACTTAAAGTGAAAAAAGGGTTCAAATCTTAATCAATCTGAATAAGTTACCTTTCAACCAGCTATATTTCTGCTTCACTTTGTGGTTTGCGCCCCTATCTTTCATCTCCTTTGGGAGTCCAGTTTCTGTAAACATTTCACAATCTTCCTCCTGTCATTTTTTGCACCAGTGATTCTCCTCTTATAAATCCCCAGTTTCATCTCTTGAGCTTGCCCAGACTTGTTATTATGTTAAAAGCAAAGCAAATGCTGTTTTCAGAGCAGAACCGTTGTCAGTTTTTCTATTTATTTGCATCTTGGCTCTTTTCCACTGTTGTTTTATGTCTAGAGAGGAGGACAGCTGCATGGTGATGAGATATAGTCTGTTGTTTACTTTAGACTTTTCTTTTTCTTCAGTGCCAATGATCGTTTTGTGGTTATGGTTTAAACTTAGGTTCTTGAGGGCTGCAACAGAGAAAAGGAACCTTATGTCCATTCTTCTAGGCGCCTTGGTTTAACTCATCAGGATGTGGTTGGATTAATTATGATAAAAGCCGGGTTGGTTACGGTTTCACTGGAGAGTTGTTTGCGGTAAAACTTCTGATTTTATCTAACATCAGCCTGAAAGCCAAGTATGCATCAACTAAAATTAGTGATCCGTGAAATGAGATAGCGGGGGGGATGATCTCATGCAGGTTTCACTTTCGGATCCAACACGGGTCAGAGTCAGCCGGGGAAAAACCAATTTCTTCCAAGAAACAGTGTTTTAATCATGGACATATCTCTGAGCCAGAATAAACAGCCACATTCCTGGTTTCCCTCATAACGTTTGACTCATCAGATTGTGGCCTTAAGAGGGGCAGACCTTTTCTGTTCGTTTCTGCACTGTTGTCATCCTTTCTTTAGCTCTGTGCCCTCAGTGGTTGAGCAGGTAATGACGGGAACTGTTGCTCATTCCTCATTGTCACAGGAAGTGTCATTTAGAAGGTGCTGAGTGACTCGAGCTTAAAACAATAACAGCGGTTTAACCAGGTTAAAGTTTTTTGTTGCATAGAAATTGGGACGGTAGTTTTGTTACAGAACTAGATGTATTAAAAAGCTCTAAATCTGTTAAATCTTTGATTTAAAGTGTTGTTTTAGCTGTAAATTGAGGTTTGGACAATAATCTCTGTCGAACAATATGTGTTATTCTGTAGCGACCATATATGGCATTTCCTTTAAAGTCTATTATGGAGTTTTTCACCGAGTTAGGTTCTTGGTTTTATGTAGTTTTATGTGTTTATTTTTTTTAAGGACATATATCTGAATGTTATGTTAAGGGAGTTTTATAAAAATGGCAAAAATGATTGTCACACGTTTAAGTTTAAGTTACAGACATCTGTTGTTGGCATTGTTGCTACTTTTGTAGGCTTTTATTTTGTTATTATTAATATCATAATTATATTGCATGAACCAATATTAAGAAATGTATCATAATATAGATTTGGTCATAATGTTAATACTTCAAATTTCTAAGCCACTCAAGTTAATTTTTTAAATTTTTGCAATGTTTTGAAATGCTTCCTGACTTAAAACAGATATTAAAAATGCACCAATAGGAAATTTAATCCAACTTTGATCTTTTATTCTGAAAATACTTTTTCTTAGCCACTCTAAGTAACCTCATTGTTTCACATTTAATAGGTTAATTGTTCATGTCTCCTGTTGATGCAGTTCATGTTATTTCAGATCTGTATGAGGAGAATACAGATATAGATGATGCTAAATATATTTTAGATCAATGTTTTTTAAAGCTTTTTAAGGGAGATAGTTGATAGTAGATTTAACAACTGGATTTAAAAGATTTTAAATGTCGTTACAGAGCCCCTTTTCCCTTTTTCTGTATGATTAAATAACACTTTACTGTCTAAAGTTTGGAAATTTGAGAAAGTTTAATGTTGTCTTTTTTTTATCTTATGACTTATAACTTGATATTTTGTCACGATTATGTTATGGTCTATATTTCAAATTTTATTGGTACTGTTTATATATACCAGTTTCTACCATTCCATCTAGAAATTCACTGATAGATCCTTTTTTAAATCTCTATACTCTATACTTAGAGCTGCAAATATTACGTGACTTTTTTGAAAAAAGAATATCTGTGTTCAATAAATATACCACATGACATTTGTAATTTTTAAATCACTGGCCTTTTTGAATATTAGATTTTAAAATGAAGAAATAAAATCTTGCGAAAATAAAGGAAATACATTTTAAACGGATTGCTGTAATTTGTTAGAAAGATTATAAGAAAAAGAAAAGGAAATACCAAAACATTCATATTTTTTATGTCTATAATTTCTTGGGAACATGTTATTGTTTTCTTTTTCCATTGACATAATAAAAATGAACCAAATATAATAGTTGAACAAATCTTAATTTAAACAAAAAGAATAATTTTTAAATCAAAAAAGCCTGATGTGCCATAGATCACATATTATGGGATCGTTTTTACATAATTTCAAGCTGAACACAGTAATGAATTAGCAAGCATATCGGCCAAAACCAAGAATAAAACAAGAAACAATGCAAATATCGTCCCAAAATGTTAGGCGGTTGATCTATCAGTCTAATGGCATCACATCTATTTGTTCAATCATGCTTTTAAATTCTTTTGTTATCCTGCATTTTGTGATGTAAAAAAATATTTAACTGGACTATAAGAAATTAAAGATTGTATCATCTTACTGTTTTTTTCTCTGTATTTTTGTTTCTTCAGAGCTTTTAAAGGAGATGAAGAGAGAAAGGTAAGACTACGTTCACCTGAAACAGGGAGCTGCCTTCCATGTCCCCCCCCTGAATGGTTTGTAATGGTGTTTAGAAGAGAGTTTCAATTAAAATATTCCTGTAATCCTCATTAACTCCTGCATTGTGTTACTTTTTGTTTTGAATTGTTTTGAATTCATTAAAATCCACCTGCATTGTCCATGCACGGTGCTGGGAATGCTGCTTTTGGAATTTACTCTAGTTTTGTGTGTTTTTAACTTATTCCTTGCATAATCCCTGTCACCTGAATAAGTATTGATTTATGAAGTCTCTTTGCGCAGCCTGTTGGCAGCTACTTTGACCAACTGATTGCACCTTTCACAGCACAACAGAGTCATGAACCGCACTGTGCCGGTGAAGCAGCTGGCACATACAAACACAAAGTCAATGCTCCATTTTAGTAGGCATTTGGCGCTCCACATATAATGCTCGGTGAGAAATCTCATTAGTGAGAGATGTTGGTTATACATGACACATCCTCACTTTGAGCGTTTTCATTTTCAACTGCAGCAGCAGATTACTTTGGCTGCTTCCTGGAGGAGGGCCAATCCAAATAAAATAGCAGTGTCCGCACTTCTTAAGCGCCTCTTCTGTCTGTGTGGAGAAAAGCCTGCAGGCTTTGACAGAGCTGCTGAAATACACTCTAATCATTCGCTGAGAGAGGCTGGAAAAACTTGATGGGATTGTGCAAGAGCAGACCCCTTTTTTTATTTATTTTTTTTATTTTATGCGTGTCAAATGTCTAACTGCATGTTGTGCCCTGTGCTGCATTGTTTCCCTCTCTCACACCCACGCAGGACTCTCTTTCCTCGGCTTCTGTGCAGCCAAAGTACTCCTTTGCCCCGAGCACAACCATTAACAAGATGGCGAGGCCATTTACAGCAGGTGGTGCTAGCGCCAACTCAGGACCCGTTATTAAACCTGTGGCCTACACACCTAAGCTTAACACTACGCCCTCGCCGGGCTCCGCCGGCACGCATCAATCTCAGAATGGGTAGGTGGAAAAATGAACGCAGTTACCCTCAGAGCTGCGATGTGACTGTTTTTTTTTTTTTCCTTTTTTTTTATGGTGTTCTTGAAGTCTCATTATTCCGGCGTCTCATTAAAAAGAAAAAGCAACTCCTTCAGGATTGAGGAGAATGTAGTTCAGTCACTACTGCTGTGTACTGCCAGAATTATGTCACCATGTAAGAAACATTACAGAGTAGATAAACACAGCTAATGTCTGCTGACTCACTGCTCGACTCCACGTAATAAGTTTGCCACCAGATGGCAAACATGGAGTGTGCTTTAGATTGATGGCGGTGGAGTTTTAGAGCCACTCGCTGCACTGAGCTGGAATATGCTTAATTTAATACATCCCTACAGTGGAATATAGGAAGACAAAAAGCTAATTTAACCTAAATTATTGATTTTAGAGCCATAATGAGTCATCATTGTCTGGCCTGCTTTTATAGCCACTACAGATGGATTTTGTCTTTGAAACAAAATGACTTTTGGTTGAAAATATTATAAAATATTATAAAAACAAAACTATAAAGTCAAATGAAACCTTCACAGGTTTTCTGTAGGACTTAGGTTGAAACGCTGAAATGACAGAAAGCTGACGTTATGAGTAATTTCTAAAGGCCAAAAGGCTAAAAAGTTTAGATTGATAATTTCGCCTGAAGGACCATATCTATGTCTTTGGCAGGGATAACAGAATTTATGTATTTATTTATGTCAATTTTTAAGAGTTTCTGATGCCTTGAAGTATACAGTAATAATACTGATGGACACTTTGGGAAGGAAATGGGGTCCCACAGCATCACAGCTCCTCCACCTTACTTAACACTGAGCCTAAGGTTCTTTTTCCGCACATTATTTCCTTTAAAACGATAAAATTAAAAAAATCCTCATTGATACATTTGCCATCAACCAAACTGCTATTTACTTGCTCTTATACCTATGGTTGGTGACTCTTGGACGCCAGTCTTAACGGTTATTCTCTGATGGTGAGCTTTGACTACTTTTTCTTTTCTTTTGACCTCCTTCAGCCTGTTGAAGACAGAAAAAATAAACTTGCGTCCCAGTTCAGCTTTCTCTTGTCAACATTTCCGTTGTTTTAAACATTTGTTTATAAGTTTTGGCGAGTAGGCGAGGATTTCCTGACTTGGAAAGATCAACAATCGTTTGTCTCAGACTGATGTTTTCAAGCCTTTATTTTTTATTAATTCTGATAAATTTCCACCTCCTGCTTGGGATTAGAATAAACATCAGACCTTTTAAAAACAAAAATGTCTAGTGGAGAAACATGGGTTTAATGAAGGGTGTTATACTTTAAAGAGGTAGCTTTTTATTTGATAAATAAGATTAATTTTAATGAATATTTTAACTATGAGTATAACTGTAGCATCTACCTACACGACCATCTGTTCATTTCCATTCCCATAGCTCTCTTCCTTTAAAGCAGAGATCTTCAATATGGCCCCCTAGTGGGTTGCATTGGTACTGCAGGAAGGCGCTCTAATTCTGCAACACCAACCCGCCCACCCTGGACTGTTTAAGCTTAGGCCACTGTACAAAAAAACAAAAAGATTTATTTAATGTTTTTTTTTAATACTTGTTATCATGTCCAATATTTTTTTTCAACTAGAATGCAATTAAAAGGGTTCTAATAAAAACACCAAATCTGAGGGAAAAAGGTTTCACAAGGTTTTAGAAATAGGATTATAGTGTAGAGTTAACCTCCCAGATAAGAAATAAACTCTTAAAACAAGATACAATTGTCTAACATATACACATGAACTGAAAGTTTACATGGAAACCGGATATTTATGAGGTTATTTTTGATTTTGATTTGTTGGGAATTTTTTTAGTCGGATCTTCTAATAGACATTGTATGGGGGTCCTTTTCCCGTCTCTCCGATCATAGTTTTTCTTTAGATCTTTCCCTGATGATGACTAAAAGAGACAGATTTTTATTCATTTTTGTCTGTATGGAGATCACTCCGACGCCACGTGTCACTGCTGTGGCGTGTTAGTGGTATTCATGGGGTATCGGAGTACTACAAAGGTTCGACAAACTCCGGCTGCACGGAAATTAGGGGAAGGAGTTTTTCTTGTATGTTTGTTTTTCTCTTGGTAGAAACATCAATTTGCATCCCTTTAAAAGCAAAAGAGGACAAGAGAGGCGACGCAGCCAAAGGTTTTGTACCACTTCTGAGTCATTCTGGGTCAGAGTGACAGCAGATGATTTGACAGACAAACAATGCTGTCCTTCTGTCTAAGAGCTTGTTGACAATAACAGCATGTCTTGTGTCACTTCTCGCATGCTATCTGCATATCTTCTGCTGCGTTTGGTCTTTGTCACATATTGACACATTCTGCAACCCCCCCAACACGCACACACACCCCAACACACACACTCTGACCTTTTTTCCTCTTACTTTGTGTTTTTTCTTCTCCCTTCTATCTCCACAGATGGAAGCCCTTGACAAGTTAGTATTCCACTTTGGTCATTAGCCTTCTGCACAGAACGTTTGCTTTTCAATCTTCAGTTTGAACTGAGCAAAGAATAGCCTCCAAACCTTCTACTTTATATTTATTCTAAACTTAAAATAACTAACATTCTTACAATGTTTCTTTTTAGATTAAGAAAATCCAAAAATATTGACCTTTATTTCTTATTTGTCTGTGGACTGATTGCAGAAAAACGCTGCTTAATTTTAAAATAACAAACCGATCAATTCAATTTATTCATATAACGCCAACTCACAACACATGCCATCTCAAGGCACTTTTACAGGTCACCAGATCATACAGTCAAATTGATTCAAAGTTTTCTATCTAAGGAAAACCAGTTTACTGCATCGACTGATTGACTCAAAGGCAATCCCTCAGATCATAGTTCAATATTGTAGATTTTTTTCAAGGAGGGCCAATTTAGTTCATGTAAAATTTAAATATTTAAGGACCCTGATTGGTGTTGGATAAATGTCCTTTTTCAAGTTGCTCCATGACCGTTAAGTTTTACATGAAAAGAGCTAGAATCAATTTAAAATATTTGGTTTCCTGCCTCCTCAGTATCGGGTTGGGGGTTTTGCCGTACCCACAACAGAAGCTTTATGTTAGCCTTTCAAAATATTTGGAGTTTAGGGCTGTTGTCCTGTAGGAACATCCAAATTCAAACCATCTGCCCCAAATATCCCCTCTGTAGATGAAGGGAGGTTGGTTAGCATGTTCAGGAACAACACACAAGATGGCAGACTGTCCTAATCTTAGTGAAACACGGCCATGTCGATCCACAGTGAGTCGCATCACCACTGTTGCATAGAGCGTCAGCTAAGAATGAAGGTCCTACTCTGAAGTTGACATTTACAAGCTCAATTAAGATATAAAGTTACCAAGTAGACAAAGAAAAAATGTTCTGGCTAGAGAAATATTTAGTCGTTTGACCACAATAGAGGTTTTTCCATCAGGTTTTTCTAATGCGCATTTTGAAATATCTCAGCAGAAAAGTTTGAAAACGGCCAAATTTGAATAACCTCCCTAAAATATGCTAAAAAAGTATCAACTAAGTGTTGATGTGCAGAACGGGAGATGGAAACAGTTTTTTCTAATCAGCTCTGACGTTGCAAACTTTTAATCGCATGACCAATCAGATGTTTCTGCTGACAGAGCCGTCTTCCCAGATGAACCTATTATTGATTAATTTATTGATTGACTTTATCGATCTCACAGTGGAGAAATGTACTCATTAGATCGGCTCAATTAGTCAAAAAGAAGAAAAAGGTGCCAAAGGAAGAAAAGGTGGATGGGAGGAGATGTATATATCTATATATTGATATATCTATATATCTATATATAGATATATCTATATATAGATATATAGATATATCTATATTTCGTCATATCATATCATAAATATTCGTCCTTTAATGCTTTGTGGTCAGTGCTAGACTACAGCTTCTACTTCCTGTTTACTACAGCTATGCGTGATGATGTAGTATTGATGACAACAACGTGACGCCTTGGCGGTGCTGCGTTAATTCGCTACAACAAAATTCCTTTTTCAGAAACTTTTAAAAGTTCGCCTAAAATTTGAATTTCAGTTGAATGGAAAAACTGCTATAGACAAGAGAGACTTTCAAAAGCTAGAAGAACATATAATTTGTCGAGTATGGTAATTTCAGCGTCATGCTGATGTTCGTATTGTTGCGAGAACTGCTGGTGCACATAGTGAAGCTGGAAGAAAACCTGAAAATTTTTGACGTCACCTTGATTCAGCTGCTAGGGGGGACTGCAGCCTTTAAAATCCAAATGGACTTTTTGTCTCTTTTTCTCCAACTATACCATTATTCCAATGTCATGAAATTACATGAGCCTGCATTTAAATTGATTTATTTTATAGTAAGTTTATAAATTAAACTTTCTATAAATATAGCATGAAAGGAAATGGTTAGAATACATTTTGCTTTTCATCACCTTTTGTGTTTAGGAACATTCTCATTTTTTTTTTATCAGTTTAAGCAAATGTTATGTTATGGTGGTGGTAAAGAACCAGACCCCCGTCATGCTCATCAGCACTGGTTTAGGAAGGCTTACATTGAGCTTGCCTTTAAAACCAAATCTAGTTCTGAAGATAACATCATTTTCATAAACTCTGGTTGTTAAAAAAAAAGCATGTAATCATGTAGCAGCCCTGCTAGGAGACGGCTAACTAAGTGCGGGTTCATGTACTGAATGCATGCATAATTTTTACTCCTTTGGGTTTTAAAATCCATACTAACCTTAAACTCATGATTGGATCCAACTGCTTGTTTACATTGTTTCCTCGTAGAAGAATGACTTTGTAAATATGAATCATTTTGGCTTATTCTTTCCTGCTTTATAAAGAAAGCTTCGTTATCTGCCTATAAACATCAAATATTATTTATTTCTTGTTTTCTTTCCTTATTTGGTTTCTGGTCTGTTCCACAGGGGTGAAGCCACTTATTATGATGATATATACCAACAGTCCAAGTAAGAGGCAGCTGCATGCAGGCTGGTTTGTCAGCTTATTATGATCAGGTTGTTTATGAAAAGACAGCGAGCAGCAGATGCTCTTTAGTGCATTGGTTTACAGAATGGAGAAGGCGATTCATTAGTGAGCATTCATCCTCTCTCCTCTTCCCGCTTGTTGATCAATGCACGCTGCAGTTGACCTAGAGCTATGTTGTAAAGATGATTGAAGAAAAAAAAGCTTCTTTTGCAGCTTCAGAAGTTGTTTTTTTAAGATAAAAGCCTCAGTAAAAGTTTTTTTTTTACGTTCAAGGATGATCCGATATATTTGCTTTTTGAATGTTGGCTGGAAATGGGAGCCATGGTGTGCTGAGTACATTGACGGCTGCATGGTGCGGGTCTGTTCAAATAGGACGGTGCTAACCTTGCTGCTGCTGCCGCCCGTGTGTGCAGGCACGGCCTCAGGGTGGACAGCATGCCCTGTTTTATCCCCAACGACCGCAGCAAGAAGAGGCTGATCGAGGACACCGAGGACTGGCAGCCCCGCACCGGCACCACCCAGTCCCGCTCCTTCCGCATCCTGGCCCAGCTCACAGGCACCGACTTCAGTAAGTCAGGGCCTGGGCCGGGCAGAGAGGACGCTTTGACGAGTCAGGGGGTGGTAAGGAGGGAGGCAGCTGCGGATCTGATCATAGAGGCTCTCAGTGAGGGTGACAGATGATTGAGGGACACAGAAAGGTAGATAACAGCTTTGCCCACATTTCACAGACTTTGGCAGCTAGGAACTTTTCTTCTCATCTGTCTCTTCTCTGATAAGCTGGTCAGAAAAACACTGGGAAAGCTTTAAAAACAGTTTTTAATTCCTCTTTATGGATCTGATTTAGTTATAAAAGTAAATGATTGCTTTTGTTCTTATAAAAGAAAATTCTGATACGTCTGTCTCTCCTGGATCTCTCAGTGCAGGACCCAGATGATGAGAATATGAAGAGGTCCAGGTAAACTTCTGCATACAGTCACGGCTATTTGTGTTACTGCTTTGTTTGCAGATCTTTGATTCAGACGGTTTGTTTTAGACGGATCTCTAATTTGAAATCTGCTGTTAGTGGCTTGTTTCCATTAACCGGCACGAGTGGCGTGCATGCATTATCCTTTGACATTTTTAAAAAGGTGTGCTGTGGAGAGGAGTATCGTTTACGCTGCTTAATACGGACTGAAAGTGTTTGTTTTGCAACCAAATTGTTCATGCGACTGTTTAACACGCCTGTGTCTTAACAAAAAACAGGGTTATTAGAAATAAAAGCCAGTTAATCGATGCAGACTGCAAATGATAAGAGACGGCGAGTAAAAGCTGTTATTTCTGCTGAAATATTGATATAATTTCATTAATCATAAGCAGGTAAAAACCCAGTGGTGCTGGAAGATTTATAAACCGTTTAGTTTATTAATTAATTATATTAATGATGTTTGTTTTTACAAATGAGCATCAAGTTCAACTTGAAAAATAAACAGCAGTTTGGTTGTTAAAGAAGTGATCAAGTGTTAAACATCGAAGAGGCTGAAGTGGGAGGATAATTTGAAACAAGGATTTCTATTTGATTATAACGATGATCCTTTTGTACTGTGGTACAAAACAGTTTTGTTTTTAGGAAACCTTGTGAGAAAATGTATGTTTCTCAGGCTGATGAATTTCTCGAAAGCATTTGGAGTCAATGGATGAGTGTGATTTTAAGAGAGAGTAACGCTCCTTCAACTAATGTTGACATCTGTAAGGAGGTCATACAGAGCAGCTCTCCAAGCTGATGCTCCAGTGCTAAAAGTGGCTCTTAGGGGCCTCCATAGTGGCTGTTAACAGCGCGGGCCAAACATTCAAAAGACTGAGCACAGTTTAGAAATATAAAAGTTCTTAACCCTTTATTGTTACCGTTTTTTTTTTTTTTTTTACTCAAGATATTTTTTATTGAGTTTTACATAAACAAAAAACAGAGCACAGTTATAAGATGTTGCAAGGTAGGCTTATAGAAGCCAATTGAACAAGTTGCTCATACAAAAGTTTGTTAAAGTAAAAGAAATATAAGCTTCACAAATAGAGAAAGTAGCATGACAACTACAATAGAACAAGTCAAGTAGTGAAGCACAAAGATATAATACAATAAAACAAACAAAATAACTCCTTCCCCATCACCCAACCCGTCACTGCCAAAACTTACCGTTTTTAATCACTTGCATGCCCCTTACAAATGGAGTCCCTCTCGTCCTTCAGTGAGATCTAGAAGCACAAGATCTGTATTCAGCCATTCAGCAAAGATGCTGCTACATGGCTGTACATCTAATTTTGGCATTTGACCAATTAGATGAGCCCTTGAATGATATATAACCTAGTCGTAAATTAAGTAAAAAAAACTTAACAACTCAAGAAAAAAGGTGAAAAGCTAATTGCAAAGTTAAAAAGTTAAAAGGCCTAGTTAAGAATTATAGTAAAGTTTATTAACTACAAAATTTAAGTGCCAGTATCAGCATTAATGGCTCTAAGATTATGTTTCTTTCACTCTCAGAGCGTTTTTCATGAATTTCTTATAGAAGCACTTCGGGCAAGTTGGCATTTCTTGTTATTACATTGACATTCATTTTTTTAATGTTAAAAAGGTAATAAGTTCTTGTCTTGGATTCTAATAACAGTATTGAGTGCCCTATAAAGGGTTAACGCCAGTTTTTCCCTTTTTAGTGAAAAAACTAAAAGTAGAAAGAAAATAAGTTATTTGAATCAAAACAGTCAGTATGGTAGATAATCTTAAAAATTTTAATGTTTTATTTTTATGTTTAGCCAAGCTTGTGAAAAACCCATAATAATAGTAACGACAAAAATAATGACAATAATAATCATTATTAAAAACATAAGGATAATACAAATGATAATTTTAATGAAAAAGAACAAATATATATATATATATATATATATATATATATATATATATATATATATATATATATATATATATATATATATATATATATATATATATATATATATATATATATATAGTAAAAAAGGAATTAATATGGATTAAGTGAAGATGAAAGGGAGGACAAAGGTTGCTGCCTTTGTATATTTTTCCCTCACAGGATATAGAATATTGGGAAATTAATCAAGTGCATGGAGAAAAAAAAGGTATATTTCCAGAGTATTTCTGTCAAGTTGTCTAAATAAAGCTTTTATTACACTTCCCCATCTGAGCCATTTCCAGCTTTGTGTTGTTTCATGATTCACAGAAAAAGGATAATAAAACCCATAAAGATAAATGCCCATAATGTCACAAAAGACAGATAAAAAAAATCAAGTAAATTGTGTCTGAATGAAGAGTTGTTAATGGAAACTATTCCTGCTCATATTGTTAATCAGGGTTGGGTGTAAAGCCTGTAATCTGGGGAATAAACTCAGCTGGAAGCAGATTATCTATTGTTTAAAGATGACTAGGATGAAGTCCAGATCAGGTTATGTTAAAAAAGACTCTGTTATCTAAATGTGAAAATCTAATGTCACACCCGAATCAGCGTTGTGGAAATAAACTAATTTCTTCAGGCTGCAGAGCTGATTAACATTTCCAGGAATTATGACGGTTATTTTTTTTTTTCCCTACCAGATTAATACTGATCTCTGTTTCTCTCTTTCGCCACTCAGAAGTGACAATAATTCATAAATGTTTCTTCATAAAATGTTATCAAATTATAATTTCTTAGTTGAATTGGTTTTGCCTTAATGGTTTTTAGGAGTTAATATTTCATAATGAAAGCCATATTTATGTAAATATCCAAATTTTAGACCTACTGGCGCTGCTTCCTGACTGGTCCTTTACTGTATAATGATATACTTATTGTTCTCTGTTTAGTTCCAGACTAAAACATAATTTAAATCTCTGTAGTTTAGCTTAACACAGCTAGATCTGAGAGTCTGGCCTAACATTTCAAATGCATTATCAGAATCAGAAATACTTTAATAATGCCAGAGGGAAATTACTTTTGTTACACGCTCCAGTTACAGTTTTTTATATATATATATATATATATATATATATATATATATATATATATATATATATATATATATATATATATATATATGCGTATGTAAAAACTAAATCCGAGTAAAGTGAAAATCCGAGTAAAGTGAATCGTGGCGTGCAAAAATAGTGCATAAATGACCACAGGCAGGAATGATTTCCTGTGGCGCTTTGTGGTGCATCTGGGTAGGAGGAGGATATAATGACATAATATTAACATTTGCTTTGCAGATTGTGTATAATTGTTCAGTCTAGCTTTTCTTGCCTGTTTCTCTCCCTCTGCTCTATCATCTTGTCAATTTGTTCACTTCACTCAACTTCCTGCTGTAACGTTTCATTCCTTTTCTTCCCCTACACTGTTTCTTTCTTTCTTGTCTGTCCCCATCTCTGTGTCGCCTCTGGTTAGGGAAAAGTTCCTCACCGAGATTCAGAGTCCTCGTTACGCCCGTCTGAGAGATTGGCACCACGACAGGTCCGCTCGCGCCCTCAATATCAATGTCTGAGCGTCCGAGGCCGAACCCCCTCCCCGCCCCCCCGGAGAAGGAGCCTGTTCATGATAGCCGCACCGCAAAGAGGATGAAGATAAAGCCAACGGTCAATTGGCGGTTTACAAATTCACCTTTCACATGGGGTGGAAAACAGAATAAGGAAGTTTGTGAAAAGAGAGAAAATCAAACCAAAAAGAAACAGTTTAGATAAAGTCAAAAGTGGAGCCTTGCATTCTGAGCCTAAGTGTTAAAGTCTGCCTTTGAGTTTCTGACTTCATGAAGAGCTACTATTTCACTGCACTGCTGGGAGTAAACTGGTGCCAGATGGCGTTTCAGTTTAATTTCCGGAGTGTAGATATGTCTCATTTCTTTGCATGATTACTTTCATCTATACGTTTTCATTTCTCATCCCTTCATTAAGAAAAACAAAAGAAAAGGCGAAGCAAATGTATGCTTTGGTGTTTTATTCCCTCCTGGTTATAACTAAAATATATAAAAATATAAAAAAATGACCTCCTGTTTCTCAATTTTTTCTTTCCTCTTCTAGTTTACTTATTATTCAAGCTCACGATATAAGTATGGCTTGATAAGACTCTTATCTTCTTCCTTTTTTCCTTACTCTATCTTTCTGCAGCTAACAGAATTATGTAGCGATGCGGCTCCTCCTGTTCTTGTATGTTCCTAAATGAATGGGTTCCCTGAGATCAGCATTCCAGGTTCGCTTTTATTTCTTGGGTGAAAAAATTGTCATGCATTCACGCATAAAAGCAACAAACTGTTAAACACATGAAGCAACACAGACATACAGGTCAGAGGAAAGCAGTTAGGAAATGCATCTTTCTGCGTTCAGTATGTAATAACAAAGATCAACAGGACTATTTGTATGTTAAGTCCAAGTTAACATCCCTGTAGTACTTACATAATTAACTGACCTCTTAGACTTATGAGTAAAACTGAAATGTAAATGGCTCTCTTTGAAAAGATTCATTTTCCAATGAATTTTTATAGAAATCATCTATGAAGTTATTGAAAGAAACATTTGGTGCAACGCAGACAAGATAAAGAAGTGTTTGGTGGTTCTGGGAATCCAAGGCTAAAAGCAGAAATTTTTTATGTATAATCTTTTATAATAATAAAAAAAGAATCTCAAAAGCAGATTTTTTATTCTTGGAAACTTCTCACTAACTAATCAGCTCTCTGAGGCCAGAAGTCTGGGGTGAGGTTTAATGGTAACGGTTCAAAAGGAGCCCTTTTTGAGACAGAGACTATGTAAGCAGGTCAATTATTAGCAAGGCTTTTAACATTTGTTACTCAGGCCCTAATAATGATTGTTGATGCAAATGTTTCCCCTGGTGAGTAGATGTAAATATGTCGAAGAAACTTAGCCTGAAACCGGCAGTTAAAATCTGATGAAAAACATTACATTTTTTGAAATTTGATAGAATATACATTAAGCTACAGCCTAAATTTAATGAAATCTGAGGTTCCTGTGTGATAAGTGTGATAAGCCCACCCTGCTAATGCAGTTAAAGCTTTCATTTGATCAAAAATGCATTTGAATCCTTTTGGGAAACTTTCTCCATCAATGCAATGCAAAAAAAATTTATTTTATTTTATTGAATATGCTTTGAAAAAAATGCTTACAAATAAAAACAAATCCAGATAAACTCTGAAAATGAACTCTGCCTAAAAGCTATAATTTTGGGAGCATTGATCTCTGCTAAAATGAACTAATATCATAATAATTTTCTTAAAAGGGCTACTTAAACATAATCTGAACATGTATAAGAATTAGAGCAGGGGTCCTCAACGTTTTCCAGGCCAAGGACCCCCAAACTGATAGTGAGATAGACTGGGGACCCCCTAATTATATATATATTGTATGACATTGTTTTATATGAAACTGGTCCAATAGTCACCCTATTACAGATGGAGTAATGAAACAAGTATTTCTGATTCTTATTCCTCATGGATGGGACAGGTGTTGTGAATGAAATGGTGCCCAGCTTGAAAGAGCTTCTGTGTGTCGCTGAATGTGTGCATTGATGACTGAAAGACATCTTCTGCCTCCATTAAGCTGTTGACTAAAGTGTGTTGAATTCATGTTAATGTGTAATTAAGGACATTTCCATTAAGGGAAAAAATTGCAGGGGGGAATATAAAAAAAGTCTAATCAACCAAAACTTTCATGACCCCCATGCAGTACCTCCGTGGACCCCTGTTGAAGACCTACCAATTAGAGAATTAAAGCCCATTATCATCTTCATGAAGAACATCTCTCCTTGGAGAGATTAATCTGCCTTTCAATAACTTTTTTTTTTTTAAACAGTGTCCTGCCTGGCAATGTGGCAATAAGAATAATTGTCTTGATGCCAAAAAGAGCCCAACAGATTTTACTTTCACAAGTGTAGCAGTATGGCAATTGCCATATTGCTCCAATTGTTTGCATATAAATTGCTTTATTATAATTATGCAGGGAGTTTTACTGTTTATATGGACACTGCAATGTAAATAGAGCAGAAAAACAGAAGAAGAAAAAGAAAAAAAAGAGAAAAGATGAAAGACAGAGGAGATAGAAAGGAGACAATGACAAAACATTTTCAGTCTGCTTCATCACCTGCAACGAGATGAAAAAAGAACAACCCAACCGAAAGACATGGTACGATACATACAATAAAGCAACACCTTGAAACTATCGCTGAAGTAGTATTATTTAGAAAAAAAAAAAAAAAAAGTTTGACAGTCTAACCACTTAAAGTGTTTAACTGGTTTCCAGTCTACTCTGGGACCAGGAGCATCACTGAGAACTTATATGGAGCGAGAAGGATTTCAAGGAGGATTTGAATAAGATTTTTTTTTGTAATCTTTTAATGGAAATAAAGCCTATGCATCTTCATGTGTACTAGGCCTAAAAGCAGCTGTAGATGTCTCCATACCCTATTCAGCTTGCATAGTTTGGTCTGAAGTCTCCTCTTATTGTAAATTACCTTATTGTTTAAATAGCCTTTCAATAATTTGCTTTGATCAACCAGCTTAGAGGGTTGGGATGTCTCCAGGAAATATCCTGTTCCTTCCTGAGTTGCCATGTTTTCAGCTCATCCCTCCTTCATCGCTTCTCACTCTGTGCCAAAGCACGCCCCCACAGCCTTATGCTGCCACCACCGTTCATTTGTTTCCAATTTTCAAAGTGGTTAAGAATCGTATAGATCTCGATTATGTTGAACAACTCACTGATTTTGGATGCTTGATGCCAGTTATTTAAGATAAGGAGGCTTATAAAGGAGATTTAGGTTAAAAAAGCTATTTTGACAGATAGGTCATCTTTAGCTGCTTCTCTCTTCCTGTTCAGCCAACCTGAACTCATGCTCTTGTAAAGCTCCTCTACGGATGAAGGAAAAACTTGTCGGTGCTTTTTATCGCTCAATAAGAAAAAGTGCTCTTTTGCTGCCTGACGCTGAGCTGTTTTTTTTTTTCCGATCAGGTCAGTGGTTCACAGACAAGAGCAAGTTGGACCACAGAGGAAAATCTGATATCACAGCGACACAAAGCATGAAGGGAAATGTAGCTTTCTGCTGGGATAAAAAAAAAGTACCTGCAGCTTTATGTGGTGGGAAGAATATTATGGTGAGTTTGAAGGTAGAAAAAATGTAGAGAAAACACAATCTAGATCAGTGAAGGTGGGGGAACCTGCCATCAAGGATGTTCAGCAATTTGCACCTTCTTTTAGAGAGGAGCAGCTAAAGAAACCTACGATGCTGTGTGAAGCTGGCCTGTTTCCATGTAGGGCAGTCAGGTGGGGGAAAGCAACCCAAGGTCGGCACTGTTTGACTGGGACGTGTTTTTCTGAGTTGTTAGGTTAAGTCCCAGAAGACGCGGCCTATCAGTGTGCAGAGTAAAGGCCAGCTGACCCAGGGTCTGTGTGCCAAATACTCTGAAAGAGGCGCTGCCCTTCATTTAACCTGGCCGCAAGAGATCCTTCTCATTTGGCCTTTCTTTTCTTTGGTTCTACAGTATTGCTTTTTTTTAAAAATCTTTTAGAAAGTCTTTCCCTCCTGAACTTCTACACTGACGCTATCTTGTAGCTGTACCTCTATGAAAGATTCATGCTCCTTTAATTTTTAAAACTCACAGTTTGGGGAAGGATTTTGTTTCCATGCAGCCTGATTAGTTTTTCTTCTCTCCCACCGTAAAGCTAAAAAAACTCCTCCCACTTCCCCCACATCCTGATCCCTGTTTGCCGTGCTGCTTTTGGATACATAAGAACAACCAACATAGAATGAGTTTGATGCAGGGTGATTCAGTTCACAGCTTTTCCTCCCAGCTGATGAGACACGATGCCATCATGTTTCATTAGTGGATCATAGATGGCACCGTTGATGATATAAACATGAGCGATGCCTTAGGCAGGGTGTCATATTTTTCTTCCTTCTCCTTTCTCATGGTAAAACATCTCTGAAGCTCTTTCTGTTTGCTCAGAGGTTGTTTGCTCCCCAGTCGTGGTTTTAAGAATGCCGTAATATAGTGGAAACAAGAGCTTTAATATAAGGGAAACTTTTTTTTTTTTTCTGCGGTTCTATTGAAACGAGGTTGTCTGCATCAATATCCACCAAGGATACGGTCCTGTGCTTCTTCCTGAGAATGTACCAGTTACTCACTGATCTTTATGGCTACTTATCGCTCCCGATTGAGAAGCTTATGAATATCTTCTTTTAAACACAGTTGATATTTTTTTCATTCAATAAATATCTGTTGGGCAGCCTTGGTTTTCAAATTATGTTGAAGTATGTGGATCTCCTCTTCTGTAACACTTTAAATTTATTTAATCACTGCTTCAGGAACCTCTTTTTTTCTAAAACTGCTTTTCAGGAAAAAATAATTTTACATAAGAAAAGGAAAAATGGATTTTAATAGAGAAACCTTGTGGCGTACGCACTGATGAGTGAGACTGCTGACATGCCCTCGCATGGCGGGTCGTTGCTGCAGAAGCTGGCAGTTCAGTGCATCATCCAAGCATATCAAAGGAAGGTTAAGTGGAAGGATGAAGGATAGTGAGGAAAAAAAAGTTCAAATGCAGTGATAATAAACAACAGCCTTGAGAGGATTGTGATTCTACAGGTGAATCCAGGATATGAGCACTAGTATATTTCTGGCTCGTAGCGATTGCCCATGGGTAAAACAAATCACTCGAAAATAAATTCAAGTCATTTCAGTTTATTTCTATAGCACCAATTCACAACACATGTCATCTCAAGGCACTTTACAGTTCACCAGATCATCCAGTCAGATTGATTCAAAGGTGGTGTTACTCCGACCTAAACCCCCATACAGCAGCTACTGCATTTGGCCCAAGAGGATAAAAAAATCAGAAGTTATTTCAATATAAATGGAATAAAACAAATAACAAATTTGCTGTTTAATTTGTTCTTCAATTTAGTTTTAAATTCAATTTAACAGTCCTCAACAAAGAAATAGAAATAAGAGAGTGGTGGTCTAGTGGTTAGCTTGGAATCCCGAGGTTCTGAGTTCAAGCCCCACTCCCAACGACATCCACTCTGGGTCTCTGTGCAAGACCCTTAACCTGCACATTGTGGGTAAGGGCAGTGGGCTGCACTGGGTTAAATACAGAGGTAAATTTCCCCAATGTGAGATCAATAAAGTTAAGTTGTTATTATTAAATAAGTGTTTCTCTTACTTAATTTAAACCAAAAAGCCTTGCATAGTAGATCTGTTTTAAGATTTATTAAGCTGTCGTGTTTTCATAGGAAGATGTAGGTTTTATTGTTCTAGAAAGTAGGGCAAAAAAAAAAATCATCTTTCAAGGGGTCATAGAATGCTAAACTGACTTTACATCGTCAGGATAATACAGGAGGGTGTTAAATCCTGCTTGGCATTTCTGCCTGTCGC
This sequence comes from Cyprinodon diabolis, assembly GCA_030533445.1. Classification (NCBI taxonomy): domain Eukaryota; kingdom Metazoa; phylum Chordata; class Actinopteri; order Cyprinodontiformes; family Cyprinodontidae; genus Cyprinodon; species Cyprinodon diabolis. Next base: position 6,650,351 of record CM060084.1, read on the forward strand.
ACCTCCTCCTGTGCCCATGGGTCAGCTGCAGGGTCGTCAGCCAGGAACCACCATTCACCAACGTTTCACCCCTTTAATCCTGGAACGTCTCCTGGTGGCGGGGCAGTGACAGGGACGTCTCCCTGTCACCCCCTGCAGCTGAAAGATGTTATTCCCTGCAACTGTTATCTGGGGGTTAGGTGTTATTCCCCCAGGTTCTGTCCTTCCTCCGCAGCCAGAGCCAAAAGCTCCCTTTCTCCGCCTCCTCAGCCAGTTCCTTTGTTGCCTTCCTCAGCCTTCCTCCCATGACTCCCACGTCTTTCAGGAGGCGTATGGTCGACAACCCTGTGAAGCCTCAGCATCCGACCTCTACTGGGTAGATGGTAGTCTTTCAGCCCGCCTCCTGGCACTCCGCAGCCAGCTCTGAGTACTTGGCCTTCTTTCGCTCAAAGGCAGCTTCGATCCCTTCCTCCATTGGCACAGTGAGCTCAATGAGGGCTACCGCTCTTGCCTTTATGGACCACGCCACAATGTCTGGTCGGAGAGATGTGGTGGTGATTTCTGGGGGAAACTGAAGCTTCCTGTCCAGGTCAACCTTCATGCTCCACTCCTGGCCAGTAGTGAAGGGCATGCAGTTTCTCTTTGCTTCAAGCTTCTGATTTCTCCTTCCGCGACAAAGATGGTGGGGTCCTCTGCTGGCGATGGTGTTCTACCACCCTGTCTGCGCTCCTCCAGCACTTCAGCTAGCTTTCTCAAGACCTGGTCATGGGGCCATCTATAGCGGCCCTGTGAGAGGGCCACTTTGCATGTCATAGATGAATAACGATAGTTCAGTGGGTGAAATGGACGTACAGAGAAGTTCAAACCCCATCAACACCTCCTTTCTCTGAAAATCTCACAATTCTAAACTTCCACCATAAACCGGGCAAATTCAAATGAAGCCCAGAATTGACGTCAATTCGGAGATGTTGCCTTATTTGGTTTCTGGACTGTACTTTTGTCACACCCCGAAATTGACATACAGACCAGCCTGCTGGTTCACTGGCTTAAGAAAGGGGGGGTATAAAGTGTCGACTGCTGGGCAGTTGACTGGACCGGACCTCAGCAGAGAGCTAAATCTAAACATCTAAATATTAATGAGCATACCATAAAAGGAAGAAAACCTGTCATTTCATTCTGAGGCTTTTAACCAGGCTGCATTAGGGCTTATAGAACAACAAATACGCCATTTTCAGCCCAACCAATGTTACACACCCTATTCAGAGACCTTAAGGAACAAATACCCTATAGAATCATTCTGTCACCCCTTTAAAAGTAAAGTTTGATGTCTGCTCCTAAAGAGTCTATGGAGAGTTTAGAAGACACCAGTTCTGATTATGTAGTGTGAAGTTCTGTATTAATGCAGTTTGTCAATTGGCAAAGACAAACTGTTTCCTTTTCTGTGAAGAACCTGGACATTTTACTTACCTGGCATTTTGTATAAGAAATCATTTTTCATTCTCATCAGCTGTAGCCATAATCATCAAGATGAACAGAAATAAAGGCTGGTTATGCATCACTCTGTTATAAATCTATAGAAAACACTCCTTTCACATTTTATATGTTGCTGAAATAAATCATCTGTTCAGTGATGCCTTTATATCAGGAACTGCGTCTTTGCTGAGGTAAACCACTGATTTCCAGTCTGTCTTCCTGGTGCTTTAAATCCTCCATGCAGAACCAGTACAGATGGACATGAATGCTGATATTCTAACATGCCATTTCATCAGAAGGTGTCCTGGTTTCTCGGTGCGTTGTATTTTCTCCCTTTTTCTAATAAGTAATTTTCTCCACACAGCCTCGAGCCAACTCCTTCCTCTGCCAAGACCCAAGCTGCAGATATACCAGATGGTGAGTTTCTGCTCCCACTGATGCATAGAACGAACTTCAACAGCATCTGGGAGGGGGGAGGGTGGGGTTCCACTAATAGAATATTATTCTTAAGTGTCAATATGCTTATGAGCTGACCGCCATTTTTAAAACCGGGGCGTTTTCTTCTAAACCCAGGCTCTACGACTGGAGCTGCTGCAGCGAACACTTCGGGTCCCTCCTGCAGACCGCCTTGGGTCACCGACCCAAACTTCGCAGATCGCTACCGCCCAGACAAAACCAGCACTGTGGTGACCCAGCACCAGCAGCCGGTTCAGCCCACACCCGAGCAGAACCGCAGCTCCATCCTGCAGGCAGCGAAGGCCCCCGAAGACAGCGGGAGGACCCCGCTGTGTGGCGCCTGCAACAAAATCATCAGGTAGATCTGTAGCTCAACATGCATGCTGTACTAGAAGAATGTCTGTTTGCTCTTTTCAGACTCCTGTTTGAGATGATGAATAATTTAGGATGGTTAGTATGCGCGACGGCAGACTCTGTGTCTGCTGCAAATTAAGGCCGTCAGCATAATTCACACTGTCTAGAGACATCTTTTATCACAGAGGACAAGGATTATCCTGTCATCTCTGCCAGAGACCTTAGCTCTTATTCTGCAAGCAAATAAAGGAGCTGTTCTTTAACATTCACTCACAAAGCCCCTAAGACAGCTAGGAAAACATCTCCTCGGTGTTTGTTTCCAGAGGTCACTGCATGTCCACATAGCATCTCTGTTTTGCAGCAGATTTCAGTCGGCTTTAATGTGCTGTGAATGTTTTCCAGGGGTCGGTACCTGGTGGCACTGGGGCGTTCCTGGCATCCGGAGGAGTTCACCTGCTCCCAGTGTAAGGCGGTTCTGGAGGAGGGGGGCTTCTTTGAAGAAAGAGGCTCGGTCTATTGCACAAAGTGCCACGATAACAGATACGCACCCAACTGTGCCAAGTGCAAGAAGAAGATCACAGGGGTAACGCTGCCTTCTGCATGCAGAATTAGTTGTTGGTCTGTGAAGAGATGTATATCCCCCCCTGAACGATTAGATCCACATTTTTCTGCTTGTAGGAAATCATGCACGCCTTGAAGATGACCTACCATGTTCAGTGTTTCAAGTGTGCAGCCTGTAAGCAGCCCATCAGGAACCAGGCCTTCTACATGGAGGAGGGCGAGCCTTACTGTGAGAGAGGTGAGACCAGCTGCGTTTCAAGGTCAAAATTAAGGGGTGTACTGTGACTCTATCACGATGTGGTTTAAGTTAAAATAATAAAAGCTTTTATTTTAAAATCCTTGTTAAAAACAAACTATGAAGGTAAGAACTTAAATTGGTTACAGTATTATTATCAAAGGTGGATTTAGTGTTATGTCTTCAGTGGAGGGGACATACTAGGGGCCAACACTAACCCGGTTGTCCCCGCCTATAACCACCACACAGAACACAACATTTTTATTTTTGCTGCCTTTTTTTTTTGCAAAGTAGTGTGATTGGATCTAGGATGTATGGCAGCAACACATTTCAAGTTGTAAAACGTATTTTCTGTTGGATTTTAGTCTTGATTTTTCTGATATGATGTTTTGAATCAAGGTGAATCTAAGCCCATTTCTAATATTGTTTGTTTAGTTCAAGTTAAACTGGATTGGTCTTCTTTTAAAACATCCCCGCAGCATGATGCTGCCACCATCATGTTACAGAGGTCTTGTCTCTATCTACTACTCCCTTCAGAGGACAGCACAAACAAGCTACTGTGGGTACTATTTAATGAAGATGCCAGTTGGGGACCTGTGAGGCATCTGTTTCTCAAACTAGAGACTCTAATGTACTTGTCTTCTTGATCAGTTTTGCAACGCGGCCTCCCACTTCTTTTTTTACTCTGGTTAGAGCCTGTTTGTGCTGTCCTCTGAAGGGAGTAGTACACACCGTTGTAGGAAATCTTAAATTTCTTAGCAATTTCTCGCATGGAATTGCCTTCATTTCTAAGAACAAGAATAGACCGTTGAGTTTCAGATGAAAGTTCTCTTTTTCTGGCCATTTTTAGCATTTAATTTACCCCACAAATGTGATGCTCCAGAAACTCAATCTGCTCAAAGGAAGGTCAGTTTTGTAGCTTCTGTAACGAGCTAAACTGTTTTCAGATGTGTGAACATGATTGCACAAGGGTTTTCTAATCATCAATTAGCCTTCTGAGCCAATGAGCAACACATTGTAACATTAGAACACTGGAGTGATAGTTGCTGGAAATGGGCCTCTATACACCTATGTAGATATTGCACCAAAACCAGACAAATTCAGCTAGAATAGTCATTTACCACATTAGTAGTGATGGTGAGATGAAGTCTCATGAGGCATTGAACCGTTTGGCCAAATTGCTTCAAAGATCCCCACAGTTCATGAGGCTTCATGTGAACATGTCACCACCTACTGGTGGACAGCAGAACTACAGTTTGTAATAAAATCTGTGTTTTTGTTTTTTTTGCAACTGTTCTTTTTTTCTCCTTTTAGGTTCCTTTGAAATTGTGAATGGTTGGTGTGTATAATAAATCTTTTGTAATTAAGTGTAAAATTTCTGAGGACAATCATTTAAGGTGCACAGTTTTTCTGCCATTTTAGTGAAATAAACTCAAGCAAACAGTGAAAGTGTTTGCCCAAATTGGGCAATGATGAGCAAAATGAAAGGTGTTAGTCATTTTTATTCAAATATGATAGTTTTATACAACCAATCCTTTGGCTAAACCGACCTAATTTACCCAATCTATATTTTTACTCAGGCAAACCAATGCACATAAGTCTCATCAGCCCAAATAATTAAGTTTAACCCTGTAATGCCAAATGTATCATATTTGATACATACGGTTTCTAAAATGTTTTGCGTCTGACATCTTTTGCATAATTTAATGGTAAAAACTTTGCTCAAAATCCTATTGTACACAATCAGATATACCTGATAACAGAGGGCAGAAGACTACACAAAAAATAATTTTGACTTATCGCATAGGAATAAATTATTAATATCAAAAAAAAATTCTGTTTTTTTCTTTTTACATATTTTGTTAAAAGGCCAAATAAGGACTTCAAACCAAAAAAAAAGTAATTTTCTGTTTTGTTTTATTCATGGATCGGGCTTTAAAGGGTAAATCGCAACTTTCAAAAGTCAAAGACAGGTTGTGAACCATCAACCTCTAGAGTGAGAGCCTGTCTCTTTCAGATGACGCCACTTGTATAGCTAACTATAATAGAGAGGAAAATACTAGCTAATAGTGACGTGTTAACACTGACTTTTTCTGGTGGTTTCCTCAGATTTTGATCATTACATTGTTTATTCTAACCAAATTAGTTTTAACCAAATAGATTGGTTGGAGAAACAACCAACCAATTCTTAGAATCTATCCAAACTCTATCCAGCTGACAGCAGCTCTCCTCCAAACTCCCACATCTTGACTGAACACTGAGGCTGTTTAGATGCCTGTCAAAATTCTTGCGCTCCCCGAACCACTTCGCGAAGCTGTGACGTGGTTTCACGGTGGCGAGGCCTCGGACGTCATCAATTTTGACCCCTCCCCTAAATGAATCACACCTCGACACGCGCTTCGGGGAAAACGCCCCCTCCATTACTCGACACACGCCTCAAAGCCTCGGCTCATCTCATAACATCACTACACATTAGCAATGTATTGTGTGTATTTCTTTAAAGTTAAGACTACCGTATTTTCACGACTATAAGGCGCACATAAACGTCTTTTTTTTCCCTAAATATGTGCGGTGCGCCCTTTAGTGCTGTGCGCCCTATGTGTGTTGTAACTGCGACTTTTGAGACCACCTCATTGAGGAGATGATGAAAGAGTGGCTGAATGTAAGGAGACCAGGTGTTTTTTTTCCCCACTCATCACCATCGCTGTTAATCTGTGACGCAGCGCGTTTTGAGCAGCAGGCGCAGCGCGTCGGGAGCGTTTATCTGACACGCCGCCAACGCGCTGCTGCTGCTCGAGATGGAAAAATTGAAGTTTTGCTGGTGGAAGCGCCGCATCCACCAATCAGAGAAGCTGATCTGGGAGCTGGCTGTGAGACGACACATCGCTCTGATGACAAATGATATTAAGGCAAATGAAAAGGGCTGGATGGATGAGGAGATGATGAAAGCGTGGCTGAGGCAGGTGTAAGGAGACCAAGTGTTTTTTTCCACGTATCACCATCGCTGTTAATCTGTGACTCCATGCGTTCCCATCTCACAGCCGATGTGAAAAAAAAGGTGAATCAAATGAACGCTGTGCTCGCCGTTATCCCGGGGTCTGACAAAGGAACTTCAACCGCTCGACATCGGTGTGAGCCGGCCGTTCAAAGTAAGGCTGCGAGCGGCGTGGGAGCGATGGATGACCGACGGAGACCACAGTTTCACGAAAAGTGGAAGGCAGCGCCGGGCAAGTTACGCCACCGTTTGCGGATGGATTGTTGATGCTTGGACTAACGTGTCTGCTGGCTCTGATGTTCCAGCTTTCGCAAAAGCCGGCATTATTTCCGAGGAGCCGCACGGCACGGAAAGTGACTCTGACAGCGAAGAAGGGGAAATTGGCATGTCTGATTTAGCGCAGCTGTTTAATTCAGAAACAGAGGATGATGACTTTGATGGGTTTGATTAATACTTTGTAATAAATACATGAATAAAGCACAATCATACTCAGTTTTGCTCCCGCTCTATTTTTCTACCTGAAAAATAATTCAACAGCAGCCTCTGGGCCGGGTCTCCTCCGGGTTCAACGCGTCGGCTGGCAGGTGTTTTTTCATCTAAATAATCTAAATCTTGCAGCTATATTTGCTGTGATCAGTGGGAATAAAGTAGTTTTAATATGTTTTTAAGCGCGAAGGTCCACCTGAAAACTTAATAATTGCAGTCAGTTCATCCAGATTATTATCCTGCCTATACTATTTCTGTCGGAGGCGCTCAGACCCCCACATACCAGCGGTGCGCCGACAGTAGAAATCCCTTCAACAGCAGCCTCTGGGCCGGGTAGCCTCCGGGTTCACCGCGGCGGCTGGCAGGTGTTTTTCATCTAAATAATCTAAACTGCAGGCAGCAGGATACCGGTAATAAAAGCGAACATATTCCGTCAGCAGGTTTCAGGGTTTTAAGTTAATTTAGGAGTGATCACAGTGCTCTGTCATCTGCGATGTGTCTGTCTCACGGCCAGCTCCCAGGTTTGATTAATACTTTGTAATAAATACATGAATAAAGCACAGTCATACTCAGATTTGCTCCCGCTCTATTTTTAAATACGCAGTAGAGGTATTTAAAGGTAGTAGAGGACATGTACCTGTATATAAAAAAACGCGCCCTATAGTCCGGTGCGCCTTATGTGTGTGTTAAATAGAGAAATGGCACACATAACTGAGACTGCGCCTTATGGTCGTGAAAATACGGTAGTTTAAAGTTATCTTCATTGAAACGTACAGTGCTTTTCCTTAAAAAATAAGGACATTTTAATGTGACTCCAAACTTTTGAACGGTAGTGTATACGCAAGCTAAAAAGTTCTTTAGTTCTTCTTTTTCTGGTCATGGAACGTTCTAAATGTTTACCGTCTCTCCTTCATGGCTTGTTGCAAACTGCAGACGGGACTCATTACAGCCTTTCCCTCAACAGTGTCTCTCTTCCTTCCTGCCATTCATCCATTAAGGTCATTCATTGTGGAGAGCAGGACTAATAGTTGTGTGGACAGATTCTCACACCTAAGCAGCGGATCCTCTAGGGTTACCATGGATGTCTTGGCTTTTTCTCAGATTAATGAGAACAGGGAGTTGAATCCAAATGCATGCTGCACCTCTCAGATTTCCACTTCTAGACATTTGATTAGATTGTTCTTTTTTATTTTTTACTTTAGGACATTTGTGCAATATTAATCAATCTTTATTTACAAATGTATGGGTTACTAAATATTTAGAAAAGAAATATGATTCTTTTTTTCCTGCTGTTGACTGGTCACTAGTTTTTGTGTATTTCTAGAGTCCATCTAACACAGACACTAGCATCTTCGCACCTTTCATGCCTCATTAAGGTGACCGCTCTGGTGCACGGCCTCTCTTAACATCCAACATAAACATCCTCCTCTAAAAGAGGCTGAGAACGTGTTCATTTGTGTCCACCTTTGGGAATAATGCTAAATCCCTCCGTCACAGATAATGAATTTGAAAACCTTTGAGGGGTGGAGCGACCTGAAATGCTTGGTTAATGGTATGTTTAAAGATATTTGTACTAAAGTGTTTTGGATTCAGCCGGTCTCTATTTATCAGTTGCATCTCCCCGCTTTATAAAAAGCTATCCTTTATGCCGTACAGTGGTTCAGATGTTGGATGGCTCTCCAGCTTTAGCAGGTTTAATGTGTGGGTATGTAAATCAGCACAGCCTGGCTACAGCTGCTCTGCTCCATCACCACCCAAAAGCTCCAAGTAAAGTTTACTTTCCGGTTTTGGCTCCATGCGTATCAAACACGGAGTCAGCGGCTCTGATCTGGTGTCCAGTGGCTTTCTGCGGCCACATGTTGCTCTTTTAATGTTGGATAAATGTTGCTTCCAGCTGCTAGCTTCAGGTAGCTTACACATGAAGCTCTAGCTATGCTGCTTCCCTCAGTTATGAGGTGTTGATTATTTTCTTCTGGGTTGGCTTCACAGCTTTTTCTACCATCTTAAGCTACTGTGAGGATGTGATAAATAGGCTAAGAAATCCTTTTTTGTTTTTTATCTAAGGGAATCACTGCCACACAATTCTTAAGGTTCATTAAGGACTGTGGCAACAGGAAGCATTTAAATCATCTGCTGCCAACAAGTCGTAATAATTTAATAACCTTTCCACTTCTGGCTGTTAGAAGTTGATTAAATACTTACAAATAAAAAAGCAACTTTTTTAGCCCCTTATAATGTAAAAGCTTTGCTCAAGAACGAAGCGCATAATTGAGACGTATGCAGGGTCAGGAAGAGTCCACACAGTTTTACAGGGTGGTGGCAGCATTATGCTGCGGGGATATTTTCATTTAATTTAACAGTAGCAAGAAGGCTGTGCAGATACAGGACTTACCTGGAAGTAAACCTGTAATCAGAGCGATTGTGATTTATCGATTATTAAAATAATCAGCAACTAATTTGTTTACTTAGACTTACTTAATGTTACATAGACTCTAAAACAGGAGAAATACCAACTACAGCAGTAATCTCGACAAAACTGCAAAAAAAAAAAAAAAAATCAAAATTTTATATGCAGGTTAAAAATTCTTCCTCATATGTACACATATGCATATTGTTACATTTTTTAAATCATTTTACTATTTAAAATGTATTTAAAATGCAAAAAAATATATATATATTTTTCTAAATTACAAACATTTGTTTATTTAGAAATGTTAATTTACTGAAATTGTCTCTTTGTAGAATATTTGATCAATAAAATAATAAAGGGCTAGGTTAATTGTGTATGAAATATATTCAATATGAGCCGATCAGGGTGGTTCACTTTCCAGGAGAAACAGTCAGAACTACTAAAGGATAATTTCAGATGGATAGAAATACATCTATGTGTTAAAATGGCCTAGTCAAAGTCCAGACCTGGATTCAAGTGACAATTAAGGGCAGGATTTAAATGCACAAGCTTCAGATGTTTGGCAAAGTCTGTGGAAATCTGTACGTTCTTGACAAATGTGGAATAGTCCGAGGTGGTGTGAATACTTTTTCTGAAGAGGTTTGTGTGTTTTTTTTTTTTTTTTTGGGTTGATCACTCTGAGGAAAGAAAGGCTGACATCCAAAACAAGTTGTTACAAAAAGCTTAAATTCAAATCATAAAGTCAAACTGCATTTAAAAGAAGAAAAATAAAGCTTTGGCAAAAATGGGTGAAAAAAAAAATAAAGTGCTGAAAATCTCCTTGAAAAGATCGATTAGTTCCACTGCCAACTGGGGAACGTCTCTAACCATGTAAGGCTGTGTAACTTCACGCCTGGATCCAGGCCTACATGTTTATTATGAATGCTTACTGGTGAGACGACCACGGGTGAAGCGAGGAGGGCTGACGGGCCATCACAGGGCGTCGGCTCTGTGATGGATGTTTGATCTTCTCCCTTCGGATAGAGGAAGCGGCAGAGGTCCTCAGAACAAAAGCAATGCAGCCGCTGGGTGGAACAGAGGGGCTTTCTCTCTGTTGTTTTCTCTAAGATGGGTGCATTGTAACAGAAACTCACCGCAGCGCATCTCAAAAACCTCTTTTTTTTTTTTCCTCCCTTATTCTACCAGTGCATTTGTCAGAGTTTTGTGAAACCCTGGTGCCGCATCGCTCCAGGCTTTTGTGTCTTGAATGAGGCGACGCATACAGTATATCAAAGTGTGATGTGTTCATCCGCTCTAATCTATTTAACTCCAGTTTACCATATCTTTCTCTGTTGGCTTTTATGAATGGTGTGTACTCTTCCATTATGCCATAAATGATTTAGCGGGGTAGCCGTGCTTTTTGCTCACCACCGACGCTCCGAAGTTGCGCAGCTGCTTTATCAGAGCAGAAGCCAGAAAGCCAAGTGCTCATATTCTGAATAGGCCTTTAGCTCTGATAAACATTCTGCTGCCTCAGCATCTTGCAGGGATTGAGCAGCTCTCAGCCACAAGCTGCATTATAACCTGACACAGTCCTTGTGATGAAAGAGCCGGGAAAAGACCGGTCGAGTATCCCCCCCCCCTCCTAATCCTTCCTTAAACTGTGGAAAGTACAGACTGCGGCACAAACAGCCACGTCATCAGGCGGCCAGTGAGCATCAGTACGTCGTTTCTTCCTCTTAAGTGGCTGTTTGATGGGAGGATTCATCGTAAATAGCAGATACCTTTAATTTTATTAAACATAAAAGACTTTTACAATGTGTGTTTGGGAGCTTCCTTTAAGGTGAAGTGATGCGGTGAAAGAGGAGGTCAGGGAGATTTCCTGGTCCTGAACCCGGAGATGAGATCATTTCTTTTGAATCTGGGCGTGTTTTTCATATTTCCTCTCTGTCGTGTTTTTCTTTTCTTGTCTCTCCAGACTATGAAAAGATGTTTGGCACTAAATGCCACGGCTGTGACTTCAAGATTGATGCCGGCGACCGCTTTCTGGAGGCCTTGGGCTACAGCTGGCACGACACGTGCTTCGTCTGTGCTGTAAGTCATTTTGATTGATTCGGTTTCTTTCTCTTCGGCCCCGGCTCCTGTCTCTCCCGGTACAATAGCACCTGAATCTGCTTTCTGTCCACATCTGCTCATTTCTGAGAGAAACACTGAAAGTGAATCCAAGTCAAGTAAATATTATCTACGTGCCCTGGTCTGTTGAAAACTGTGCAAATTGACATTGGCACTGGTGATGTCTGCTTCTTCTGCTGCGGTTTCTCAATCTGTCTCTCTGTCTGCCTTCTTTCATCTTTTAAGCTCTGCCAAATCAACCTGGAGGGGAAGACGTTCTACTCGAAAAAGGATAAGCCCCTGTGCAAAGGCCACGCTTTCGCTCCAGTGTAGAAGAGAGAAGGCTGCATCTTCAGAGGAAGCAACGCATCTCCCTCCACCTCCTCTTCATCCTGCTCCGCCCTCTGACAAACTCTACATCCCGTCTTTGCCAGCCACACACATGCAGTTCAACCCCGGCTTCTTTTTTTTCCCTATCCTGCGGAGTTAGTTTTTATACCCTCAGCTTAATGCTAGCTTTACATGCTCACTGCACTCTTTCACTGCCTGCAAAGATGCTTCAAAACTGGAAGAAAGCAAGGAGTTGTCATTTTTTTTTTTTTTTACTAAAAGATAAAATTTCTTGTATTTAAACCAACATATCTGCAGTCGATCTACGCCGTCAACCTGAAGGAGGTGGTGAGCCTGCAGTGACCGTAGAGAAGCGCTGGCCTCATGAAGGACCCAGACCTTCTCATCAGCTCTTACTGCAGTGCCCTTTAATCTAATAGAAACCAGTGAAGCAGTAAAGGGAAGAAGTTTCATTTCTGCTTGGTTGGACCCCACAGAAAAAACAGCTCTGCAGGTTCCACTCAAAGCACTTACAGCAGGCTAGATCAGAACACTTGACTGGTGGTAAAACCCTTAATTAGTCGCATTTTAAAGGTCGTAGGTGTGTTTAATGGAGAGATAACCTTTTGCATATCTCTAAACCAAAATCGTATTATGTTGTGATTTTCTGTTATCATGACACCTCATTGCTGTACTTTCATGCCGTGTATTTATGCCGCTTTAGAACTGGGCTGTCTGAGTGTTTTTTAAGCTTCAATTTTCAAATAAAACTATTTAGCTAAGTGAAAGAAAAGGCTTAAGTGTTTTGTATTTAAACCTTGGGCTGTTGGTTCTTTTAAAATTTTGAGATTAGTTTGGAGATATATGCTATTTCAAGCAATTAATCTGTAGTTTATCGATTTTATAATCAACTAACAATTATTGAAAGTGACATCAGTTTTGCCTTATTAAGAGAATTTTTATAAAGCATGAAGGGGGTAAATATAGATTTAAATATGCTGAATAAAAAAAAAACACGTGCCAGCTGTATTAAATAGTGAAAATAGTGAAAAGGGGGGGGAGTTAGGGTTATTGTTGGCCTGGCTGACCAGCTGAGATGTCTTGGTCTCCTCCCTGGTGATGAGGATTATGATAGCAGCCATACAGTTCTCGAGATGAGGGACTTTGGCATCCCTCTCTTGAAAAAAAATCATCCCCCCCATACCATCCCCTGTGACATTTTATTACTGAATGTGCAAAATTTCTGCTATATTTTAATAATAATGGCAATAATATTGCCCTTTCAACATTTGGCGGGCTGTGTGCTTACGAGTAGCCTGAGCAAATTAAATAAAATCAAAGAAGTGGCCTCCATGATTATGAAGCTGATGGGAAATTTGTTCTACTGTAAGGTGCCTTGGCCAAGGTCAATGACCGGCGTACCTCATACCATGCATATTGCATAATCATACCATGCATAGTGCTTTGGGTTAATAGACTATATTCATTAGGCTTAAGAAATTTCCAAAATCCCCCCTACCACTGCGGCCATATGATTATGATTTGCAAAAATCATAAATCTCTGAAGTCAACACTAATTCTGAATTGAAAAAGCTTCCTGGATGGGAAGCGAAACGTCTTCAAACTTGGAAACAAAGTCCAGTGGATTGTTTTTTAACTTTTTGAATGACTATGACCTGGATGACTGAGAATCTTCACCAGCTTTATCAAGCATTCAGTGCTGGGAGATAATTTGTGTCGCTTTAAACAGGTAGTTAAATGGGGATATTTAGTTTATCAATTGTTTATATTTCCAAACAGAAATATATAAAGTGTATTCCGCGTTTTCACCATTAAACAGTTTAAATTATTCAGACTCTACTTCTCTTGCAATGGCTAGTAACCCTCCACCTAGAATGAACAGCGGCGCCACTCTAGTGGACGGGGGTAACATTACAACACTTAAAGAAATAACATCAATTAATCGAATGGACCTAATTGTTAACTAATAAACCATTAATCTAAAACTGATCGTAAAATAGTTGTTTTCACACCATATCTATGTATTTAATGCCTCCCATTTTTTAAATTTATTTCTCTAATGTTTGAATGAATGATGGGGATCATCATAAACATACATAATGTTCTGGGGGTTTTGCGTCATGTTGCAGTCGATTAAGATTCTGCTATCTCTTCATGTCTAACGACTGAGATTAATATGACGATTTAAATGTGAGCAACCTGCTGCTGGTAATACTGTTCAAATTAAAAAAGTGTGGTTTAAAGAAGTCTGTGTGGATTATATCAGTTTTTACAAAGATCCATGTCAAAGTTGGTACCAGACATCTATAAGATTTTCTATCAAATGCTCTTTGCAATGTGGATCCTTCATGTCACTGACTTATTCACAAAATGACAAAAAATACTAGAAATGTTGATTGAAAAGTTGCATTACAGTGTTCGGGGATTGGGGAGGTCTTTACTCTTAACATCAGTGGTCCACTGTTCCAGAATATAAGTGATGGGTTTAGTTATTTTTTATTTATTTTTTGCAGCGTTGACTTTAATTTCTGGGATAAAATGAATTAGAAATCTGTTTTTTTCTAATTGTTGAGTTTGACCTGCTCTTATTTTGTACCAGACATACATTAGTGAAGACGAAAACAGCAGCTGGACACTGATGGTTGTTTGGTTTTCTGCAGCTCACAGCGTCATCATCAGATGTTACTATATCCAGTTCCTTCTTTCCTTACTTAGAAAAGATTAGCTTTGATGCTTTGAAATCTTGGACCAAAGACAAGTAATGAAAAACATATTTTTAGAATATTTCCATGAGTAGAAAACAAAACAAAACAAAACAAAAACATTTTAATGCATCTGCTGCTGTCTTTGCTGACATCTAACTAGGTGAATCCCAAAATTTGGGATGCGCCACCTGTGGGGAGGCCCTATGTAATTACAGGAGGGACATGATAAAAAAATTAAATTTCAAATTTGAGGAGGTATTAAATTAAAGCATTTAAAAGCATCTTTTATCTGTTTATTTAAATAAAGCTTCCAAATTTAACCTAAGCCTTTTCTAAGTTCAACTGTTGGGTGTGGTGGAGTAAAACTGTATTGAGAACCAAAGTGGACATACGTTTGGGAATCTTAAATAATGAGTCTTTAAGTTAGTTTAGTTCTTGATTTTGGAGAAGGGACCCCTCTTACTTTTTGTGTTTTAATTTAGGCTAAATATTCTGCTGGTGTTCAATTAAACATGAAAATTAAGCAGAATATTGGTAAAATTAGTTTGAGGATAGTTTTTTTTTTTAAAGAGATCACCCTTTTTCTCATCAATTTCATTTTTCACGCAAAGAATCCAGCCCTTGATGTAACAATATATAATTTATTTACAACAATTTCCGATTGAATTACTATACATAGGATTCTGAAATGTCATAGATAGATATATATACATAAGGCCAAGTAAATACTTGAAAGCACTTAGAAACGAATTTCCAAAATTCTACCCACAAATCCATAACATTGTCCAAAAAGTAGAGAAAAATCTCCCTTAGCAGAAGTTTTTTCCACTGCCACAAAAGGTTTGACAACAGTTTACACTGACGATAAGGAACACAAAAGTTTTTTTTCTCTTTTTTTCTTAAAAAACAAAACAAAAAAAAAAATCCAAACAAAGAAAACAATAGAAGGATTATACAATTGCATAAGCGCTGTGGCATGTAATAAATACAGCATTTTTGACTTGCAGAAAGGCAAGGAACATTGAACCAGGGAACTAAATAGAAAACCTTTCACAAATACAGAAGTCTATTGTTCTTAGTTCAAAAAGAAAACAGTTCAGTCAGTGACAGGGAGGTCTGCACACGCACGCACACACACACGCACGCACAACACACACATACTTAAATATGCGCACGTCCTCCACACCAAATAGTAATGAGTGACAAAGAGTACGGTGCTAAGATGCAACACAGAGGTGAACAAACAGCATGAACCGTCGAACAAAGTAGCTGTGTTACAGACAGGAGTCTTACTCAAAGCTATCAGGTGGAGATTTCAGCAGAAAGAAACCGGTGCTCATCACACTACAGCTGCAGAGGTGCTGCAGAGACAGACGCTGAACATCCTGTCGGCTGGCGAACTACATTACTGCTCAACGCATTCAGGAGGAAGAGGAGGGTGTTCAAATTTTCCCGCGCTACAGTCTGAGTTCACCCCCCCCGAACACAAGTCCTCTTGCGATTAACCTCGCCGACTGCTTCCTTCCACCTTTGCGTTTATAAATGCTTCCGAGTTGCGAAACTAAAACGATCCAGAATGAGAACAAACAGAGAAACTTCCTGTGAAAACGGCCTCTAAACCCTTAACACTGCAAATCACTGCTAGATCGCCAAAGAACAGGATATAGGCAAACACGTCACGGTTTAGACTTGACAAATGCTGCGCCAGTTAAGTGTTGCTTTTTTTTTTCTTTTTTTTTTGGCT
Organism: Cyprinodon diabolis; assembly: GCA_030533445.1. Taxonomy (NCBI): domain Eukaryota; kingdom Metazoa; phylum Chordata; class Actinopteri; order Cyprinodontiformes; family Cyprinodontidae; genus Cyprinodon; species Cyprinodon diabolis. The sequence continues at coordinate 6,666,191 of CM060084.1, forward strand.
TCATTTTAAAATATAATTTACATTTGTTTACAAAGTGATCAAATAATGCATCAACTTGCACGAACAAAATAACTAAATGAGAGGGGAAAAAACACACTAAACGAATGATTCTGAAACTGGTTTGATGGATACAAAATGAGGATGCTGTGGATGGACTCAAATGATATTTCTAAAACTTTGGTTACCACTCTGCTGATATACAGTATGCAAAGTGACAGCACGTGGCTGGTATAGAAAAACTATTTACAAATTACAATGTGGCGATGATTGGGGGTTATCATCTCTTTTCTTTGTGGGAATAATCCAAGGGTTTTTAAAAAGCTTACATTGGATTCTTATGGCATCTTTATATAAAAAGGGGTTTAAAGTGTTCAGAAACAGGAAGGAAAGATCAAAGTTTCCATCAAAAACAACTTTGGATGAAAAAAACAGATGCTTTTCCCCACTGAAAGAAACTTAAAGGTACATTCCAAATATCTGACAATCATAAATAAATGAGTTGAAGTTGAAAAGTGAAACATTGATGGTAGGATGGAGAGAGGGCCTTTCTCTCTACCTCTGAACACACAGCTTCACATGCAACCCTGAGGCAGACAAAACTATGGCTAGTTTGGGGTTACTCTAAACGTTTGGCGAGGTGCCCTGCTGAACCTGTGGGGTTTTCATCAGACTGTTTATGTTGCCTGATTCGACACATCCATTACTAAGAAATCATGGTGGAAATGAAGGTAAAGTAAGAAGAGCAAACACCCACTTCCCAGCTTCGCTTAGAAAAAAAACAAACAAAAAAAACGTGTCTTTTTCAACTTTATCTGAAAGACGGCTCCTCTCTGATGTGGAAATACCGTTTGCCGCATGGCAAATATTGAATTCCCAACTAAATTGCTTTATAAATAACATAAACAAAGCTGCACAATTACCCTTTCGACGTGACTAATCTTGTGACGATTTTGAGGAATTTGTTTTTGAATTTTCTGTGGCAAAGTGCGCTACATTATTCATGTAGTTTAATAACCCTTTTTGGACACGTTCGCACGCCAGAGAATGAATGTAATTAAAGGGGGGGGAAATGTCACTTTTGACAACATTTTCTGCTCACATAAAATGCAGCTGGAACGCCTTTTTGGCGCTATGGCTCCTTCATTAGCTGTGAAATATGAAAACGCACAAAAAAACAAAACTAAATATGAACGCAGAGTAATAAACTGCACAACATGAAACAAAATCAAAGGATTTAAACTGAAATGTGGATGCCAGATTAAAGACACTAAAACTGACTCCTGTTCTGAAGAAGAAGAAAGGTTCCAAACACCAAACACATGTACTTATTTTAAAGCAGAAAAAGCTGTGAAGCGTCCCTCCGAATCAAGATGTCAAGATGTTACATTCACAGTACTGATACCGGCTTGACTAAAAAGAAAAAAAAGCACACAGACCATTATGAGACTGGATTTTTTTCGGGCATACAATCTGCTTTTCAACCTGCAACGTGCATCACGCCATCGTGATCTTTCACACGTAGGACAATGTGTCTGATATAATGTCATGCTCACCTGCCAATATGCATATTTCACCTGAACTGACTGACGTCCTCTTTGTTATTCTGGCTGTATCGCAGGTTTTTGAAACCAAGTAAAAAAAATAAAGAGAGAAATTTGCAACATCAGCTGTAAGTAGGAACGTTTGCATTTGCATACTGCTCCTTCTTAGTCTGCTGAACAAAAAGCGTGACTAATATTATGTCTAAAAGATCTTAAGACTCTGATGAGGAGTCCTTCTTCCTAATGAAATCTGTCGTTTAAAGGCTTTTACAGTTTTGGGAGTGAATAAAAGGACTCGATCCTACTTAAACCTTTCACTATCTTCTAAAAATAAAGAAGAGACCCATTGGGAGAGCGCTGGTCTTTGTTATGTTATGTATGCATGTTTGTTGTATTCTGCACCAGTCTCTTTCTCTCGCTCTTTCTCTCTCCATTTCTGGGTTAGCACTCTCCATCAGAGACCAGGAATATCATGGCCTCCTGTTTGCCGATGTCAGCCATGACCGTGGCCAGCTGGTTGATGTTGCCGCTGTGGAAGTGCTGCGCCTCCCACAGGTCCAGGATCACAGAGGTCGGGCTCGCTTTGGATGCAAAGAAACTCATGTGTCTGCGGAGAAAAGGAGATGAGGGTGAGAGGATAATGAGAGATCAGAAGAAAAAAAAAACAGCTTTGCATTTTCTCTCCTGCTGAAGAGTCTTTTCAGCTGATATTTTCTTGTGCCGCTGCTGCTTTTGTAGCTCCGTCAGTGTCAGCTTTTGTTCTGCATCACAGCACAACAACCCAACCACTTCTACCTACTGAAGCTGCAATGAAATCCAAAGTAGCAGATGTGGAAAAATTGGTTTGCCTTAAAATCACTTAATCTTTTACTCCTGCAGCATATTCTCAAATTCAGACGATTTTGAAAAAAAACAACAACTAACAATCGGGAAAGAAAAGAAGCTGTTTTACCCAAATGGCACCGCTAACCCTCCATTGTTAACACATCTAACTAAAGTAGTTTCTGTCCTGCTTTTAGTTTACTAATTAGAAGATTCAAGCAGCTTTTAATAAGCAAACAAATAACATTTGATCTATAAAGTACATTTTATAGATAATAATTACTCGGTGCTTCACAAACACAGAAAGTGATAATTAACAATTAAAGAAAACAAATGTTGATTTTCTGTCCCACAACACAAATATTAATATGTATAGTTTGTTAACATTTATGGAATTTTAAACTTTTCAATCAGACCTGATCGTTACGTAATTGAAACCTTTACCAGGTAGCGAGAGATTTTTTTGGCACCAATGTTATCATCCCTGCATTTACACTGTCTCAAAAAGTAGAAATGTAATTGTAGATTTTCAAAATTGTCTGTTCGCAACCGTCTGTTGCAAAAGGTTGAGTTATTAATTCATTAAAAGGAATTAGTTTTATGAGTCTTTGGGTGAAAGTCAGCCACAAGGGAGAAACGTTGGTGGACATTTGTCATGCCTTTAAACTTGGTGATTGGTGGAGGAAAATGCAGTTTCACTGCATCACCACGACTCTCCAAAATACTCGTAGAACATATCAGAGAAAATTCTCAGCCATCCTGGTCATGCCCAAGTTTATAAAAGTTTAACTTCACATCCAGTTGCCTAAACTGAACTTTTTCAAGTAAGTCCCAGAACCTAATCCCAGGTACATGTGATGCTGCCCTCACCAGTGTTTGGTACAGGCTCGGACTGGTAATCTGTGATACTGGGTATTTGCCCGATGGGCCGGTCCTAATTTCAGCGTTCGAGGGCCGACCCTCCTTAAAGGGGAATTTCAGTTTTTTTTTACATTGGTGTGAAAAAAACGAAATTCCCCTTTAATTCATACCAGCCCCAACATTTACTCTCGGGCCGAAGCTCCTACTTGGGACAGTAATAACTCAAGGAGCTCAAGAAGTAGAGCCTCTTCCTGCTCACGTTTTAACGAAAACCCCAAGTCTAATCCTTCCAAAACTGATTTCAAAGCTGAGTCAAACGAAAACTGTTCAAATGTTGTTGCCATCTTCCTTCTTCTGCTTTCTCCAGCGTCGCGCAGCTTTGTCGTCCCGCCCTCAAAACCTGCCCGCTTTGCATCATAAACTTCAAAACACATCTCTGCATCTCAGTCCCTACAATTGGTCCGCCAATTGTAGGGACTGAGGAATTGATCGAGGCTAGACCACTCGCAGGGGAAAATTATTTTGGCCGCTGGAGGCTGGGGCTAGTTTTCCCTCCAAAGCTCAGATGGAGGATCATATATGTTTTTTTTTTTTTAAGTCAGCTAATTAGTTTGCAGGTTTCTTATTTCATACACCATATACAATTTTAGTTTTGCCTTCCCTGAGCCCATGACCACCGGTACATTTACTTACACAACAAAATATACTTCTGCAGTAGTTTGGTTGTGCTTTACTTTTTACTTTAGCAATGATTTTCCAGTCAGCAAGGAATAATCAATGGATCATTATCTATACTTAAAACTGATACATTCACAGTGATTTAATAAATTTAGCGTTAATAAGTAGAAAAAGAAAAAGAAAATTTTTCGTCATGATCACTGAGTCTGGGAGCGGCCATTTTTGCTCAAATATAGTAACCCCTCCCTCCTGCCATCTTCCGGCAATGACATCACGGAGCGGTAAGCCTAGCGCCATTCTCCCCGCTTTACAAGCAAAATCAATGGGAACTACTAGACACCTCTGCAATTTGCAACAATTATTGAAGATTTCCAGAGGACTTCACCATTGAAACTCACCAGAGCTATAGTGAAACTGACAATGCCCACGTGCATGGCAGCTGGATGCTGGAATACATCGGGGAAAAGGAAAAAAAACATTAGTTAATTCACCTTTCCGATTCCCGATTCTCCAAGGATTGCCAACTTAAAGAGGGAGGATTTGCCATTGAACTTCTGGCCAGAGGAAAAAACACGTAATATGTAGCCAACATTTTTAAGAAGAATGTTTTCAAGATGACTTGGATAATAGCGCGTTGTGACAAACACGAGATACAGCACTGGGACTTGATCAACAGCCGATACCGCACCGTGACGTCACAAACCAGTAGGTGGCAGTAGTGTTCTTTGACAAATATGGATGCCTCCAGTAAAGCACATTCAAATTAAATCCATCTTAATTAAAAAAGTTAATATTCATTGAACAGTATAATAATTTCGTATTTGTGTACTTTCAGAAGTTTGAATTCTGAATATTCTGGACTTTTCCTTAATAAGTAAACAATTTCTGGCTGTTCAAATCTAGTTGCTCTGTTGAACAAGGAACTAACATGTTTTATTTAAAATTACACATGCACAAGTTTCTGGTTTGTAAACAAGCTTCTGTTGAGCGGGTTGTGCATTGGAACTAAATGCATATGCAGTAAAGTAAAGTCTGTTACTAACGTTGGCTGCTCTGTTCTAACATGAACACATGTTGATCACCTAAAGAGGAGTAGTGGAGGCTGCAAATGTTCGGGTCAGGGATACAGCGGATGTGTGTCCTCTCTGTCACCAAGCAAACATGATTTGTATCATAAGGGCAATAAAAAAAATAAAAAAAAACTCCTGGTTTAACTATGTTAATGGTCCTTTTTTTCAAATAACTGCAAATGAGCTGAATGAACATTATTTGTAAAGCATCTTTGCTGAAAAACATTGGAACAGAGGTGGGAGTTGACATTTATTAAAGATTTAAGAAATAAATCTATAAACTGCATTAAACTGATAACTTTGACAGATGGTCACCCAGACGGAGAGAGGAGCCACACGTTCGCTGCTCCAGAACTAAAGGTTTATGTGTATAAAAAAAACGGTTTGAACTTAACCGTCTGCAAAGCTGATCTACTTACCAGGTGCACACGTGGTTTTAAAATAGTCATTTCATCTTTTTTTCTTCTTAAAGTATGAAATTAAAGGTTGTGTTTCTTTCTTCTTTTTAACAGTTTGAGAAAATGATCCTGCAGAAAAAGTGGATTGGTTTTAAGTCTTTTTACGCCACTTTATCCACATCTGTGAATTCAGAGCCTTCATTGCTCTTCATTTGATGCTAAAATTGCCCTCAAACCTCATGCACTAAATCCTATATAGACTTTTGACAGTTAAGTCGGAAGTGACCTTTCCTATCTTAGGTGTAGCACCTTCCTCGATCAAACCCAATCAATGACAACAAAGCGGTGGCCCCGGCCGGCTCTAGTTTTGATGTCGTGTGGGACCTGATCCCTGCAGTAGCTGAAGATGCTTGTTTGATTTAATAGCTTTTTTTTCTTTGTCCCAAATGTCCAGAGTTTGAACGTATGGCATTAGAGGTGCAACACACACTCTGGGGTGTTTTTTTTTTCTTTCTTTTTTGTAAAAGAAGAAACAGACAATAGAAAAGCCAGAGAGTCTGTTATTTCCTTGTGTCTGCTGTCTGCCTACTGGAGCATTGGGTGATGGATATAAACATGACTGCTTTGGCTGTACGCTCAGTGCTGATAACACTGTGTCATTTCGAGCCAGCTGGATTTTATAGCACAAACAGCTCTTCCTCAAAACAACAAAGGCAAGTGTTGGTAAAAAAAAAAAAAAAGACTGGAAATGAGCCTCTGTGCCATTAATCAAATTAAAATAAGAAAAATCCAGAGCCTGGTGTCCAACATGTCTGCACCTCGGTGTGTGAAACCCCGGCTTATCTTGTGCGGCTCAGAAACAGACGTTTGCTCTGTCTTGGGAGAGAAAGATCAAATAAAAGGTTCTTGGCATTTTAAGTTTTATTGATCGGTCCCGTTCCGCTTGGTCTGAACGCTTTACGCAGTCGGAGACAAACACAGAAATACAGCATGACAGAATGCCAAGCAGCTGCTGCCTTTTCAGGAAAACAAGTTGTTAAGGACAGATCAAACAACAAAGAAGTTGTTCCTTCCTTAGACCTAAATGAGAATTGATTACGTTGAGCTGAACATCGCTAATTAAACCTGTAGTGCATCAATTCCAGCCAGGAATTAACTGGGTAAATAAAGTTGATTGAACAAATTAGGTTCTCCTATTTGATTTCATTACGTGTAGAAATTAAATTTGCAGATAAGGAATCGATGTCTGTTACAGATGCTTGGGTGATAAAGTACAGTAACTGAGAGAACAAATTAGACTAAGGTCGGCACAGATTCAAAACTATTTCATCTCTCCTTTTTTTTCTTCCTCTGGTCGCTGATGGGCAGCTAGCTTGCAGCCTTTCCAATTACAGCTGTTAAGCAGGATGTCGCAGCCAGAAGTTTAGCGCCAGACTTTAAGCTGCTTACCTGTTTCTGAGGGAAAAGGGAAGACAGGGGTCATGTTTTCTTGGAGGAATGATAGCTGTATCCATCAGGTCCGCATTAATCCTATAATGTTAGCCGAGTCGAAAGAGGATTAGTTTGCTAAAGCATTACCTTGTTTACCTGAACTTTGGAGGGAACATGGATGCACTTCACGTTCATTGATGGTGAAGAGTTTTACAAATATTGAGAAAAACATGAAACTATGATTTTTCCCACTTCTGTATTATTTTTTTATTGCAGATTTCCCTGCCTCCTGAACTTCCCCTCATTGTGTTCAAAAACCAGATGAAAAAAAGTATATAACTAAGTTTGAACCTTTATTTAAAAAAAGGCGATTTTCTTGCAACTCTTCCACAAAAGCTCATTTGTGGTGTTTACAAGTGGTGAAGCTTTCCCTGTCTGCAGATTATTTCATGTAGCTGGACTGATGGTCTGAGAAGAAGTCTGTGCAATGCACAAAGTTTGGTACCTTTCCTCCTTGGTTCCCATGGTGATTTTTATTTACTTATGTCCTCCAATAAACATTGGTGATCATTCATGTATGAATTGGATTGAGTTGATTAACTTATTTCAGTTTAACAGGATTTGAATTTGACATGCTAATTAGTTTTGGAAATCATTTTGTCTAATTTTGTCTAAAAAAATACTTGAAGAATGAATTTGGCTTTAATTCTGAAGGTCGTTGGTTGCACTGGATTTATTTAGAGGTATTTTTAGAATAAAGAGGCCAGAATTTAAATGCCTCTCCTAGTTTTTAAAACAGTTTTCTCCTTCCACTTTGCTGTCATTAACTTTGTTGGTTTCAAGCAATAAACCTGAATAAAAAGGTTCAAATTTGTGGTTTTAATGTATAAAACAGCAAAAACGGTCAAAAGATATTTCCTAAGAAATACATTTGGATATCTTGAGATAAGTCGTATCGATTAAACTCACTGTTTCTGCTCCCTCCAAAGCTCAGATGGAGGATCAGATCTGTTTTTTTTAATTTAAATATCAACTAATTAGTTTGCATATTATTGCTATTGTAAATTTGAGCTTCCTGAATTATTTGCATTTTATTAGAACAGCACCTCAGAAAACCATAAAATATTGTCATATGATTTTATATTTGGGGTATTTGTTTCGCTCATTTGTGTTTTTCTTATGAAAAGGCATGTTGAGATTGAAGAGGTGAGATTTTCATGGTTCTAACTTTAATTATTTCTCTTTTTTTTGTCCTCATGGTGAAAATGGTGTTGAGTATTGAATATTTCCCTATGTATTGATATAGGGTATGACACTTTTGCATTGTGCCAATCCTAAAGGTTATTGTAAAGTTTGTAATTACCTCTCAAGTTTAAGTCTTTGTGCTAACATCCTCCAGTCTGCTCCGTTTGGACAGGGTGCATCCAGGCTGCTGCAGATCTTCTGTCTGATGAGGTACGGGATCTGAAAGGCGCTGGGCCCGGCCAGAGCTGTGGCGTTACTGTCCATTAACAGAAACTCAGAGTCCAGAGCGCGTGTGTCCTGGTAAGAGAGTAGTAAAGAACGACATGCATAACTCTGCCTTTATTTCTGCCTTTGCTCAGCATAAAAAAAAAAAAAAATACAACCTGAGAGTAATCAGAACTCTCGATTACAATAACTGCGTGCTCCTAGTGTTACCTTGGCGATGTTAAAGTCGAGGGCAAAACTCTGTCCCTCCCCCTCCACCTGCCACACGCACAGCTGGCAGGTGAGCTCGCAGGTGCTGAGGCTGAGCCGCTCCAGAGTGAACGTGCAGTGAAGGTACCGCTGGGAACCGTTCCAGATGTGGTAGAACGGGATCTCCTGCAGAAAAAAACATCATAATGGCACAGTCAGAGCTGCGTGTCTGAAAACACACCACAACAGGACCGCCTGCCTGTCATACGCTGAATTTGGTAAGAATGGTACAGATAGTGGAAGGGAATAAATGTGCTTTTACTGACAAATAGGGTCTTTAACAGAAGTGAAATATAACTGACTGAGGATTAAAGAAAAAGTCAAATGTGGAGCTTTCCAAGATTAAATGATCAGCCAGTTTTTTTTCTTCATTTTTTTCCATTTTACTGCAGCTGCACAGCTATAAGTGATGCTGAGCACAAAGTCCGCCAAGGGGCAAATAACTATACAGATGTATGCGTAACAGAGAGGACTGGTTCTGCTATAAACCAATGTTTTCAATGAATTTATCAAGACCGACAATTTCAACATCTTTATTTCTGTTGCTTCATATTCATGCCTCATTTGCATCACCCAGGAGAAGCAGGGGTGGAAATACTGGAAGGAGAAGGCTTCGAGAAAAAGAAACCTTTCCACCTTCCTGAGCTCCAGTACTAACAAGATCTCAGTTGGAGACCAGAGGGCCTGCAGTGCACGCTGCTGACCAATCGGGGGCACTGTTACCTAGTCAAGAACATCAGATGGCGGTGGGTGAAAATCGCTAACGTCTTCAAGCGGCTCTGGGGAGACCAATGGTTTTTCTGACTGTGCTGCTGAGAGGGGCAACACTTCCAAATGAACAGGCACAGTCCAGAGAAATAAGCCTCTGCTCTGGGTGCATTGTTGCAGCCCCTGCTTGCTTGGCACAGCCTGCCCGCTCTTTGGGGACCCGGTGCTCAGTGCTTACACAGTTACAGCCAGAACATTTTCTAGCCCACTTTGAATAGCCCTTGTGTTGCCGTCACACGGTTGCAAGGTTGCTGGCTGTGCAGGTAAAAGAGAGCAGCAGAGGAGAGAGAGCATCCAAACTATTTACATTCTGCTCCATATTTCATCCCAGCTCCCTTTGAAAGCAGCAGCTAGTTTAATCAATAAGATTGCACCTTTGGGTTAGAGCACACAGCCCTCATATACACACAATAAAAACACAAACAGACTCCGATACAATTAATAAATGCAGTACTTGCAGGAATAAACTAAAAATACCCTTTTGTGATTCTTTAAAGAAATAATATATAAGTTGGTCTAAAAGATCTTTAATCAAAAGTCTGAAATAAGATTAAAACACAGTTTCATAACAATAAGCTGCTTCTGAATAACATTTATCATTGAAATTCAAAAACATCAGGAAAGAAAGTCCAATAAAAGCTGATTCACTAATTTGACAGATCCAGGCGGGGGCTTGTTTCACATTTCTCTTCTTCTGCACTCATCGCGACTGACCCCTGATCCCCGACCCCCCCAACGACCATCCAACATACTTGGTAGCCAGCTAGCAGCTTGCTCCTCCAGTGCGCCTGGGGCATGTCGTGGATGGACAGGCGCAAGTTGTGGTAGCTGTCTTTGAAAAGCAGGACGTGGGGCTCATCAATCAGCCGTCCCCCGAGCTGCCTCTCCATCTGCATCACCTCCTGACGGGGAGAGAAAGAGCGAAAGGCATCAGGGAAACAGGTGAAATACATTCGCAGTCATCATCATCATCATGCAAGTACATGAAAAGGTGCAAAACAATCTGGGACTCATAACGGTTTACTCTTTGTGTTTCTCTATCTCTCTTGGATGCAGAAATGTTTCATTGGGGAGAAGAATTTGTCCGTTTGCACGCTGGCAGAGATGAAAAGGACATTGCAGCAGCTCCACTGAAAATTTGGCCTCATACGGATACACACAAAGCCCTTCTTGTTCGCACATCCACACAAACCCTGACACAATCGTAGTGGGAGTTTAAGGCAGGGGTGTGGAACATCTAAGAACCAGGATATTGTGTCCCTGTATGCAGCACCAAAGATTGGACCGACTTGTCACCGCTGAGCTTTGCGCCTCAGAGCGTTGCACACCCAGCTCTCAGCTACAGCATTTGCATGCAAATACCGCCGCCGCCCCAGCCGACCGGCTACCTGGGCTGTGATTAAGTAAGTGAACGAGCCATTAGTCAACTGCTCATTGTTCTCGCATGGTGAAACTCCTTAATTTCATTTTTGTTTTTGTGCCAGGAGAGATTTGTAAATGCATGCTTAATATTTTAATCTCAGTGGGACTTGCTCAGTAGACCATTTGTTGCCATCCAAATGACCATCTGGAATGACATGATAATATCCTCAACATTTTCCTCCAATTCTTTTAATTTGCTTTCAGCTGGATGCTTTCTGCTAAATGAATCCACAAAAAATTCAATTTCTTTGATATTCAGCACGTGCCTATTCAACTTGGTTTTAAATACATCAGAAAGTGCAAATATTTCATTTATACTCTTTTTTTTTGATAATCTCCCCAATTTTAGCAAACTTAATTCAAATTCAATTGACCCACATCCATTTCCAGGCAGTGAAGGAACCTAAAAAGCAGACCTCTGATATCGGTGATGTGAGATAGGAGCTTTTTTTTACTTTGAGGGGAGAAAAAGGTGCCGGCAGGTGGAAAAACCCCCCAAAACAAACAAAAAACAGTCAGAACGAGCCTCACGGCTTCAGACGGCACATATCTAAAAGAACGCAGCGTCGAACATGAGATGCATGTATAGATAGCGACCATATGTTGAGTGTGACACGCCAGCGTGGTTGCCCGTGGTTATGTTGCAGCAAAGACATCTAATTAAGGAAGAGAATGGCTGTAATTTCTGTGCTCACAACACTGATTCGATTTTCTGCCCCTTTCCCCAGGAATGAGCCAGACTGATTCCAATTATAAAGGGAAGGAATCTGTTAATTATCCAGTTGGAACCTCTACCTGCGTTACTCAATGTCCTTCACTGAAAGAGCCGTTCTGGGTTCCACAGGAAAACAGAGCAGTCATGTTTATCTGCATGCATTGTTAGTTTCTCCTATGTTGCTGTCGTCTTTTTCTGTAAACACGTACATTAGTCGTCTTGTGATGAGTTATCTTTAATTATATGCTTTATTTTCTAATGGCGCGATAATTTGGCTGAAGAGGAGCTGGAATACTCTGCCTCTGTAGACCTTTGTGACGTTGCTCAGCAGCTCATTTCCTCAGAAAGGGAAGGTCAGACAGTGGCTGTGAATCAAAGCATTGAGGTCTAATGAGTTAATAACAGAGGGCAGTGCTTTCTCCACTGACCCACCCCCCCTCTCCATTATGTCTCTTAAACATACAAAAGGGACATTATGCTGGCTCTGAAAGAGGTTCATTTAAACAGCCCTTTAGCACAATTGTTTGTTGGTGGGAGAGATTAGCATTGCAAATGAACTGGTGGACTTTGATCGGGTTTCAACCTATGGACACAGATCTATAGGTCTGTTTGCAGGAGAAAGAATGCAGAATACCAATTATTTCATCATCAACCTCCTGCTACGATGAATAATAAATCAGAGTAGTTTGTCAGGTTACAGGATTTACAATAAAAAGGGGGACTGGAATTCATCCAGCTGTTAAGACACCTCTCCAATAACAGAGGATAGAGGGAAGGAGGACAGCAATCTATGATGCACCTGCATCCTTTAGATGCATCATCTCAGCTGCGGGTCAGTTTGTACCTCCATTTGAACTCACATGGTTCCATTATTCCTGCCTACTGTAAACCAGGGATGGGCAGTTAATTTCCAAAAGAGCCACATGATTAACTATGATGGCTTTTAAGGGCCGAATTATTGTCTGATGTCAGTCAATCAAAAGTTTCTTAAAAAATAAGTTATTATTTTATCTTTAGCTGGTACTTGGAGCCATCACACCTAAAAAAATAAAACATGACCCATCAGGTTCTTGCATCCTTTTGCAGGTTTAAAAAAATTATTATGTTTGACTTGTAAGTAATTATTAGTAATTAATTAAGGGTTTATTTTTAAAGATGACAAATATAAGGCTTTTATTGCATGAAGAGATTTTTAAAGATAATCTACAAAGATTGTTGCACAAATGCAACCAGTGTGGTTCCACTTCATAAATGAGCAGATTGTGTTTTCTACAGACAATTTCAGAGCATCTCTAAAAGAAAGATGAGGTTCTAAGCCATCTACATGTCAGGGTGAATGGAGATTTGTAGAGGACCCAAACGAATGGCAAAATAAAACTAGAGCAAAGACTAAAGAAGAAGAGAACAGAACCAAAAGGTGCGAGGAGGTTATGAGTGTAGTGACCTGAATTCTAGCATAGTGGAGACAAAATTGAATATATGTATTTTTTTTGTTTTGATTTAATTGTGTAAAGATTGTCTGTTTTCCTGTAGTAAATCATTCCAGCCTGCAAGGACCTTTTTCCGTCATCATCATTTTACTATTATTTCTGTTGGTCCAAATATGCACACATAGGCTCTATACCAAGGCCTCCTTTATAGCAACAATAATAGCTGACATTTTTGAGAGTTAATTAATATCTCATTTTTAGAAATACTACAAAAGATGCAAAAACCCGCGCTTTAGTTTCCGCTTTAAAAAATCGCTTTACACATGGTAAATATTAACATTTGCATGAATTTGTGCAGTTTGGTCATTAGAATATGATCTGCATATTGATATAGGCAACCACACACAAAAAAACAGTTTTTACATGCCATCTGATAAATTTAAAACATAAATCACTTTGCACCTTCTGTGAAGATCCGCTTTGCACATACAAAGATGTTTACAACTGTTTAAGACACAGAAACCTCGCGAAGATCAGGCGCTGATGTGAGGTGGGCATCAATGCCAGTCTGACTCCGTCTAACAGACTGCATATGTTATTGGGGTATATACCTTAGCAATAATATGAATACAATAGTGCTTGGATGATAATATATCATGCAATATTTCTTTTAAGCTCCCTGTTTTGTTAAAATCTCCATCTGAATTAAAATAGATTTGCGTTTGGGTTCGAAACCCTAATGTCTTCTATTGGCCATTGGAGGTTAATCATCTTCTGTCGGTAGTGTCTGATGAATGAGTTATAAGAATGCTAAAATAACACAATTGAATCAATTAATTTTTCATTTTGTTTGCTTTTTTAAGGCTTATTAGGACGCCATATTGTAATTCTCCCTCCATATGGACTAACTAAGACCTCAGATGCAACCAAAATAACTGATTTTTGCCAAAAGGTAAGAGGCAATATAATCCAATAAACAAATGTTCCGACACAGGAGCATAAGCAGATTGTAGAAAATGACTTAAATAATGAAGAAGAAGGAATAATTTGGTGCATTGCTGGCACCAAACATACTGGAGAAGATTGCTCCTTTTCCGTAGGACAAAATAAAGAGCGATCAGCACCCCTCTCAGCCACGTTTTGCTTATGTGTACGAGAAGCCTGAGTGGGTGTGTATCTGTACAGGATTTCACCATATGCTGTGGACTGAGAGAATAATAGCCCTCTTTACGCTCCATTATCCTGATAACAAATGGCAGTGTGAACGGGCTAATAGATGAGCAGCTAAATTTGACCACGCTGTTTACTCCTTCTGAGCAAAACAAATGCGAGCTTTGGAATATGCTTATCAAGTTACATATTAATCACCTCGGGGCTGAATTCGAGATCATTCAGTTTCTCTTGAACTCTGACCACGTGTAGAAACAGATCTATTAAGATGCATGGGGCGAGTGAGAGTTTCAAGAGAGAAGCTCCCTTTTGTTCTGAGGGAATTCATGAAAAAAAAGAAAGAAAAGCTCTCGGTGTGTGTAAAGACTGTGAATTTAGAGTCCGACGGAGCCAAGACCACCCCGGCATTCAACGAGCCGGGCTAAAGAGCGCAGGATGGAGTGAAAAGAGCAGGAGAGACAGAGGGAGCTTAACATTTGTGTCCCCAGGTCACTAAAGTGGCCAGCTTTAGCAGGAGAGATAACAGGATTACTGCAATCATGGCCAAAGTTTTCTATGACTTCAACCCCCTTTCATTTCCTTCCCCACCCCCCGTCCTACTGGCACAAACCGGAGCTGGAGCTGTGATGGACTTGGGCCGGGCTCCACTGGGAAACAAGAGACACTCGTACAGCTAATCTCCTCAGCCTGGTGCTGACAGAAAGAGGTTAGTGGCTGCACCAAACTCTCTCTTGCAATGAATAAAAAAAAAATCACATAGCTGTCAGGAAAGCTAAATAACTCAAGCTAAACAAATCAAAAGTATAACCAAAGCCCTATCATTTAACAGCCGGACTTGCACAAAACTGCTGAGTTCTCTGATAGGAAGGTCAAGCTCTTGGATGTGGTCTTCTCTTGTTCTGGCTTTGTGTATAATAAACTGATTAACTTAACCAGCTCTGATGGGGATTACAAGCTGCGTTTGATCAGTTAATTAGTCAAGCTACATGCTGTCTGAAACATAGAGGCTGTAATACCCTTATAAATTCACACCCAACCCTCTACTAATAGCAACACTGTGCCCTCATGTCCAAAAATGTGCCTTCACAAGGCCGATCCATTTCCAGAGTAGCTCTTTTCAGGCAAATGTATTTGTTTATAGAGAGTAGGCAGGCTATGTGGGCTCCATAAATCTGTGTATTTGTCAGCAGGATGTGACAGGCTTTTCCTCTCTGACTGAGAGTCTATCAGTCTGAGCTCCAGTGGCCCTGCCCGCTACAGTCAACTCTGATTAATAACTACAAATAGAAGGAACTTGTCTGCCCAGAAATAAATGGGGACTGTATTTGCTTGGGAAAAGATGCACATTTCTGCCTGATAAATCACAGGGGAGGATGAAAGAGAACAGCAGCACGCACAGGAGTACAGGAATATAATGTACAAACAATTTCTCAGCTTGGCTCAGTGATAAAGCTCACTGCCTTGTTTAACTTGATGCAACCAATTACTTGGATATGCTCATCTGCTTTTATATTTATATACCTATATCTATGTATATTTCGTGAGACTCCCCCCCCCCCCAAAACATTTCTGATGGGAGGATCAAAAAAACTGTTTGTATTACACTCTCACATGCTTCCTTTCCTGACTCTGACACATGAAAGCTAAAGGTTTATGCTCAGATGTAGTTGGCAGCTCTAGAGGTAGCAAAGCAAAGCCATAGTTGGAGCACATAAACTGTTTACAAGCCTGTTAAAATGAAAATCAGAATTATCTCCTGAGGTCGTACAATGGACGGAAGGATCTTTCAGCTACTATTTAACAAACCCGGTGTCCAGTTAAACACTCATTTATATTCATTTTAACAGCATTGCAGGGATACTGAAAAGTGAAATCTTGAGCTCAAATATTTCAGAAATCTTAGTTAGACTCAGAGTCAAATGCTAAAACATGTTTAAAGCTTTTGTTCTTCTATCTAGATAGAGTTGCAACACACAGCAGTTAAAAGGAAAATTTACGATTTATTTTTTGAAGTCAGTTGTTAATAGGAGTCAGTGTAGAAGTCCCAGTTTTAGTAAACAACTGTAAGACTGTCAAGTTAACAGGCAATTATTAAGACAGAGAAACACTAATAATGCAAGAAACCTCAGCTTGCTTAGTTTTAAAACGAAGAAAGGAAATGCCAGCAATGCACAGAGTTATGAGGACGGAGGCTTGCTCTGCAGCAGCCTTTGGAGTCCAATCTAACTGGAAAATAAAGGCAAATAGGGACAGCCTTAAAATACAAGATCCTGTCCTTTCAAAAGCTTTGCTAAAAGCATTTTCCAGCAAACACCATCATCTAATCACATAATTTCACTAAAGCAGCAACTTTTGACCCAAGTATTTGATTCATTTGGAATATATTAAATGTTTTTTTTAGGTCTAATTTAGCACTTGGTTTGTATCAGTGCTGCTTTTCTAAAGAAAATAGCTATGTAAACGTAAAACCCTTTAATGTCAGACAATGGGGAAATTCACTCTACATTTAACCCATCCCCTTGGAGAGCAGTAGGCTGCCATTGTGTGGCACCCGTGGAGCAGTGTGGGGTTAAGGGTTTTTGCTCAGGGACCCAGAATGCAAGCTGCGGGGATCGAACCGGGTACTTGCAACCTTCTTAGAGCACAACTAGACTGCTCTAACCACCAGGCCAATGCTTAACTTGAGAGGGTTGGATCAGTTGGAAATGACTCAATGGATCTGCAAACTTAAATTCTTAACACTCTTACCTACAACAGCTAAGAAGATTGCTTCTCATTAATGACATGCACAATCCTGTACTAGCTCCTGAGAGGGAACGTCTATTAGATGCGTACAGGAGCCCATTTCTCCTGGTGCACGCCCTGTTTAAAAGTTGCTGTTTGCATCGCTCATACAAGCTTACTTTCCAAGAGATGATTTGCAGTTTCTCCACTGTCAGACTCACCACTAGTAAGTGAAAATAGGGACAAGCATGTAGGACGGCGTCACGTAAACGTATCACCAGAATGATTGACAGTTAGGAGGACCTCTTATTTTGATGATCCATCCGGAAAAAGAACATCCTCCACTATACCTTTAACTACCTGCAATTTAGTTTGTTTTATAGCTACAGAAAAAAAGCCAAGGTCATTTTTTATTTTTTTATTTTCATTGCTCTGTTAGGCAGCAGAAAATTATTTAAAACAAAGATAATGATGTATGTAAAAAACACAACAAACGTAAAAAAACCTTCACCATTGCACAACAACATTAGTCCATTTAGTGGCAGTAATAAGGAATAAAGTTGCCATCAGGTATTCCTGCCTTTCACCTTTTTTCACTACCATCTCTGACAGTGTGAAGCAAACAACTCTAAAGCTAAAATAGACTAAACATGAACCATTGTGTGTCATCTGACTCAATTATATCTTTCTTTTTTCTTTTACTCTTCTTGAGTTTGAAACATGCAAGGACCTTTTCTCCTGATAGAGCAAGCCTGGACCACCAGGACAGGTGATCCAACAGGTCAGCTGGCTGCAATCACATTGAAAATGTCCGATTGTAGTTAAGAGGCATCTTGACAAATCAAACAGGTATTTCAGTTTTTACACAGTTATATTATTGGCGGAATATTTAGTGAAAGATTTTTTTATAACAGAGAAAATTTAAGGGATCAAACTTGAATCAAAGTTTTTGCCACAACCATAATCCACTTCCATCTCTACCTGGGATAAAGGTCCTATTCCCCAGATGAAAACCTTTTATACGCCAAAAAAAATCATGTGGAGGGCCTTCGAAAGGTCCGGTAATGGAGAACGGGCTAAATAACAAACAGTAAACAGGCATCTAAAAGTAAACCCAAAATCATTATAGGAAAACTACAACTACGATTGTTAAAAAGAAAGAAAAATAAATCTCCGACAAAGATTTATAAGCAGGTAATAACCAATTCAAATGAACAGTTATGTTGGTACAAATCCAGATTAGTTAATTGCAAAAAATAAGATTAAAACCTACCATGTGAGGGAGAAAGATTATGTCAAACTAATATATGAAAATTATGTAACAGGAACATCGAAAAAACCATTGTCACAATTTCCTTTGGGAGGGTTGAGCTAAAAATTGGTGCACCTCCAAGTCTCCTAAGTGAAGCAGATAATGAGGTAAAATGTTTCGGGCAGGGTGTGTACCAAAAAGAAAACTATGCTACTTTGAAATCTCTTAAAATAAAATGATATTTTTGTTTGTTTTAATATTACTTTTACATCTCTATCATTATGTTTGAGTGGAAGTGGTTTATATTCTGTTCTCACATCAGGTTTCACAAAGGAAGATGACTGACGGCCGACAACCTGCTGCCTCTATTTCCAGGGTAAATAACAATGAATTTTGGATTAAATATTCAGCTAATGCTAACATGCAATGTTTTACAGTAAATTAATTAGCATCAACAAAAACCGATTTGATGCTTTTGAGATTGGAATTGTTTTAAGATTATAGGAGCTGTTTTTGTTAGCTTTAGGCGCTGGGTCGGTCCATCTGATTATGATTCATACTAAATGTAGATGTTGAAAAACATGTCCACTGTGAGTAATACTTCAAACTACCAAATATCTGTGTTGGAGCTATTTATTCTTTATTTCTTTATCCATTTGAATTGTGTTCATTCCTAAACTTATATATTTTTGTATTATTTACAGACTTTATTTATAGGTTAATTGTTGAATTTTGTGTATTTATTTTTTGTTGTTTTATCATTTTTTCTTTATTTATTTTATGTAAAACAGGAAGAAATGTGGGCGGTCCACTTTCTATAATTGTAGGAGCCTGGTAAGGACCAGCAGGCATTTGGGTTAGGGGCCTATGGGTTTTTACCAGTGCAAGAGAGGTGACAGAGCAAGGAAAGTTTGAACTCTGTAATGTTGCAAAATATAGGAAATAAATCAACTGAACATCTACAAGTTTGGACTTCAACTTCTTTTGCCTGCGTCAAGAAAACGTGACCCCAGTGCCTATAGTGGCTTATTGGAACTTTATTGGATGTTTGGTTTGACAAACAATTGCCACTACAGTCTGACTGTCCCTTTCAGATTCTGAAACACTAAGAACTTCTTTACTTCTTTTTTTCTACTTAAAACCTGTGTTTAAGGCTCATATTTTCCAAAAAGGTACATTTGTGTCCAGATGTTCTAATTTTATACTAGCTTGGATGACAATTACAAAAAATAGGGTTCAATTAAAAACTGTATTAAAGGGTATAACATATCTGTAGTTCATAGGCTGTGCTACAAATGTAAAGACAAAGATAATTTGGCAAAAAATATCATAGCAGCTTTTCTTAGGATGATTTGGAATATAGATTTAATGATAGTTCAAAATGTGCATATTCTAAGATGACACAAAGGAAAATAAAACAACCGAACCAAAAAGCTAAGTATGGAATTCTGAAAATAAATAAAATAGAGTAATAATAAAACAATGGATCCTGAGCAAATTGATTGGAGCTGAACCAGATGTGACAATTAATCTAAAAGCAAAGTTCTGTAAAATCTCAATTGTGTCAGCATGTAAGGACAGAAAAAATCCTCAAGATTCTTCCAAAAGCAGACCTGCATCTTGAACGTTTGTGAGAATAAAGCCACAAGAATCTGAAAATACAAAAAGTAGTTTTATCAGAAGCTTAGGACGATACCTTTAAGTCCAAACAGACTTCTTGTTGGTGGAACGTGGGAGGTTTATAAATATTTCTACATCTTTTGGAATTTAGTTTTAAAGCATAAAAACACTCAACTTCCAAAACAAAGACATGTGGGAGGATGGGAATAACGTTAAGTTATCGAAAAACCAAAAGAGTGTGTTTTTTGTTTTGTTTTTCCGTTGTTCAAATATTGACTTTTTTCGTTGAATAAAAAAAGAAAAAACAGTTTTTTTATCCTTTATACTCAAGTCTGTTTGTCTCAAGTCTCAAGTCTGTTTCAGGTAAATGTTCGCTTCCTGAAGAGACACCTTTGTTTGCACCTTTCCAGTTAATTAGACGTTGCTGATAGCTGCCTCTGTGTTGGGTTGAAGGCTCGGTTCCCTGCAGGTGCTTTCTGTCAGTTGCAACATGGCAAAACATCAGTGATGCTCTCCCATCGGTCTAGCTGGGAACAACCCGAGTGCACAGTGAGGGCGCAACCAAATGCCGGCCATGTCGCCTCTGCTGCTGTGCCAGCCTTGGCTGGGTCCATCAAGTGTGGGAGACACATTAAATATTAACTTAATTGGTCCCTGCAGAGCCCTGCTAACATATGGCAAGCATCAGACGGAAATGTCACAATTTCCCCAGAGCTCCCGTACACTTAGGATCAAAGACAATACCACTGCTTCTAATCTGCTGTAATAGCGAGATAAGAGTAAAGCAGGCTTAAGTGTTGCATGCGTGTGCGCGTGTGTCTGTCATGCTCCCTGATGGAGGCTTGTCACAGCAGACTGACAGGGAGAAGCTCAGCTTCCAGAACAGTTTTTTTTCATCTCCTTTCAGAAGTACAGAAATGCTTATTTCTAGGAAACTTCCTTAAAAAAAAGTGCAGAAGCTCTGTCAGAAATTGCACCTGAAGTTAAGGTGTACTATAGATTAATACATGCAGGGAGTCCACTGTGCCACCTACTGCAGCTTGCTACCCTAAACTCTAATAGCAGCCAGAGTGAGCGACTAATCATAAAAGGTGCATTTTAAAGATAGTGATTAGTGATTAGGCCTAGCCTCTCCAGGGAAGTTTAATCTCCACTCAAAGTAGTGAATGTACTCGCCAAATGAGCTGCTGCCTTTGTAATAGCACCAAGAGCAGCGTGGTGTCCAGATTACTAAACAGTGAGGGCCATGTTTTAAATCACTCACTAAAAACTACAAAGCCCCGGAGATGCCGTGGCTTACCACAGAACCAGGTCGTGTTAGAGACCGGGAGCTAATGCACTCAAGGGCGTCGAGGGAGATGCAGAATACGGGGAGCGCGGGTGCTGCAGTCAACAAGCTCAGATGTCCTTTTCCTGGCTAAAAGAGACAGAATGAGAGCTAACTAGAGGAAAGGGTGGTGAGAAAGAGAGTTTTTCTGCTCTCTGAAAGCCTTCCTGCAGCCAATGCAAAATACGAGGTCACTGCAGCAGTACTGCTGGATCAAAGTGCCAGTATGTTAAATGAGGATCTGATTGCCAGTGAGTGTATGGCTTCATATCTATCAAAATATAGATGTTTTTTGTTTGTTTTCTTTTAGTTTTAAAGTGAACACATTCTAAATTTTGCATGAGCAGAACTTGAAGGGCTGTAAAACTGAAACACAAAAATATTTAGTTTTCTTTTTTTTCCTCCAGCCTAACATGACTAAACGTAAGAAGTGTTGAATTAGTGGGAAGACCTTTAGGATATACTGAAGATTTCAATCATTTATTTCAATCAGAGGTGCTGGAGAAACAACCCAAAACAAGCAGGAGCTGTGCCGCTGGACGGGACAGTGTCATGATCTTGGCGCTGATGGTTTGGTTTTTTCCTTTGCTCCTTGCTCCCCTGTCTAATTGGTTCTGCGGTTGATTATTGCCGATGATTTCCACCTGGTTCCTCTACTATTTATGTTGTGTGTTTGCCTCCCATCAGCGCCAGGTTATTCGTGTGTTTTGGTGAGACGTTTCCTAGCAATCTTTAGTCTGTCTGTTTTCCTGATTTTGACCAGTTTCTGCCTTGAGGATCTCGAGTTTTGCCTTGCCCCTGTCTGCTCTGTTTGTTGCATCTGGTCCTGAATTCTACCAGCTTCTGAACCTGGAGCTGTCTTCTGACTTCGGCCTTGGATTTCCCTTCTGGACTCTGTTGCTGCTCGGCGTCGGCTGGCGCCCACTTCGCTCGCTCTCTAGGAACTCTGGGGGACGACTGGGGTCAAACCTCCCTCCTGCATTCTGCTGTGTTCTTCGCAAATGGACTGAACTTTGAATCAGGTCAGTGACTAGCTCCAAGTCGAATTCAGCTCCACATCCAATCACTGACCTGTATTCTATCTCTGCAGGGATCCGTCCCGCAGCAGACGAGCAGCCCCGCGCTCCTGTTAGTTTATAATAAACGTTTTGAACTTTCCCACTGCCTGTCTCGCCTTGAATTCTGGGTCCAACTTTCTGAGATCATTACAGACAGCCCTGGTTTAGTGTGTTTAAAAGGAACTTTACGTGGTAGATCAGCACACATACAAAAAACATGGTTTTCAAAAGATTTTACAAATAATTAAAATCGTATCTATTATTGCACCTTTAAGATATGAAATAAAAAAAGTGCCCCAAAAGAGTCAACAATGCATAAAAAAACAAGATAAACTGATAGTAAAAGAGATTTTAACTGTCTTTTAAAAGATTCCACCGAGTTGCAGAATCTGGGGACCCTTGAACAGAACCCTCTCCTTTTGTGTTTATCTCAGAGTCAGTAAAAGATTCTTCAATTGCACTCTGAAATAAAATAGAAGCCAACTTAGATTGGAGAGATTTGTGAAAAGGAAATCTGAACTGTTACATCCACCCTTAAATAAAACAACTGATACAACAAACTTCCTTCTAAGTCGTCTCAATGAAATAAATTCTTAGCATAAATCCAGCTGTTCTGTGAGGGCTTTAGAGGTCTGTTTGAGGACATTTATGAATAAACAGCATCTTAAAGGACAAGCTGCACAACAGAGTGGTCAGGGATAAAGTTGTGGAGAATTGTACAGGGCATAAAACATTATTTCAAACTCAAAACATGCTAATTACCACTGCCTAGTTCATCATTCAAATCTACCAGGATCAAGGCCATATCTTTAAAAGCCTGAGTAGGTAAGGAGAGCTCTATTCAGAAGCAGTCAAGAGGTTCATGGTTATTCTGGAGTAGATGCAGGGATCTACAGCACAGGCTGGAAAATCTGCCAACACCACACCGCAAATTTGAAATTAAAGAAAAGTATTCGTAAACTAGGTTTATTTCCCTTGATTTGAGCAGGCAATTAAACAATTTGCCAATGGAATAAGATCATTTACGTTTAAAGTTAAGAAAAGAACAATCCATTATACTATTTCTGCAGCAAAATATCTACTATTCTTGTTTTAAGGACAAAAATACTGATTCCTTTAGCAGATCAGCTTCTTTACCTGCCACAATTAAGGTAAAATGCACTCATTTGGATTTTTGTTTTATTTATTTTTAGATCAGTTTTTGCAGTGCACAAATGATAGCTTGTTTGCTCCAAGTCATATGGGAACATACTAATATGTAAGTTCTTTTATTAGGTTTTAGTGAAATTAACTTCTGGCTTACATGGGACAAAACAACTCAACATAAGCACTACATGCCCTTTGTGAAACACGGTGGTGCTAGAATAATGCTGTGGGACAGGGAAGCTGCTCAGATTTACTCAAAACATGCATGTATCTATATACAGGCCAAACATGGAAGAGGCTGTTTGGGACTGACCCAGACCACAGAGCCTTAGCTACTATAGAACACGTTAGCATAAAACATACACATCAAAATCAAATATTAAGGCTGCAGAGTATATAGGAAATATATGTCAAAGCAAAATCAGTATGTGCAATATTTGTATCGCAAAGAACTTTTTCAAGTATTACGATTACTAAATAAAATCTTTCAGGTTCTATTATCCTGATGTTTACATGCTAATATGTACTATATAGCTAGCCTTACAGCATATGCTATGTTGGGCGACAGTGCCGTCAGATGTAGGAGTTTGCCAGGCAACCGGAGGGTTGTCGATTAAAGCCTTGGCTCCGGCTTTCAGTGCTGTTGTGTCCTTGGGCAAGACACTTCACATGCATTGCCTACTGATGGTGGTGCCAGTGTATGGCAGCCTCGCTTCTGTCAGCGAGCCCCAGTGCAGCTGTGGCCAGGGGCGGATCTAGAAAAATATTTATGGGGTGGCAAGAGGGGGGCAGGAATTTTTGAGGGGTGGCAACATATGGCATTTGTTTACACAGAATGTAATCACAGTTATCACAGTTTGGTGAGAATAGTATGTACAGTAAGTGTTTCATGTGAAACAGTTCATATTAATAATACATCGTACAATGTGATCTCACTTAATAGGAGATAGAAGAATGATAACACTACTTCTAGTGGGGCATTATCACAGGAAAGGTATTAAGGTAAGACACAGGTGCTGAGTCGCGGATGTGTGAGATTGACTGTCAGAGAGGCAGCTTTGCAGCATTTGCACAAGAAGAAACTATAGAAAGAAAAACGTACCCATCAGAGATCTATGGACTGAGCTGTACTAAAGTGAGCATAACTACACAGTAGAAATAAACGGGTCAAGGCACCCGAGCAAGGTACTGGACATCTATGTAATGTTTACTCTGAACACACATTTACCCCATTTGTTCCTCAGTAACTTGACATACAGCAGTTACGGCAACATGAAAGGGACATTTCATGCATGTAAATATGCTGTAGATAGAGCTATATATGGAGGACCAACTCTGCCATATTTAAAAATAAATACAGAAATAAATAAATGCTCAATAAATAAATAAGCATACAATTAATTGCCACCAAAAATACAATCAACAAATAAATGTAATTAGAAATTATATTATAATGGCAGGCAGAAATGTTAAAAGGGCAGGCAGAAAGAAATAGTGGCGAAGAAATAACTAGGGTAAAAAAATACAAAGGAAGAATAAAACAGACAAAAATATGATAACATGCACATAAATAAATACTTAAAAATATAAGTAATTAAAAAATGAAGTTGAAGATAATAAATGACAAAAAAATAAATAAGGTAAATATTAAAAAGGCAAAGAAATAAAGAAGCCAATTAAAAGAGTTATATATCTTTATGACTAGCTGTATAATTTAATTTCTACTTACATTTATTTGTTGTTTGTATTTTTGGTGGCAATTAATTGTATGCTTATTTATTTATTAAGCATTTATTTATTTCTGTATTTATTTTTAAATATGGCAGAGTTGGTCCTCCATACTTCTGTGTCAACAAATCAACAAAAAGGCGGGTTCTGTATGTTACATCAAAATCTCCACAAATCTGAAAAGAAGCAACATAAAAATACATTTTGCCTGTGAGTAGGTTCATACAGGTCATTTCTGGATAGTTTCATACTATATATACAAAAAAGAAACAACAACACTGCTTCATATTAAGCAGGATTCACACCAGTATCACATTTTTAACTTTTAACACTTTTGGTTTTATTAAAGGAAATATCAGATTTTCTCAGGTGCCAAAACAAAATGTAACATCTCTGTAAAGGCTCACCAGAGAGCATAACATAAAGTTAACATGACTATAACAGCTGAATGCAGTGATTTCCATGTTGCTCAGCAAAACGCTTCACAACTTTATTTAGATCCAATGCCTTTGTGCGTTTTGATTTGAGTACAACCAAACGTGATCGTCTCTTTTCTGTCATAGTTGACCGCAAATATGTCTTTATGAGCCTGAGACGTCAGGCCTAACTAACATCATAGATAGAGAAAAAACGTTCTGCAAGCTGATTTTTATCATCTCAAAATCAGCCTTGCAGCTATGCTAGCAACATTGTGCTTTCATTATGATTTCATTTCTCGATAGATAGTTAATCAGTTTTTACCTGTTTCATCCCGTTTCTCCTCTCCCCATGACCACTGGCTCCCTCGCTTTGCCCCATTCGGTTTTCAAAACAATCCATCTCAGTCGCTCTCGCGTCATCTCGTGCTGCATTCACTGCAGTCCGACATTGGAAATTAGCGGTTGTAATTCTCAAATGATCCATAATTTATAAGCCTCGCCACCCCTACCGCCAACTGGGGTGGCAGCAGGGGTGGCAAGGCTGTCATTTAGGGTGGCATTTGCCACCCTATGCCACCCCAGTAGATCCGCCTATGGCTGTGGCTATAATGTAGTGTGCCACCATCAGTGTGTGAATGACTGAATGTAGTGTAAAGTGCTTTGTTCAAGTCCTCCGACTTGAAAAAGCGCCATATAAGTACAGACCATTTACCATATGTTTAAACTGCATATAAATTATTTGACCAAAATGCAATTAAGTAAAGTACAAATTAGATAGAGAAGAAGAAACTGGCACCTAATACTGCAATATTTACCATGACAACCACCATCAGGAGATGCTCTAATATAGAGCAGGTCTTCTAATCTGAATGTACAAAGATAGTAGAGACAAACCCTGAGAGATTTTCAGCTCTTAATGTGGAAAAAGGTGGTTCTAAAACTAATAAACCAGACGGGCTAAAGTCAAACGTATCCCCCACCTTTCTCTTTTTCATTTGCTAAAAACCTTAAAAAGCATGTATCCTCTTTTCCTGTCGGTTTATCCCATATAATCCCTTAAAATACATTGAACTTTTAGGTTATAAGCCTACAAAATTGGTATCTATACTTTTAAATGGTGCTGCGTTACAGCAGAGGCGTTTGCAGCTTTCAGTTTATCATCAATTTCTGGCTTTTGGCGCTAATTTCAGTGTGAACTCTGAGTAACTTCCACTGTTTATGTCCTGCAGCCATCCACAGACCGCGACGGTGTGCCCTACCTTTGTGCGAGCGGGTCAGCCATTACAGCCAGCCCAAGTGGATTCTAGTGGAAGAGCCACTTGTGGCTGTGGGTGGTGACAGTGGAGGAGAGAGGAGCAGCTTTTGAGAGCGACTGAGAGGTATGTAGAGAGACTAAAGGGAGCACTGGGGGTTGGTGGGAAAAGATTGGGACAGACTCTCCTTTTAATTTACTAATTAACCATGCAAATGAAATCTTAACAGGCTACTCAGAGGCAGTCCTCGAGGGAGGGAGCAAAGGCATTAGCGCTTGATTATACTCTGTCCATGTGGAGAGGGAAAAAGTGCAGTAAAATATGTCAGTGCACAAAGTGCAGAGGAACTTATTGGCTTGCAGCAACTGGGCAGAGTTAAGGGCATCACTGAAAGAAACAAATAAACTCATCTAACACCACATGTTCTTATCTTAATCTACCATTAGTGAAATTCATTCAGGCAAAATGTGCTAAAAGTCTTAAACTAAACTCCCTTTTTCTGCAGAAACATAATCACACATCAAAACACTCAGGTTGGTACAATAGCTGACCTTAAAGACGTCTTGAGTGTCGTCCATGCAGTACACCCTGATGTTGTACTCCAGCGTGGAGCAGTAGGCGTCGGAGAAAAGGACCAGCCTCAGGCGTTTGGCTGCGCCCATGTGCAGTGACTCTCCCACCAGGGCGAAGGTGCCCAGCTGCTCGGTGAACAGGCGGCACGTCTCGGCCTCGAGCTGGCAGTAATAAGGCTCTGACACCAACTCCTCCCCCATCAGCAGGACGTCCTGGAGGACAGAAGAAAGGAACACAAGATGTGGACGGAAGGTCAAGCACCCAATTTATGTAGGAGGGAAGGGTAATGTGTTCGGCTCGTTGCCTGATGTATGTGTAGGAGTGTGTTTGCAGAGGGCTTGTTAGTAAAGTGGCGCAGCAGCAAGGACCCAAACTACATTGTTCCTGCGGTGTGACATCTAAGCCGAAGGTCTTCAGGGTAATGTTACATAAAGTTCTAGGCAGCAGTTCGGATCAGAGGAAAAGCATATACTTTGTTCTTGCTTTAGATTGCCTTTTTTCACCACAGGGACACTTACTACACGGAAAAATAAAGCCACATTCTTCTCATACAAAAGCACACGTCCTATAGAATACCATCGGTTTGCTTAATAATGCATGATAAAGATCCTCCATTGACATGAAAGGAGACCCGAATGGAGTCCTGGCAAGGACAGATAGTGGAGAAATAAAGTAATGTGGAGTCGCAGTGATTAATGGATTATTGGTGTTTTTTTGAACAACAACAAAAAAAACACAGAGAAGAGGCGACACCTTGCATTTCCTGGCTTTGTTATGATAAAGTTCTGAATATTAACGAGGAAGAGAGAGAGAGGTAAAATATCCCGTTTCAACTGCAGCACTTGATAGCTTTTTATGAGATGATTCCTAGACTCTCTTGGCTAATTTGATTGAGACAAACTGGGCCCAAGGTGACAACATTTTCTCTAAAATCACATCATGCCAGTTGACTGACTCTTCCCATTAGCCAACCGCGCTAAAGAGAGAATTGTGCCTGCCAAATGCGCAGCGAGCCCCTCAAGGATCGATTCACACAGACACCATCTACATCAATAGAATTAGTATCGACACAATTCATTTTCTATGCAACCACAATGGAGTCTCCCTTCTTCATCATCTTAATACTCCTTTAGTGAAACACAAGCTCTGTTTCACAGCAGAGAGGCTCATTTCTGCATGCTCTCTGTTTTCGACATCTCTCCTTACACCGTCCATTTTTGTGTTTTTTCCAATAGATCTGTGTTACCTGCTCGTTTGCATCCATCTGTTTCCATTTTTTCTCTCTGCTATCAGTTTCTGTCCCTCTCTCTGCCTCTTTCCACTCTCACTCTCGTCCACCTGACTCTTAGCGGCCACGCAGTCAGGCCGTCGGGCTATATTTGGACCGTCCAATGATTAAAAGTGCTGGTCTAGCCTCAGCCTCAGACAGGCCAATCCATCCCACAGACACCCCACCGCTGCCACATAGAGGTTGGGGGAGAGGCTGAATAATTTATGCACAATATCGAACATGAAAGAAGACCTAGTAACACTCCAAAGCCCACCAGCACCCTTTCCAATCTCTCTGGGTTGTTGAGTTGGGTATACTGCCTGGAAGTGCGATTTTGTTTGTGAGTCTGTGTGCACACCCAAGTTTGTTCTCAACGACAGTATTTTCATCCGCGCTCAAATTTCATGGGCTGAAAAATACAGAGAAATCTGTAAATTGGAAGCAGCAGTCAGAAACGGTCAAGGAGCACTCAGAAGAGCTCTTTGAGGATGAGTAATTTGCTTACAGATTTTCTATTTTTCCCAAACATGTTGCAAAGCAAACCTTTAGCAGGAGTGAACCAGCCGATGGACAGCACAAAGGGATTTAGAAAAGTATTCCCACTATCTTCATCGGCTTTGGATTCTGTCGATTTAGAATAAAAAGTATATGTGTTTTATGGTGAGTTAGTGTGTTAGACCAATAAATACGGCTCACTAGTGAAATCTATAGGAAATAAGCATGATTATTAAATCTATGCATTTGTATTCAGCAGAGGTGGGTATTCAATTCACATGACTTTGACTTGAGTCATTAATTTTCTGACTTTAGACTTGAATTGAAATGATCCTCAGAGAATTGTGACTGGACTTTAACAGCAATGACTTGAAGCTGTTTATTTGAAAAAAACAGATTTTACCCAAAATCTAAAGATTAAAATAGGGGTTACACTTAAAAATAATCATAAAATGGTAAACAGACCATTTATTAATGATTAACAGATGGTTTATTAATGTTTGATTAATGTATAAACTGCATCTAAGCCTTTTATAAAAGGTAATAAGTGCAACACGACAGGGTAAGTTAAATTAATTCTAAAAGTTCAGGTCTTAAGCCCAAAGATGTTAGGGTTAGGGCAAATAAAAGCGTATTTAGCTTTTATATATATGGTGAGTTTATAAATGATTAACAAATATTAATAAACTGTTAATCATTACTAAATGGTCTTTTTACCATTTATAAATGATGGCTATGACAGTTATTGTAGTGTTACCAAAACACCTGCTATTAAAATGATGAGCACCATTAACTAATTTCACTCATTCCCTATTAGCAAACTCAGACCATCTCTCTGTAGGTATGTAAGCTGTAAGCTGTATCTAAGCTGCAGTGGAGTCAATCAAATTGATCAGATTCTTTTTTTTTTAATCTTTAATATTCCCTAGAAGAGTAAATTTTTAGGGGTAAAGTACTTTATATAGAAGGGAATGCAAAATGCAAACATGAAACAAGGGGAGGGAAGAATTTCCAACTTCTTTCCAACATTTGAAGTTGCATAAAAAATTATATGTGGTGATATTCTTTTGCTAAGATGAGATAGCTGAGATCAACTATGAGCGTTTGTGAACAAGACTTAAAATTGTTCTCAGTAGCAAATCTTCAGTTGTCAAGGTTTATTCATTTAATGATATAGCATCAGGAAAAAAAGAAGCACACTTAGTCAATTATTTCCATTTTATGTATGATTAAAATTTGTTGAAAATTAAAAAATAAT
This sequence comes from Cyprinodon diabolis, assembly GCA_030533445.1. NCBI lineage: Eukaryota > Metazoa > Chordata > Actinopteri > Cyprinodontiformes > Cyprinodontidae > Cyprinodon > Cyprinodon diabolis. The sequence continues at coordinate 6,696,339 of CM060084.1, forward strand.
AAAAAACAGACTAGGATTTGCTTCAGAGTCGACTCTGACTTTACTGTATTTGCTTGTGAATGGGTTATATCACAGCTCCACTATTCAATGAACTAGCCTGCTGCTTGGTTTCTTACATTGCTGGACCTGCTGATTAATCTGTGTGTGTCTGACCTCAGTAACCATGACAACATTGGGCAGCCACTACTGTCCAGCAATGAAAGACAAGAAACAAAGGAGCTGGCTGAAATTCAGGAAGTAGTGGAGTTGGGCATACAGTCCATTAATTTGAGGCTAAAGACATAAGGCTAACTAGAAACTTGCAAAACAGTGGCTTTGCCACCTCTGGTTTTTAACCCTGTTTACTGGAATAATCCTAAATAACATCACATGCAACCAAACTTCCTTCATAAGTCACCTGTAGTCCATAGAGTTCAGTTGTGTACATAATTAAATCTCAGCTGACTTTAGAGGTTTGTAAGAAAACATTAGTAAACCAAAATCAGCAGGTGAAGGAGAAAGGGATGGGTCAGTTTAAAGCATGGTTAGGTTATCATAATTCATTCATGGTTTGGTGCATAAATTATGATAAACTATCAGGATTTTTTGTGTTTTTATACATCCTTAGGAATGTAAGACACAGTTTGAATTTTTTTAAAATCTTTATTCTATAAAGAAATATTTATCTGTCCACTCAAGTGTACTTTATGCATTTAATGCTGTAAAAAATCCATATACCAACAAAGCAGTTGAAGCCAAATGTATAGAGAAACACAAAAATGTACACTGTAGTGATAACTATTTAGGAAAGGGGAAACTTGATGATTTCAAAAAGTAGAACATGTGAACTGCTTCCTACAGTGTCAATAAAGGTTTATCAGGAGTTGGACTGGTCTTCTTGAACATATGAATGTTGATCACAAAAAGACGTGGGAGGCAAAGAAAGATAAACTAAAGGAGACTAGAACACCTGGACTAAAATATGAGGAGAGTGAAATAATCACCCGGTTATGTGTTCATATAATCTGTTAAGCTTTTAGCTCTAACCAAAAAAAAAATTGTTTGATGCATATTTTTGGCAGATCTTTTGGAGTCGGCATCTGCACAGGCATCTGTTGGGGGCATTCCTGGTGGTCTTTCTGAGGTTCATATAGTTTAGATTGATATCCAAATGATGTCATATTGAAGAAAACTATGAAATATATTGTAATATAAGCTTTTGCAATATTGTCCAGCCCTACATGGAGGTGGGGGTATCATGCTGTGGGACAGGGAATTTTGGTCTGAGGTTGATGTGAACTAGCCTCGTGAGACCATCCTGATCTCGCGAGCTTTCAAGGTTTCACTCGCAGATCAGTCTGGAGACTCTCGGTTAAAGAAAATTTGGAGCCATTCACAAAACGAACGTCCAATCAGCGTTGGCTTTGAGGCGGGTCGAGGTGTGACGCAACGAGAAGCGCGACAGTTCAGTCTAAAGAACATGGCGGCTTCAGCCGATGAAACTAGCGTTAGCGTGGCTATCGAGCAAGTTTTATCGGAATTACAGAGTATTTCTTCACTGAAAGAAGAGCAAAACACTGCTCTGGAGGCTTTTCTCAGAGGAAAAGATTTTTTTGCTCTTCTCCCGACTGGTTTCGGCAACAGTAGCCTGGCTTGTGGTTGTGTTTTCGTTGTCACTCTGTTAGTACCTCATATGCTTCATTGATCTGATTGGTTTATTTGGCCCGTCTATCACCAACATAGGCCAATCAGCTAACCAGTATTTTCGCCTCCTTTCCCAAAATTACTTCAACGGAAGGTTTCCAGATGGATATGCGGAGCAAATCCATCTGGCGGAGTCAGGTTAGATGTGAACATGGATGAATTGATGGTGATTATGAAAGAAAAGCTATACGTTTGCAACAGTTTAACCTTCTATCAGAGCAACAGGCCAAAACACACAACCTGAGCTGCAAAGGAGACTCTGTATTAGAATGGTCAAGGAAGAGTCTAAATGGGAATGTACAGTCAGATTTCTGTGAAATAAAGTGTATAGGTCTGAAAATACCTTATGCTAAAACATCAGCTGTTGCAATTGCAGAAAAACGAAACAACCTCTAAGATTTTCGTTGGTGAAGCCCTTGAAAGGCACCCCTTTCCCATTCACTTCATAATTATACTATTCGTCCTCTTGCTCGATCAAATAAAATCCCAAAAATTACATTTTAACGTTTGAAATAAAAGTGGCTAAATATAAAAAAAAATGTAGGATGTAAGTACGCTCCAATTTCCACCGTGGAGGAGTGCTGGTGGTGGGGTGGTGGTGGTGTGCATTTCAAGACACAAGCCGAAAAAGTTTGTATTTTTCACACAGAAACAATCAATAAGTTCAGTAATACTTCGCAGTAGCACTGACTAGCGGCTTTGTCTTCCTACAAAAGGATTTGTGCTTGAGCTGCAGTGTAGTCTCACCTCCCAAGCGCCCTCGTAGTTCTGCTTCTTGAGGCGGACGGCCCAGTTATCGAGGCACGCATCAAAGCACTGGTCCATGCTGAGGATAACAGGCCGACTCAGGACCACCCCTAGAGGGCCGCAGCTCACAATGGGGCTCAGCAGGGTCTGGCAGCCGGCCAGCGGTAACCTACAGCAGGAACAGGGAGAGGCGTGAATGTGTGTGAAGAAGTGCTTGCAATTATTTAGATAGCTGGAATTTACTGCTCTCTTTGTGGCAGGGTATGATACTGTCACCCCTTCAAATTACCCAGCAGCTGGAATGCAGAATAATTAAAACCTGCCGGACTCAGAGATGAGCTGGGCCAAATTTGGGAGACTGGCTTCCATTCTAATACTATCTCAGCAGGCCGCATTAGCCAGGCTTCTAGAGGATGAGTGCAGTAAGCCAGATAAACATTGCTTTCCAAACAATTCATTTAAATTAAACAGTGCACATCCTTGTAAAAGGCTATGCTATTTATTTACATCCCTCCTCCGCACTACTGGCACAGCCTCTTAAGCCGTTCCTAATGGAACAGTAGAGCATCAAAACAAACAGCCTAGTGGCATTCAGGGAAGACTGCCAGTTAGACAGCGCTAAAGAGACCCACCTTAAATCTTCCTTCCGCTGAACAGTGAGATAAATCTCATAGATCTTTCCTCTGGGGATGGCCTCGGGAGGAATGAGCAGGCTGATTCCTAATGCAAATAACAACAAAAGGGAGAGAAATAGGAGAGGGGCGTGTGAGCATGTGGGGGACAGCCTCATTTGTTCTGACTGAACACTGCTTTTGTCATCCCACAAAGGGAGCCAGCCCACTTGACAAACTGTACTCATGAAAAATAACAAAATAGCAAAAAAAGCAAATCTATTTTGAAGGTCAGAGGCAGCCTCCTTCAGGTGCAGCGGATGAAAATCTGTATGCCGGCAGCCGCGGTGGCACACGTCTCCGATGTCAACAATTAGCTGAGACAAAAGCGCGCGCTGCAGCACAGTTTAAATGTCCTCCGTCTGCCACAAAGTAGATAATTGAGACCATGGAACAGACTACTTCAGGAAAATTGCACTTCCCCAGGAGAGTGTTAGAAATGTACGTCGGAGAATACGGGGAGATACTGACGCAGTTTGAGTGCTGCAGCATTTATGTTGTGATTCCTCAGCTAAAATTACCCACTCAGAATGCCATTTAGAATATGGGCCAAACAGCGAATGTGACACTATTTTAACAATTTCTCATTTTTTTAAACCGGGTCCGTTCAGCATCAAACGGCGCCTGTTTGAATGGGGCGAAGGTGCCTGAATGTTTGCGTTCGCATCTGAATCTATAAAGCGTGCGCTCGCTCTGAAGCTGTAAAGAATGACAGAATAGCTCCTTTTACTGGATGCATGCAAGTGTAAGATTTCTTTTCCATCCTGAGTCCCTATGAGAAGATAGGTGCCAATGCGTGGTACAGTCAACATGGCTTTCAGTTAATCCACGCATAAAGAATCTGTAAGAGACGGGCAGAGAAAACACACAGACACAAAAACAGAGGGAAAGCATCGGCAAAGGAAAACAGGAAAAAAAGGCCCTTTTCTTCCAGTAGATACTGTCGTGCTGGCATCAGCTAATCTGGACAGCCTACAAAGAGCCAAGTGGAGGAACTATCTTCCGGTATAATTATATAAGCTCTATGCTCTGCTGCTGTAAGAAGGAAAAGTAAAACAGCAGAATGATGATGGACTTTTTTTTTCATTTTAAATTGTATCTGGATAATCTTCACTTTGACTAACTTTATTCCTCCATTCAGGCTCTTTGCACACGGATGACATCTGTGGATATGGGCTACAATTTCCACCTGCTCTGCCATTAGTCAAAGGCTTAATTGGAGTCATTTGCACAAGGTTTTATTGCAGGGATCTTTCTGAGCAGAATCTTTGTCATACAAATTAATTTCATCTCAGAACATTCATTTTTAACTTTTCATGTCTGCTGTGGAGTAAAGATCACCGATAGGGCGTTTGACCAAATTATTCACTTTGGCGCCGAGGGAAAAGCTGTACTTTGCTCCACTGTTCTTTGTTTACGTTTTTGTTTTATTTTTTATTAAGAAAATCAATTTATTTTACAATAGTTTATCATCCATACAAATAAAGCGCATGGCCAGCTTTTCTAACTGTTTTACTATTTTGTTGTTAAATGTTTTTCCATTAAAATAAAATCAATCCTTCAAACAAAAGGTTTCAATGTAAAAAGGTCTCTGTTTATATAAATAAGGAAACTGAGTTTTCTTTTAATAAAAAACAAAAAAAAACACTTTTTTAAGGTCGCCTGATCCGATATCAGAAATCAGTCCGATATCATCCAAAAAACGAATATCTGAATATGTTGGCCTCAATATCAGCAAGCTGATAGGAAAACTCCACTTCTATCCACATTTGTTTTAAAAGTAATCAATTGGTTGATTAAAAAAAAATTGGTCAGCTGTTCTCATTCCTGTTGTAACTATTGAGAAATATCCATTGATTAAGCCTTTTTTGACATCCCATGCTAGATAATAAATTATAAAAGTTGGTATAATTCATTCCAATATCATATCTGGTCAAAATCTATATCAGCTGCAATATTGTCATCTTATTATAAATGAAATTCCAGGTAGACACTTATGATGAACCCAATGCTATTAGTTAGCCCCAACGTTTGGATATCGGCTGAACAACCAACTCTACTGAAAAAAGTAACCAAACATAGCTAAAATAGAAGTCTTCAGACTGCATGTTGAACCAATGTGTGCTAAAATAATTAAAATCAGGTGATACAAGCAGAATTGAACTCTTTAGATGTTTATCAGATAGTAGTCCATCCATTTAGAAAAATCCAAAGAGGACTCCAAACTGATTGATACCTGTTACAGTTCGGATCCTTTTGATTTCCACTGTTTACTCCAACTTCATCCATCATGTAAAACGTGTTTGTTGGTTTTGAGCCTCCTTTAAAACCAGTTGGACGATTGAGAGTGTAAAAGTGCTTTATACAGATTGTGATTTTAGTTCTACCTAATTTACGTCATTCTTGGAAGGGTGCAAACATTAGCCAAAGGGGCGATTCCAACAGTCTGGGACTAACCTGCAGTACAGTCAATACGTGTTGCTTTGCTACTTGTTTGACTTTTTACCTATTGTGTAAGAGACAAGAAAATAGTTGTGAACCAACCATAGCACACTGCTAATGTTGCTAAAGCTACATCCACATGACCGTGCACACAAGTCAAATTATGGAGCTTACCATTGAGAGAGAGAAAAGGGTTATGACTAGGGCTCCGAATTAGAGCTTTTAAAATTGTATTTCTCCTAAAAATGATAAAAAGTTAATTTGAAGACAAGCTCAGACAGATCTTATATATAAAACATCAGTTTATGTATCTTTTAAAATTCGAAAGCATACAATCTGTATTGAAACCTGTCATATATTTCTAGTACAAGAAAAAAAAGCTCACTAATCCTGCCTGATCAGCTCAGTTATTTTGGCTTTTAACTTTTTAATCAACCCAAACAAAAAAAAAGGAAACTTGTTTTCTTTTGATCAGTTTTCTTTTAGAATAACTAAACAGTATTTTTAACTTAATAAAACATGATTTAGGCTGATATATCTGTCCACCAATAACTGTTTAGCAGGTGCTGCGGGTTTATTGGAGTGGTGTATTTAGGGGAAAATTCTGCACAAAATCCACCTTAATCACCAGCTAAAACAAGCTGTTAATGCACTTTTGGGGCCCGATCTTGTCCCTCTGAACGTAATGACTGCTTGTTTCTGCCTCATATTAACGCCCTTAAACACATTTAGGTGTGTGTGTCTTGGTACAAACCCATTAGAGAGCCCATATGAAGGAAGTTAAAAGCTGAATAAGACATTGAGATGTTTACAGGACTCAGCTGTTCCTAATAAACGCTCCTTGTTAACATCCAGTCGGACACATTAAAGCAGGTGTAATAAAGCAACAGAATGGACTTTATCTCAGAGCAGTTCTTCATAAACTGAAGCAGCAGATGTCAAATTATTTGGACGACTTATGCAATGTTTGTTTAAAGTTTAGCAGCATTAGAGCAGATTACTGAGATCTTCTTGCCAGAAACAGAGAGACAGTGATTGGATATTAAACGTTTCTTGTCTTTAAAGTCTAAGTGATGCCTCGTGTGGTGAAATGAGGAAACTGCTGGATAAACTCAGCGGACTAAAACCATTCATACAGTGTAGTTGAGTTATTTAATGCCACAGAGATCTCAAAAGGAATGAAAACAAACAATATATGCGGTACTCTTCAGTTGGGCAGCTGAGGGATGACAAAAACTAAAAAATAAGCTTCTATGGATGGCATCAGCTTTTATAAGCTTAAATAAGCATATGTGGAGCCTTCCGTAATCATTCAAACCTCTAGAATTATTTCACCTTCTGCTGCGGTAGAAAATAAGCTTCAATGTTCTCAACTGGGATTTTATGTAATAGAATGACACAAAGGAGTGCATTATTGTGAATTAGAGGGAAAAGGGATTATTTTTAAACAAATAATCCAGAATCTGGAAGGTTTATTATTTGGATTCAAGCCAACTCTGATAAATATATTTTAGAATAATTGTGTCGCTAAATATCTACCAGCTTTTATACATTTAAAAACCTAAAGGTTTGTTCAATCGTCTTTAAAGAAAAATAAAAACTCACATTCAATCATCAATCATGGAATAAATGGAAATAACCTTTGAATAATATGTTCATTTCTAAGTCTTCACATAAATAGTAACTGAATTTAAGTCTGAACTTTGACTGAACTGTTCAGATGAATGTGGTTTGGTCTAAACAAGCTGAAGGGGAACTTTCAGGTCTGCCCAACTTTTATCTCCTTTCAACTTCCCATCATCCCAGATCAGCTTCCAGAGTTCATCTAAACATGAGCATCTACAAGGCATGATGCTGCCACCACCGTGTTTCGTGATATGTGCTCATCGTGATGTAAAGTTTTAGCTGTAGCATTTTACATGAGGCAACAAAAATTTAGCTTTTTTTATCGCATCAGAGCCAAACACATTATTCAAAATAATGACGGTGCATACATATCTGGAAAAGTACATCTATAGATGTGAATTTTGAATGTTTCAACGTAAGGGCGCATATGAATCATATTTATATGTATGGACTTAGAATTTTTAAGTTACAGTAAATGTGATTCACATGGAAGAACACATGTATACCAGCAGATTTGTAACGTTTTATGCTCAAAGCACAAGTACAGTAGTTGATTAGATTTTGTATCTGATTTACATAGGAAAATGTGAATCACAAGAGATTTCCATTTTCACGTTTTTCAACATTAAAGGTTCCCGATCCACATGTATACATTTGCTTTTTCATGTGATTCACATGTGAATTATCAGGTGTACCACATACAGTAACAACTGACATGTAGAATATGAGTTTCACACATTCTCACATGTGTAACTCAATTTTTTTAATTGTTGCTCTTTGACTCTTTGATAGAAGCTGCAACATGAATGAAGAACCCACCTGTGTTGGGGATGGTCAGCCTCCCACCCAGGAAGTTGAAGGTCCCGTAGGAGGTATTGGCCACATCACGAGGGAGAGTTTTAAAGTAGGTCTGGGTGGATAGCCTGCTCACAAACTCAGCGGGGTCTGAGTTTAGCCTGCCGTTATGCAGAGTGTGTGATCCGTTGGGAAGGGGGTCCAGCAGAGGGCCGTTACTCATGGAAAACTTCCCAGTGGTATCGTGACGGGAGCGCAGGGTGCCCTGATAACTGGTGGTGGTGGTTGTCAGATCAGGCTGGATGGTGAGCAAATGGGAGTTCTCTGTATGAATAATGGAAACAGAAAAAGGAAAGAAAAAAGGGAAAAGTGTGAAACTCAATAAGTGGCATGTGGGAGGAATGGGGGGGGGGGGGGGCAAAACATCCCATAGACCTCACACTCTAAAGCTGTTTGCAACATGCACAAATAAAAAAAATAAATAAACAAAACAAGGACTGAAAGAGACACATGGTACAGAAAACAGAGCATTCATACAAACACACACAACCGACACAAACACAAATTCCACCCGAGACCCTTCAGTCCCACCCCCCCACCCCCCGCTCCATCACTGCCTGCCTTTTTAGCAGCCTCACAATCAAATCCAAACAGAACTCGGTTGCAGCTTAGAATCCAGAATGCATAAAGGCTTTTTATTTCACGGTGAATCACAGACACTGCAACCCAGTTCCCCGTCTCCATCCGCCTCAGACAGTTGTATTTCTATTACTCTCTGTTAAACCTCAGAGGCTCCACACAGGCTGTAAACAGAGTAGGTACATTTCCTGACAATGAGGTGGTGGCGAAATATAATGTGTCAGGCAGGCAAATAAACAGCTCATGAGCCACAAACACACACACCATCACGTCATAACTCTTCCTTGGACCACGGACAACTTTAAATGAGTTAACACCACCTCCACAACCACAGGTTCAAAGCTACATGTGGACGGATGCTTCATGGTCACAGCGGGTTGACGGACAGACGAGGGTAAAACAAGGAACAGTGTCCTACTGCAGTGGGGAGGCCTTCGTGGCCGTGGCGCCCACACACCTGGCTTGCTGGGCTTAATGCCCATAGGCTGGAAGCCAGTGGTGAGGATGGAGGAGTCGGCCACGTCGGCGTCCAGGCCCTCTTTTTTGCGGCGGTAGACCAGGACGACCACGATGAGGAGCAGGGTCAGACAGAGGGCCACGGCCACCATGCCCACGTAGAGCGCCACATCCTCGGCTCCACTCACGGCTGCAGGCAGAAGATGCAGAAAAATCCATTAATCAAGATACAGTGAAGGGGGGATGTGTGTTCTGTTTATTTTCTCAGTGGAAAAAAAAAACAAACTATTTTTGCTCTTGATCCAATGCTGCTGCATTTTATCTCCGATTGTGCTTTAATCATTTAGAAAAATAGAATCTGATGATACAATAACATGAAAAAAAAAATAAAATATATTTCCTCTAAATCACAGTAAAAATAGTATCTTGCATGTTTTTACAACCTTCCTCCAGAAAAGTGTAATCTTTAAGCATATGTACATCTCTATAGAGATCCTTGGGCTACAGTAGAGATGTAACTCTTTAACCATTTGTAGATTTCTTGTTGCACTTTCATCATTTTCCTGCTACGTGAGCAAGGTTAACACCAAGCATCTACTGTCTTTGGACAGCAGGCCTCACATCTGACGTCAGAGGCGAAGCTGGGGTGCAGTTCCCCTCTAAACCAGAGGGGAGCAGCAGTGATTCCATCATGTGGAAAGTCCTACTTTGATATTTTAAAATTAGCATGTTAACTAAAAACTGACCACAAAAATACAGCAATGAATTATTCTTAATAAAATATTATAAAATAGGGAGAACTATACAGAATTCATGCTCTTTTAAGAATAAGCTTTTATATTTTATGTGGATGAGTTTGTCTATGCAATCTTCTTGGAGTCTTTTATCTAATTACTTAATGAGCTCAACTCATCAACCTATTCAATATATAATGAAAGTCCATAAATAATTCAAAACATACCAATGTATAAATAATATTATTAGGAAAATATGGATGTTGCGCTTATTCATGTTCCAGTTGGTTCTTTGTGATCAGGATAGATTGACCCTGAACTGGTTTCAGCACCCATTAGTTTTCACCCACCACTGCTCCCAGAAGGTCTGGTCTCCACCTTGCAAAGATTTAAACTGCCAAAGAAGCCCAGCCTTAGATTTCAAAACAAGAAAATCTATTTTTCCCCCACCAAAATAATATAATCTGTGTCAGTCTCTTCTTTTGGTTAATGTACCAAGTGCAGAATGTTACCACATAAAACTTTCTTATGATGTGGTGACATTCTTATTGAAGTTTCTTATTGAAATCTCAATTTACTATATGGATTATATTACTATATGAAACATACAGTCTTCTCACTACAAGCTTTTTCCAAAGCCTGGATGCAGGGTAGTGGGTTTGAATTCAAATTTACATTTTCTCATCCAAGCTTTATAAGATTCAGAAACTTCTTAAAACTTTGGCTATTAAATAAAGCTGCTTGAATTGTGTCCAATAAACTGTTCATCTGCACTCAGATCTAATTTATTCTAAATGCAAAGGTAAAATAAAATCCCAAATCATTTAAATCCCAAATCATTTAAAAACATCTGATTTTCTATCTGGTATAGAATAGTTTGATGTAAACTGGCTACTGTTAGCATCTTATATCACAATAAATTATTTTTTATTTATTAGTGAAATCCAAATTTTGAAAACAAACAACTTGAAATATATTTATTGAACTTAGAAGTGCAATTAGACTATAGAGGAGTCTAGTGGCAACAAAGCTGAAATCCTTTTTTTTTTTCCTGGATGTTTAAGGATTCTTTAGAAAAAAAAAAACAAAGGTGTGGAAAGATGACAGAAATGCTAAATCTAAAGGTAAACATAGTTAAAGCTTGTGAAATGATCAGTGCCCACAGTAAATAACAGTAAAAGTAACAGTAAATTGGACACTTAAAACAAGATTATTTAAACAAACTACAACTTATAAATCCTTTTTTCTTAGTAAAATATAACAAAAACTAGATGTAGAATATTCAACAGTTAAAACAAAGAATATCTTCTGCTTAACTATTTAAAGACTGTGTTATTTTGTTTATATTAACATAAATTGTAAAATTTATTAATGTGGTAATGTATGTAAGTGGATATTTTACAGTTCAAAAGCTTATTTAAATAAAAATAAAAGTAAATGTTTTTTTAAAGAAAGTGTATTTGCCCTTATTTCTAGCAGGTAAATTAGATGATGTCGATGGAATGAGCGTAACTGCTCTTAAAATAAGATAATTAGATATTTTGGCGCTTTGATAACTTCAATAAGATAACAGAGATGTTTTTTTTTTATTTTAAACATAAATCATCTTAATTCATTGACAAAGTGTCTCCTTTAACAGCTCAATTTAAAGAAAAATTACCTTATTATGAGAAAAATTTAGATATATTTATGCATTGTAGCTTCCCTATGTTTTACTTTCTGTTACTCTCCCAATGTAAGATGACAGGGGGAAAAAAACAACTAGAATCTAGGTTTTTTATTGAGTTATAATGACAGCATGAGAGCATTCATCCTCAAAAAGTTCATGGAAATAAAAAAAGAAAATGAATGTGTGGAGTAGTGTGAACTATGTGTGAGTGTTTTTTTGTTTTGCAGAACTGGATTTGCTACAGCTGTCTCCCTGTGCTGCTGGAATTTGGTGGCGGAGGTGGAGGATTCTCCAAAGGCCTTTGTGGAGCACCATTGAGCCTGGAAGCCACTGGGGCGTAGTGCTGTCAACCGAACACAGCCAAGGAGGGGACACAAGGAGCGGTGCAGCATTGAGGGATGGGGGAACAACGGAAAAGGTTAGAGAGCTGCAGGCAGCGTGTGTGCTGAGTTGACAACAAAAGGAGGAGGACAGGGCAGAAGAGAGGGGATGGGAACAAATGTACCAGATGGAAAATTACAAAAAGGAGGGCTAAGTAATGAGCCTCACTGAAAATTTCTGGGAAATTCCCATTTTTATCTAACATATCCCTAAATAAATCAGATCAGGACCTGATGTCTTACTTTGTCTTTAATATCTTCAGGCATTTAGGATCATATTGATGCAATGTGCACTAACAAAGAGCTGCATTAACCTTTACAAACTACCATTTGACATTTTAAAATGGTGTTAGTGAATCCAAGGCATGCAATAGAAAATTTAATAAGCAGTCAAATAAAGCAAGAGTCTCATATTTATCTATTATTTGTTTTTCTGTCCTTCTCTTCCACTCTTCCTTTGAAATCCTACTTTCTACTTTCTGCTGAAAAGAAATGCCAGAATCTATTTCATGGGAGATTATCTCAGTACAATCTGATACTTTAAGTAGAGGGATTATAGGCAGCTAACCTCTACGGCAGCTCCTCATTCAGCCAGAGATCTCTTGACAAGTAATCAATCGTGAATGACTGGCTAAAGATAAACACAAGATCGTATTTTTGTTTGTTCAAAGCATATATTCACTGAACACACTTGTGATTTGAGGAATCTTCTGGGATGCACACCCAGCCTTTCTGCACTCCTCATATTGTCCATTTACCTACTGTATGTGCAGTTCTCTGTCTCTGACTCCACTCTGTGTTTTTCCATCTGTTTCCTCAGGCTAGCACAGAGGTGCTTAACTCTAAGCAGCCTGGCTGAACCCTCCACCTTCCACAGTGAGCTCCACAGTCAGGAAGGGGAGACTCGCTGCACCTTTCATTAGATTTCCCAAATCCAATAGGTTTTCGGTGAGTCAAAGGCCAGATGACGCTGTGATGTTTGTAGGAGTAGCTCGGCGGGCTGTTGAGGGACGTTTGGTCTCACAAAAGACAAAAAGCACCCATCAGATATGAGAGCAGCCACCTGTTTTCTACTGATTCAGATTAGCCGGTTTACTTTCTGAGGGCGCAACAAAGACACCTGGCACAGCCAAAGAGATCCAGTATCTCTTCACTTCCTTCTTCTCTTCAAGCACACCGCTCTTGCATCCAAACAATAAAGTCAGTCAATCAGACTACTCCCCCTGCCTTTCTTCCTCTCTGTCCGCTGCTCTCATCTCCTGCCCAGACTGTAATCTCTGGTGGCTTATCAGAGCATCGCTGAGTGAAGTATTATCTGACCCACCAGGTGTCACAGCCAAACGATCCTAGTGCTCACTGCAGCTCCCCCCTGGCCTTACACACATTGATTCGGATGACGCCGGCCAATAATTGAAAGGACATCCATCACACTTTTAATAGACACAGCTAATCAGCTTTTATAATTGGATAGGCTCTACTGTAGTATCTCTCCAAAATGCCCTTACTTTCCATGCACTCCATACCAATTTGATCCTCCCCCTCCTCTCTCTCCTCCCTCCCTGCATCCTCCACTTCCACTTGACTTAATTGCACAACTTTTGATTCTCTTTGTCTGTGACCTCTCATCATGATTGACACCTGCCTGTGGATAACCTATAGATGTGATGAGGTTTTTTTTTCTTCCAGAGATGACCGCAAGGCAATCTTTGTTTGTCTCCTGAGCTTTCACTTCAGCTTGTTAAATTTGCTTCAAGGCTGCCAGGTTAAGGATCAGTTACAGTACTGACTAGAGATGGACCGCAATACTTCATCTCCTCTAAGGCAATGTACCTGTCCTCCATTAATGTTTGCATTCTTGCCATAATGTATAAAGTCAGAATTCTGCAAAAAGTGCACACATTTATTAAATACTCATATATGCGGTGTTATTTATAACACATGCATGTAAATTACTCTCTCTGCACATTTTGAAATTTTATGCATGTGCATAATTTTAATCTATGTATATTTAACACCACAAGGCCCCCAATTTGTCACAATACTTCACCTCTTCTCTGCGCTTTCTTGCTTTCTATTTTAGATTGTCTCCCAGTAACCTGTGGATCTGTTTCTGTGCTCTCATGTCAAATTTTTTCACTTTAAGGGAGGTGTAGGTACCACATCTGCCCTGGCCCTGCGCCTACTAGTGACATTACACCATGGCTGTGTACCAATGTTCGCCCTAATCACTATATAGGGCACTATATAGTGGTTACCCCATTTTAGATGAGTATCTGAATGTCTAGTGGATGAAAAAGTAGTGGACTCAAAATTTCACAAAATGCACCTTTAAAAGTAGTTATCATCCATGGTTGCTAGACCAGCAGATATATCCTGGAATGCTGTGCGAGAACTCTCCTTGCAAAGCATTATGGGGTATGTTGTCCCACTGTCGCTCCCCAACAGCGGCGACAAATAACACAGATGGCTCGGGCATTGTGCGTCCAAATATAAGTTAACTGAGTTCACTGATTGAGGGATTTAGAGGTTAGGGCGGACGTTTGGACACAGCTGGTATGATTGGCTCAACGTTGCCACAATTATTAGTATTTTTGTTCTTAAAATAAGATAGTTTGATATTATGCACTTGAAATAAGACAATGCCATTGCTTTTTCTCATGTTAAATGTAAATTATCTTGTTCCATTGGCAAAGTGTCTCCTCAAATTAAGGAAAAAATTACTTATTTAGACATGTATTTTATACAGTGTAGCAGATAGCAGGAGGTGATAATTAAGACCTGTTGTCTATTTCTTGTAGTTACAGTTTAATAATGTCTATGGCAATGCTAGTATGCCTATTGTCCCCAATGGAGTTCTCAGGACTCTTAAATCTCTATAGCTCTGGCTGCAACTAAGAAGAAAACAGTAGAGGTGGGATTTCCTGAAAAGTAGCCAATCATAGGCAGTTTCCTTTTTCTAGTTGGTTGCACCCTCAAAGGGGAAAAAAAAGTTGACATGAGCCACAGAAACAGGTACACAGCTGTTTGGGAGAGAATCTACAGAAAGAGCAGAGAACGAACATCAACTACTGGTTGTCAAATCTGCATGCAAGTAAAATTGAACATGCACGTGGCGAGCAGTTTAGATGCGTTGGTTCTGACTTTATAGTTTTAACAGTCAGCATAATGTCAACAAATCTCTTTAGAGTTCCTGTTCCCTTAGAAAGAGCAGTTACAGACACTTAAGGGCTTGTTTATACTCCAGCAGCTGTGTGTTGCAGTGAACTAGAGACTGACACGAGAGTGGATTCTCACTCCTGTCCCGTCCCACTCCCACAGAAAAAAAATTGTGTCCCGTCCCGATCCCGGGCCAGAGTAGAAATCTAAATCCTGTCCCGTCCCACTGCTGGTGAAATTACTCCCACTTCCATCCCGCTCCCATTCAGAATGACTCCCACTCCTGCACCACTTCCATTTTCGAAGTCGAGTTTGCCACTAACTGTTGGTCCCTCCATTGTTGTTTTTGCACGCGGGTGAAAAACTCAGAGCGGAAGCACTGTTGGTTTTAGGGTCGTGTAGTTTTTTTGACTCGCATTATAGTGTAGGCTTCAAGGAAAAAAACTACAAAATGGCGGCACCAGTACTGGATTTTTTTTCTTTCTATTTTATTTTATTTTTTGGCATCGATCCTACTTTTTTTTAGATACTATTGGTTTGCTCCCGCTCCCGTCTGTTCCCGTTAATGTTTAATCCTGTACCGTCCCAATCACGTGATTGTTACTAATACTGACTCCCATCCCACGGGAATCCCACATGAATCCCGTGGTCTGTGGGATTCCCGAAAAAATTTCAGTCTCTACAATGAACTTGTTGCAGGTGTGACGCAGATATTTTTCATTTATGCTCAATATTGAAGCGTGGTCTGTGCTATGTTATTCCATGCAACTACGTAAAGGGGGAAAATCACAAACTAGCTGTGGGTCTAGACACGACCAAGGCGGTCAGTAAGTGTGGGCAAGTTTGTCCGACAACAGAGGGACATGAGGGTGAAAAAGAGCGGGGATCCAGGAGGAAAAAGCGTCCCAGCTTTCTTGCGCACCTCGCTCTTCTAGCTGGTCCAACTTCCTCTAGTCGTTTTCCACACTGGCGTTCATACAAACAAAACAAGCCGGTAAGGTACCAAACAGGAAATACGCATAGTGTAGAGCATGTAGATTTGACCAATCAGAGGCCTCCTGTCTGAGGTCACCTACAATTTTGGAGAGGTGCAGCAGAGTGTCTGCGGAGGGGGCAGGGACGTGTCTGCGTTCACTATGCATATGGCCTAGTTTCGAAGTATAAATCAGCCTATACTGTGAACTCTCAAACAGCATAGGAAGGAAGGACAAATACACAGATGGACAGACATACGGGTGATGGAATATGAACAAAGAAATAGATCAATAAAATGATGGATAGATGGGAGTATTGATACATGAACAGATGGATAGATCAATGTAGGATGGAAGGAATCCATAGATGGATGGTTGGATGGATGATGTATGAAAACAGTAAATTCATTTAGGTATTCTTTGTTTTCCAAAGTTATCCAAGCCTTGAAAACCCTTAAATTCCAAACTTTTCCAGACTGCATATGCATCCTGTCTCTACCTGCTCCTTTTTTTTTCCCTCTGCTGCGTTGATAAATAAGAGCTTTAGAGCCTCCCGTGCCTTCTCCCCAGGGCATTTATCAGGAGACGAGAGAATATATTTCATCCCATGGCCAATCCTAGGCGCTTGCCTGAAGATGAATTACCCCCGACTTCTTAAGGTCAGGGAAATATGGCTACTAAAACTCTCAAAGTGAACGTGACCATTACTATCTCCACAATACAGTCGTCCCTCAGTGGGGTCCTGGTGAAATATGGTCCAAAGTAAATGCTCGGCTATTTTTCACGCAGACCATGACCCTGCTCTGGCAAACAAACTCATAAAAAAATGGCATCCAGTTTTCCACCCAAATTAGCTTTAAAATCCAAAAAACAGGCTAAAAATAAATTACTACCTCCCACCGTTATTTGTGACACCAACCCCCCCCCCCCGATACAGGATGCTGCTGAAAATTAAGTCCATTATCTTCATTACACATGCTAAATTAAATAGTTGCTGTATTATTTTTGCTTATTTCCTGAGTCTGAAAAGAAGGGAACCATTGTTCCCCCCCTCCACTACCCTCCATGTGCCCTCAAACACCTGTCTGCCATTTAGGCTGTGGCGCGGCGCCAGCAGGTTCATCATTTCCATGTGCTGATTTTGCATAGCTGCATCTTGGGCTTGACTTGTTTGCTTTATGAAAATGATCCTGCATGCCTCCGATCTGTTTGTTTTACAGGCGTAAAATAGGCCGAGGATTAGTTTTCATGTGTAATGCCCAAAGCAATAACCTTTTCCAACGTGTCATTTTTATCATAATGAGGGAGATTAAAACCTCAGACAGAGAAATTATTCTGAAGCTGTTATTTCCAAATTACCCTGAAAGAGAGAGACTGCCTTTTTGTTACAGGGCTAAGTCCTCAATCATAGCTAACAGCCTCCAGATACGGTTGGAAGTTGGCAAGTTGCTGACAAACTAAAACCATCTTGCTGCTATGCTTATTTTAATACTTCACACAGCAACCGTCTACGGATTGGCATCTGCTGAGAACAGATTGGGATGGGGCATTCTTCAGAGGCCAGCGCTCTGCTCCACACTGTCGGTATAAATACTCTGCCGCTCGGTGTGCGACTGCGGGGGGGAAACAGAGGAACAATGACGGCCATCTTTGTGTGTATTTCCTGTCTCTCTGAGGAGGAGCTGCTGACCTTTGATGATTGGCCAACTGAGCTGCCTGGGATCACTGCGCCCAGCCAAACTCACCCGTTGCTCGACAAAAGCAAGCCCATGCCTACAGAGCGCCATACATAATGCAGCTTTTAACATGCAGTAGATCTCAGAAGATATTCTGCTTGAGTCTATTTGATCGCATCAATCAGTACCCAATACCAGATTTCAGTTTATTAATTCATCACCCCGAGTCCGCTCAATCCCCCATTAGGAATTTCCGTGTTTACCATGTGGATTGGCCAAAGAGCTCACTATTTATAGTCAGTTCTGTTCAAGACGCCGCCCCCATTGTCTCTGGAAGGGAAGCTGCAATATGTTTCCGTCTTTGATATCTGTAGGGAATGATGGAGCCCTTTCTTCATGTCCATCTGGTCAGAGTTGGACCCTGCGGAGCTTCTTTCTGAGCGGCTGCTGACTCTGACCCTCTGGACTCTCAGACAGAATAAAACATGTTTTCCTATTTCACACAGAGGAGGTAAAATAATACATTAAAGTTAAGACATGCTGGCTTGGGAGCGAACCGAGTCCAACATGAAAGCATTCTCACCCCAAAAAGTATCCTGCTGGATTCAGACAAACCAGCCATGTGCGTTTTCACAGCCCATTTGGCTTGTGGTCATTTATCTGGCAGGTTGTGTTTTAATCAGTGGAGAGATGCTTCAATTCTCACCTCTATTAATAGGTCAGGGAGCAACAGAGAGCCGACCCACAAGGTAATACAGTGCATTATGTGTCACTCCGGTGTTAATTAGAAATGATCACCTGAAAAGGTCACCCAGGTGGGGATGAGCCAGCGGTGGGTCACAGATGAACCTCACGTGGGAAAATATACCTCAAGGGAAAAGCAGCTGTTCTTTAGCGAAGCCTTTGTGAGATGAACTCATCATTCATCTCTTGATGCTGACGCCCAAAGAAAGGGTTAAATATTTCATATATGCAGTGAAAGGAGGAGGGTTACCCCTTGTTCTACACTGGGAAAAATTCATAAATAAAGAAAAAAATGCCTTCTATTCCTTTTCTTTTCCTCCTGCAGGATTATTATATTGTTTTTTCATGACTAGATTTTAAACTTTTCCAGACTCAAATTAGCAGAAAACTATAGGCTGTTTCCAAGTACGACCCAAAAGTTCACTCAATTTACTGCTTCTATTGAGGTCAGGTTATTAATATAACAAAAGGAACAGCTTAAAACAGAAACAAGGAATAAAATATAGAGAAAAAATAAACGATTTAAAGAAAGAAAAAAAATGAAGAAGAGATGGAATATGGCAAATAAATGAACCAAGGATGAGGAAAAAAAAAAATAAATGAGGAAAAAAAAGCAATGCAAAGAATAAAAAAGGAGAGAAAAGATTAAGGGAAAGGAAATGAAAGGAAGACGAAAATGAGAGGCGAGGATTGGAAGCAAAGGAAGGAAATAAGCAGAAAGAAAAGGATAGAAAAGTTTAAAGAAAGGGAAATAAAACAGTGAGATAAAACAGTGTGGATGAGGATTTCCGGTTTGAGCACCACTATGATGGCTGTGCTGTGAACAAGCTCCTGAGGAACCCTGGAAATGAATGCATAATCCTGAAAAATCCAATATGAAATGAAAAATGGCCAAAAATCGCGCTTTGACCCAAAATGGCCGACCACCTGTGGGTTTTAGGGCATACCTCCAAGAGACTTTTTTTCATGATTTGAGGAGATATACCTGTGTGCCAAATTTCAAATCTCTGTGACTTAAAGTTTCCCCCAACTCACGTTAGGGGGCGCTGTGGCGTAATTTGGGGGCGGCCATTTTGGATTCCATTATAGACCGGCTATTTCACGCGGGGGACAATTTACTGCCATGTTTTTCCTGAGTTTTTGAATATGCAAAGTCCCCGTAAAATACGTTCAAAGTGCCAAAAGAACCCTAATAATAATAATAATAATAAGAAACTTACAACTTCGAAATACAATAGGCCTTCGCAGCGCTTTGCTGCTCGGGACTAATAACCTCTACAGAGGAAGAAAGAAGGGGTTAGACAAAAATAAACCCACAACCGACGTTTGTCAGACGCCATTAAACTTTTGTTTGATTCAGTAAAGAACGCTAGCTTCTTACGAAGAAGTGCAACACAGAGCAGAGCAAAAGGAACTAAAAAAAGAAAGACAATGGCAGAGTTGGACTTTCCTTTAGGAAATATAAAAGCTTTCGTCAAGAAAATAACTAAATCAAAATCACTTGACGAGGTGGAGGAGAGGATTAAGAATGTGGACGGGAGCATTTAGAACAGCGAGGAAATTATGTTGGAAAAATATAAAACTGCAGATAAGTGTGGAGTAGAAGTTAATCGACCTGAAGATCTGTACGCGAAGAGAAACGTATTTCCCTTTATGGTGTTCCTGAGAGGGCAGAACAGGACTATTCTACAATGTGCACAGCTGGTGAAAAACTGTTGAGTGACAGACTTGGTCTGTCCCAAGATGAGACTGTTGTTTCTTTATTAAGGGTGAGTTAAGGTAAACAAGTAATGTTTTCAAGGTGGGAGAGGTTAATTAGCACAGTGATGCTATAACCTGCACTGATCTCCGTCTCTAACCTATGAGAGATTTGCCTATGGAGGGTACCTTCCTGGGAACTCTACCTTGGAAACCAAGTTCATATTGTTGTTTTACATTGTCCTTATTTTTCTCTTATGTTCTGAGTTCCACGTTTTAAACCGGGAGCTTGTTAAACTTTAAAATAACGTACCAGCATAATTTAAATGTGTAGCAGATTTCTGAAAACTCCCTCAATCAACATCATTGGCCTACACCAGTGATTCCCAACCGGGGGTACGTGTACCCCTAGTGGTCTGCGAGTGCATTGCAAGGGGTACATAAAAATATTCTATTTCTTAGGTAGTAAAATAAAGGGATCTGATTTGCTTTGTGAGGACCCAAATAATAAACATAAAAAGGCTTTTTTCAACCAAAAATTAAGTTTACCTTCAGCTTTGACACATATCAAACCCAATCAGTGGAACAGACGGATGTAGAGAACAGCCTGGAATCAGCTGGAGCTATCGGATCTCATCAAAGCAGCTCAGGTGTTGGGAATGTTTATATCAAAGTAAAATAAATGGAGTCAGTCTGAATATGATTTTTGTTCTGTATTTGTTCCCAAAAAAGTTCCAATAAAGGCAGATTTATAGTATTTTATTTTGTATTTATTGTGATTCCTTACCAGTTTCCGAGCGACATATTTATGTAGGTTTTTATTTGAGAAGGAAAGAACAAGCTGCCTAAGAATCAAATGCTCATTTTATAATCAGTTTTTGTACATCCCACTCATATGCAGTCATTTATACTGCTGACTGAGAGGTACTCATGGTCAGACAAAATACCTAAAAGGGTACACAGCTCAAAAAACGTTGGGAAACACTGGCCTACACAACTAAGTGAAAAGGTGAACTTCTAAGATACAAATAATTTTCCAAACATAATTTGAGGTAAAATATGTGGGTTTTCTTTCTTTTTTTTTTTACAATATAAAAAACCCCAAACATTTTGGTTACTGGTTTCTTGTATTCTTTATGATTCACTTTAAGGCTGAAACAATTAATCGTGATTAATCAATTATTGAAATAATCTACAACTAATTTGGTAATTGATTAATCGTTAACTGGAGTGTAGAGACTGTAAGATATGCTTTTAGCTGTCAGAGTGACCCACTTAGAGCTCTAATTATATCAAAATTGTCAAATTGCATTTAGGATAAAGAAATGTTTTCATCTGTCAATATTCTCTATCCTGAACCCCTCAAGCGGGAAAAGTTTGTTCTTTTGGAAAAAAATCTTCTTTCAGGAACCTTTGGCTATCTGCTTATTAATTGATTAATTGAAAAAATAATAGACGGATTAATCAATTTGCAAAAATAATGGTTATTTGCAGCCCTTATTAATTTACTCTTTTTAAATATAGTTATAAATTTAAATAAATTCTTGAGTTTACTCTAAAATTCTTGCTCCTGAGATCACCTGTTCCTGATGCCAATGGCTAAAAATACATCCGGAACATCATCTCTTCCATCGTTGAGCAGTGAGACCAACAGTTTTGTGGTGTGTGGGTGGTTTCTGCACTCACTCTGTGGACACTGCTCGCTGGTGCAGTTTATAGACTGGAGGTCGAGCCCCTGGCAGTCTTTGCCCCCGGTGCCGGGCGAGGGCTGGGAGCACTCCCTGCTCCTCCACATCGAGCAATCTGCGCCGCATGCCGACCACTTGCTCCACTCGCTCCAGCCTCCATCCACTACAAACACACACATTTGAAACATGGCTGAAGTTAAATATGCACACATGGCACCGACAACATAAAAAAACTTTATCTTTACAACTTAGTTTACAGGAATAGCACTGAAAATGAAAGCAAGCTGGAAAGTGTCAATGAAAGATATTCAAACACAGTAAAGTATATTTATGAAACATATGCAAACAAGTTGGTGGAGGTGTGTAAGATGAGAACATGTAGATACAATGTGCAAAACCACTTGCTATGCAGTGTAATTCTGGCCCTAGAGAGGCATGCAAATGCAGTTGTGTGTACTTTTTACATCCATCACGGGCACCGGAAAAACCACGGCAAATAAAACTGCTGAGGAGAGCCATGTTTGTTTCTATTCTCCTTTCTTTGTGTACTTTCAACATGTAAAGCAGATGCAACTGAGATAAACCCAAGAGGTGTGAACGTGCTGTGGCCTGGTCAGCCAACCAGATCGGTACAGAAAAACTGCTTTAAAAGCACATGAAGGTATACATACAGCAGCTCGCAGAGATGTTCACACTCTGTAACTTTTTCATCTTTGGTCACATTACAACAACGAGCTTCAATGTATTCTATGAGGATTCAATGTTATTATGTTGTTGTAAAGTCACAGGAAAGAACAAAAGAACAATGCAGTACTGTGAAATCTGAAAAGCAGGGAGTACATTTGCATGAGTCAATATTTGCTAGAAATACCTTTTTCCACAACTACAGCTGCAGGTCTTATGGGCCTGTATTGGCTACCAGCTCAAACATCTAGATACTGATTCGATAGAACTGCAGCTGCACCAGAAAGTTTGCAATTTCTCTTACAAAAGGCCGAAATAATTGATTTGATTAATTAATTATTGAAAAAATCCACAACTAATTA
Source organism: Cyprinodon diabolis (assembly GCA_030533445.1). Taxonomy (NCBI): domain Eukaryota; kingdom Metazoa; phylum Chordata; class Actinopteri; order Cyprinodontiformes; family Cyprinodontidae; genus Cyprinodon; species Cyprinodon diabolis. Next base: position 6,719,163 of record CM060084.1, read on the forward strand.
AGCAGCAGATTAATCGTTAACTGGAATATATAGACAGCATGATTTGTAAAAGCATATATAAACACTTTGCATTTAGAGTAAAAAAGAAAATATTTGTGAATATGCTCTATCTAGAACTCCTCAAGTGCCATAGTTTTAGCTTAACCTGGTTTAAAGTTGTATAAAACCTTTAATTCAATTCAATTCATTTTATTTCTATAGTGCCAGTTCACAACACATGTCATCTCAAGGCACTTTACAGTTCAACCAGATCATCCAGTCAAATTGATTCAAAGTTTTCTATCTAAGGAAAACCAGTTGATTGCATCGACTCATTAACTTGAATGGAATCCCTCACACTAAGCATGCTTGTAGCGACAGTGGAGAGGAAAAACTCCCTTTTAACAGGAAGAAACCTCCAGCAGAACCAGGCTCAGTGTGAGCGGCCATCTGCTGAGGCCGACTGGGGTTCAAAGAGACAGAAGTAGAGACACAAAAAGCAGCTATAAAAGGCGGCCCTGTGACTCTTGTTATATGGAAAAAAGTAAAATAAAAAAATTCCATTGCAGTTTTGCAAAATATAAAAATTCCGATTTGACCGGAAAAATCACCCCAATTAAGTGTAACGACTTTTTATTGAAAATGTGATTTCTTTCAAAGTTCCAGTATTTCCAATCAGAGAATATATTTACTTAATAAGAATTTGCGAAATTTGATGGTCAATGGAAATGCAGCATGCATGCAGCGACAGTGTAGAGAAAAACATTCCCTTTAAACAGATTTTTAACACCTTCACAAACACAATTGTATTCAAACTGTTATAATACACAGCATTAAGTGAATTTGAATACCAGTCAATTACAGAGAATCTGATTAAGTACTATTAGAGTATTATACCACACTTCTACCATTTTCATAAAATTCCACAATAATGCGAAACTTTCCGTCTGTTAATGTTATATTAACCCACTAAAATATGTAAATTGTGTAATTGTTACTTGAACAATATGGGCAGATTTCTAAGGGTGTGAATACTTTGGCCAGATACTGTACCTCTAAACAATATTTCTTGAGAAAAGTCAAATTATGGAGAAGCAACAAACCTGCTTTGGTTCGATTGCTTAGTCGAGCGAGACGTTACTGTAGCAACTGTGATGCCGACTGCAGTGTAACGCAAAACACAATACAGGTGGTATTATTATGAGCTGAGAAGGGAGTACATTAAAGCTGCAGGCCAGTCACAACTTCAAACAGCCCCATCATCAGCACTTGCAAAATGAGACAAATGATAATGGGCCAGTAATAGTTGTGTGCATGACCGGCTGTAAGAAATATCAGCCGCCTTTTCTTCACACAGAGAAGGAGGCCATTTCACAACGGTGGGGGAAATTTGGCATTGTGGCCATTGAAGGTGGTGGCTGAGAGCGATATTGAGAGTGACACAGCGCTGGGCCGGGAGAAGGTTACCGTTCGGCTAATGGGAAAAAGAAAAAAGCTCTCATGGGGGGAGAAAACACCTCTATCTCGCTCTTTTTTCCCAAATGTAACTGTGAAGGGGACCTGATGATGTTCTTCTGCGCACAAAAAGTAGAAGCAGACCTTTGTGACAGCGGTGACCCTACTACCCCCTAAATGACCAGAGGCTAGTGTTCATTAATCTGGGTAATAAAGAGAACAAGGGAAAGCCACAGAAGTTCAAGAGCCATTGGTTAATAAAACATAGGTAATATGCTATAATCTTTTATATTTGTATTAAAAATTGGCTCAGTGTGCAAATCTTAACTTGGAAAAGAAAGCAAAGGGGAATCAGGGAAATTGTTTGAATGAAAATGGTCTTTATTTTGACCAAATTTGTCTTCATCAGATGACTACCAGAAAATTTGAGTGCGTCCCTGTGCCTGTGAGGGTGTGTGTGTGTGTGTGGGGGGGTGGGGGTGGGGTGGGGGGGGGGGGGGGGGGGGGGATCAGATGAGCTCCGCTGACATAGCTTGGATTCTTTTGCAGTCAGATCAATTTGGCAGGAAGAGCAGAACCAATCGGATAATTGTCCTTGTTTGGCATTGAGTGGACCCATCCGTGGGCCAGTGGGCTCGTTGTCCGGGCCCGGAATGAAAATGATTGAATAGCAAATTACATCCTAATGAATATATTATGTTGCCCCTCAGTTTATCCACATGGCTGTGAAATAAAGAGATGATATCAACATCTGCCCTGAATAGATGATGAAATTCTTCTTCTCCTTTTTCCGATACAAAGCAAAACTAATGACCATGCAAATGACATTTTCTAACGAGGAGTGCAGGCCTGAACACAAAAGCTATGCTTAGGGGATGCAGACGTGAGACCAGCATTGAGACCCAAAACCAGGTGAGAATTAAAAAAAAGATGATGATGATGCAGGAAGGGCAGTTTTGATTGCCTGGCTCTGATTGCATGTCACACAAGAAAGAAAGCATAAAAAAATATCTCTCAGTTTGCTATTCATAGGACAGTAAAGCACAACATTTAATCCTCTGGAATTAGAGAAAACAACTAACAGATGTCATGTTTTTCCTTTCTAAAAAAACTCTACATAAAAACTAACCCAACGCCAGGGTTTTTCCAATTTAAATCCCCACAAGGAGATTGTTACTTCCACTGCAAAAGGCACCTTAGCTGATTTTCAATCTCGCAGCGCCCCAGGTTTCAGGTCGTGAACGTCTCTGAGGAGGTACAGTAATACAATAACCCAGTGGCAAGCCCTCCCCCCACCCCCTCGTCCATTTGGACATGTTGCCAAGCGAAGGAGCAAAAGAATCTGACCATTCTCTATAGGTCAATGGGAAGGCCTCACTGAGACTCTGTGTTTCAAAAAGGACAATAGCCGCTGACGGACACTCGCCTACGGATTCTGTCCTTGAAGAAAACACAGGGGGGTGGACAAATACCACTGAGAGCAGCAGGTTGTCCCTCTGCTTCTACGGTCCATTCGGTGCATCTGTGTTCACACTTCAAAAGCTGATTGAAAGAAGGAATAAGAGCCTCTTTTTTCTGCACATTGGTGAAACAGCATCTTGTTAATATGTAATCCATTCAACTTTAATATGGATAAAGTAACTGTTGATAAATAACTAAAGAAAAGCTTAGCTCACTCAGTGGTGCTTAAAGCAGAAAACCAAAGCAAAATGATATAATCTGGAGGACAAATGGCACCAAATGATTAAAAATGATGCAAGTCTGTCACCAGATGGCCACCGTCTTTTCCCAGTGAATTAATGCGCTCTGCCGCCACATTTATTACCCACAGCCTTCGTTTATTCTGCGGATAAAAACCTGCACTCTGCAGAACGGATTTCAACAAACGCATGACAGCGTACTTCCGAAGAACAATTAGACCTTCGCCTGCGGTGCAGAAAAGAGACGTATGGGAACATGTGTCAGACTCGTCCATGCGCAGACGCAGACATACAGGAAGGCGTGCACAAGCACTCCAGCTCAGAGTCTATTTGTTTTTCCAGCAGGTTGAATTCTCACAACTCCTCTGGAAAGCCAGAAGGATCGTTAACATTTTTAAATAATTCACTCAAGTTATAAACCTCTTCAGGTTGTTTGGTGTTTGCTCTCCTTTCAGGCAGGATCTCGGTTCTCTGTGTCGCCTTCCAATATCGGGTGACTAACTGCTAGCAGTTGGCTGTGAAGATGTGAGTCTTTGTTGGAAATGTTGGCATGATTTGACATTTTGCCGCTACTGTTGGCTCTGACTGCAAGTCAGTGCAGGGGCACAGTCAATAAAAGGGTGAGGGATGGACTGCTGAATTATGTGGGATATTTCAGCGGGATATGCTGGGATGGAGACAGGAGGACAGGAAAGAAATGGTGGCGAGTGGATTGGGGGGGGGGATGAGATGAGCTCCAGCATAGTTTGGCTACTCTCTGTCTCAAGTGTTGATCTGCTCTGCTCTCAGCCTCAGGCTTTAGCCTCAGCCTCCTCCACAGCTCCCTGCGTCTCTCTCAGCGAGGAGCCCATCTGATCTGCCATGCAGGCCTCCGCCAACTCTCATTAAACACTTTGGAGACTCAGACAAAAATACAGATGAGCCTCCATGGCTTAGCACGTTTCCAATGAGAGGTGGGAGCTCGCATTTAGACACAAGAGTCATCATGCAACAGACGTGTGGAGAGTTTTGTTACTGATGGTGCCAGGCTGTGGAAGCTGATCTATAATGTATGTGTGTAAAAATATGCCTCTGCGCCTGACCTGCTCAGAGGGAATGCTGCTTCTTTTTTAATGTGAGAGCAACCGGGTCTTAGCATATCAACCAGAAATCCACATGAAGACTTGGCTAAACAATACTCAGTTTGCAGTGGTGAATTCTTGTTGTGATGAAACCAAAGTCTTGGTTAAACTTTCTGCTAATTTCAGTGGCTTTTATTGTCATTTTATGTGACAGTTGAGCATAAAAGTAGCTCAACGTCGTTAAGGGAATCGGGGAAATCATACGTGGTTAAGGATTTTTTTAGAATTATCATTCAAATCTAATACAAACAAGACATGTAGCATCTAAATCAATCTAAAATCTAAAATAAAAAAAACACACAGAAAGTCAGGCATAAGCTGGCTAAATCGGCAAGGTGTGACAGGGGCTTAAAGAAGCTCAAGGTATGATCAGAGATTGGGAATTAGAAGTCAGCAAGTCATCTCTATGTCATGTGTTTGTTTTACCTGGTCACTGAACTAGATAAGTCCGATCTGCATAGTTTAATTCACCCTGAAGATTGGACTCACTTGGTTCAGTAGCTGGGCAGGAAAAACACATGACATAGAGATGACTTATTGACTCCTGATCTCCCATCTCTGTGTATGAATACTTTAGCATGGTGCGTTGTACAAGAAGGTAAAAACACCAGAGCTAATAAACTGCAAAAATCTAGAACAGATCTAGAAATAAGTCAACATTTCTTAAATTAAGTCTAATTACCTTTGATTTGAGTAGGTAAATAAGATGATTTGCCAATAGAATGAGTATTTTTACTCATAAATAAGATGATTAAATAGTATGCACTTGAAATAAGGCAATGCAAAAAAATTTTCTTCCAATTTTAAATGTTAATTGTCTGGTTCCAATGACAAAGTCTCTCTTACCTCCTCAATTAAAGAACAAATGCACTTATTTTAAGAAAAAAATTACATCTATATTTCAATTTTTTTCCCCCACTGTAATAAAACAAACTTCAAGTTTAGCTATTTAATGAAGTCTTGAAACCAGACCAGCATTAAATCATGTAATTTTAACGAAGGAACTCAAAAACAAAGCAGCTGGGGGAAAAAACAAAAAACAAAAAAGAAAACACAACCTCTCAAGGCTGGCATAAAAAAATAAAGAACACTACTTCTGATTCCAAATGTCAGCAGTGTCTGAATAAATAACATGATGTCTATCTATGACGTTACAACTCTCCATGCAATCTGCTCCTCTCAAGTCTCTTTCTGAGATGGACTTAAATCACTATCTAGACCTGTGAAGGCTAGAAGCACAGCGATAATTGAAGTTGTTCTGCAGTAAGTGGTGATACTCTCTCCCTCTCTCACACAACGCAAGGTTTGCTCCATCCTGTGTGCAACTCTTATTTGCCAGTGGTCTGGTCATGCATCCAGGCTCATGATTCATCCATTTAAAGATTATTTGGCTGTTGAATCAAAAATAGGTCTAATGTAGGACCCTGAATGTCTATCAGCAAAAAAACAAAACAAAAAAACGAGTACTTGTTTATCTCACTGTATACAAGAGACTGAACTGTAAAGTGCCTTGAGATGACATGTGTTGTGAATTTGGCGCTATATAAATAAACTGAATTGAATTGAAGAGGGCTTTGGTGCTCCTTGTAAATAAACAGTTCAGCGTTCACATCCCCGATGTTGCAGCCTCCGGCCAGCTACAGACAGCCGGGTCCGTCAGTGCTACTGATGTTACCAGCTCAGACGGGTAAATGTGAAGAAAAAAAACCCGTCTGAGCCCCTGTTCTGTTGCCAAACAACAGGACTGACAGGTGTAAGTGGGGTCATGTTGCCCTAGCATTTCTCATCAAGAGAAAAAAAATGACTTCTTTCTCTCCTGAAAGTCTCTGTAAAAATATATTTTGTGGACACAATGCAATTTTTTTTTCTTTTTTGGCACAGCCTCCTTATGGTGGGAATTACGCTCTTTCTCCTTGAGGAGCAGGAGAAAGATGAAGGAGGAAGCGGTTTGGTCTAACAATAGCAGCTTGGACTGACATTAATCTCTTTAAGCTCATGGAGGTCAGTAGCCTGCTTTGCTGTGGAGGAATGTCAAGCATCCCCGGGCACCGCTCTAATTCTAATTCCATTACTAGTTTCTCCAGCTCCGATAATTCAGACTCCGTTCACATCCCGAAGCTGCGTCGAGCGTTTGTGTTTCCTCTGTCTTCCTCCTCCTGCTGTATTCCAGAGGGCCATGTTACTTACACTCATCCTTGACATGTAGTGATGTCTTAACATGGGAGATGCGTAACACAACACCATGATTGCTCAGGAAGATAGCCTCGGATTTAGGCAGCGAGAAGAAGCAGCCTCCTCTCTTGTCGAAGGTGTTGTATTTCCCTCTCTGATATTTACAGAGCGTGGGAGATTACTCCTGTGGTCAGCATGGCCCCAACTCTCCGTCAGCCAAACACCCTGCTCCGCTGCCAGAGTCTCTCCCCTTTCCTTTCTTACGTTATATCTGATTCCACCTGTTTCTATCCCACCTTCCACCTCCATTCTCCTGTCCAGCTCACTCCCCTGTCAGAAGGTCTTATGTGAAGCAGCAAATGAGGCAGCTTGACTTCCATCTCAGGCTCCCAGAGATCAATAAGTGTTGCTCACTATCAGCCACGACGCTCTTTGCCTCTCAGACACTCTCACAGGGGAGAGTGAAGCAGCAAATGAAATTCCTCTTAACTCCTCTCGCATAAACATGACAAGCAAGCTCCCATAACTCAGCTTTTTACCACACATATTAAGTAGCAGCTTGAACAGGCCCTAATAACAAAATGCACTTATGAATGTGACACAAAGCCAAAGCTGTGTCTATGAGCTGGGAGCTGAAATAAAAACGGAGCCTACACACAGTGCAGATGATGATGTGAACAGTAGCTTTAAATCGCTGTGCAAGCAATCTAATTGCAGAAGGCCACAAAAGCTTGGCATCTAAAACAACTACTTAAAGGCACAGCGCAAAAAGGCAGGCAAAAAAAAAACACAAAAAAAAACTAAGAGGTTTGATGACATCTAAATGCAAAAAAAATAAATAAAAGGAAGCCATAAGGAGCCAACGCCACAGGACAAACAAGGCTGCCAGGGAGTTACCTGGACAGGTGGCCACGCAGGCACTTTTCTGGACGTTCTGCCCCTCACAGGATGTGCCTCCGTTCAGTGGGGTTGGATTGGTGCAGCTCCGGCTCCTCTTTTGCCAGCCACGCCCACACACGGCGCTGCAGGATGACCAGGTGGTCCACGTGGACCAGCCGCCGTTGACTGTCAGCACGGTTGCGAGAGGAAGGGAGGGGAGGGGGGTATTGGGTAAGGAAGATGGGAAGGTTGGATGAAGGGAAGGGAGGGATGGATGAAGGGACAGAGCAGCCAGGTTTACCCGACATGCAGAAATGAAATCAGGTGCGCTACACTTGAAAAATCGTGACTGCCTTCGCATAGCTGGGTTCCGCGCAGAAAGGTGAACACATGGAGGAGCACGAGAGGGGGGGGGGACTGTTGCCTGCATGTGTGCTCGAATTACAGCCAAATGCAGTGAAAACAAAATGACTCAACAGGAAGCAGAAAATAACCAGACGACCTGCCACATTTCACTGCATGTCTGAAGACAACACAATACCTGAACATTTCATCAATTTATCCTACCCTATGCTTTCCGTAAGCTTTTTAACACTCATGGTCAAAGAACAATAAAAACCCATTTCTGTTTGCAAAGAGTGACATATTAATGAAGTATTTCTTTAAACCAAAATTGCCCCTGAAAACTATTTTTATAGTCATTAGACTTATTTAGAATTTAGTTATGTCACATTAACAAATGTCAATGTTTTTCACAGATTGAAGCGGAATAAGAGTCAGAAAGCTACTGAAACATAAAAAACATCAGCGGCCTCTTACACCTTGCTGGTGTTATATAATGCAGTGACTATAGCTATAGAATAGGAAGCTTCATGCATGTCAGCTGAACTTGTCCAACACGCATTTCTTGGGAGAAATGATGCAAGTCAGATACGCACCAAGCCTTGATAGTCTCTGAATTTTGCCTTAAATCTTCCAGCCAGCTGGCCGTCCAGATTGTCTGTAATTGCTGCATCACACACTTGAGCAGCAAGGCGGTTTTAACCTTTCACAAGTCAGCTGCTGCGAGGTTTCAACTACATCGCTTGACAAGTCGGAGGACATGACCGCCGCCGCAGGTTGGTGTTGATCAGTCAAATAAAACTCAATTGAAACCAAGTGTAAATTTGTGAATTTTATGTAAAGGGGAGTGAATACTTTAAATAATCACATTTTGTTTAAAAAGCTGCAGCTTTATTTCAGCAAAGCTTTTCATGAACTTTAAACACCCAAACTTTATTACTGCAGCTCTTTATTGACCCCCTGCTGTTGTTTTAAACTTTAAGCGTCAATTATGATGCAACTGATGCTGTAGAGCACCTTTCAATCATGACAGGTGATTACATCAAATCATTCTGCTTTTTTTTTCTTCTATCCCCTATCATCTCCTGTGTTTCCTTCAGCCGATCAGTTACACAGATTCCTGATTTATTGACCTGAGCGGCACTGTCATTGCCTCTCTGTACATACTCCCTTCGTAATTTCCCCTTAACTCTCTGCGCTTGTCGCGGCTGAATCATTTCCTTGCCCTCTCTATGCAATTGATTGCTCGCCACAGCTAGGTAAATTGCCAGGCAACTCGGCCTCTGATTACCTCTTAGCACAGAGTGCAGTCACACCAGCCAGGTCTTGTTAAAATGCATCCCTCCTGTTGAGCTGCCTTAGAAAAGTAGAAGTTATTATCAGTTGCTACCGCTAGGTAGATTAAATAAAAAAGTGGACAGAGATGCTGCAAGGAAACCGGTCTACTTTAAGGTAAAGCTAGAAGAACGCCAGAACCAAGGAAAAAGAAACAATTTCCTCTCATTTATCCTTGGCTAATATGAGTCATTTTATCAAGCACGCATTAAAACGAGAGGGACGTTTCTAAAATGGCCTCCTGCATCATTCGTACGTAATTCATTGGACCACTGAATGAAAACAACCGCTTTAGGCCACTATAAAGAACAATGGGAGGTTTAACGCTCTCGCCTCCCCAGTAAATACAGCACTATATTCCCTTTAACAACAATCTGATCAGTTACAATCAACACAAGACATATTTTGCGCCCCTGTTATGTTTTTTTATTCCTGTGGTTTAACCATGTGCAAACAATCAACACTTTTCTTTTGAAACCATTCAGAATGAAAATTAATTCTTCACTTCAGAACCACTTTTACTGATTTTAAAAAGTATTTCTATAACTTTTAGAGTTTTTTTCATCCACTAAAAGAGGAAACCCTTGATGTCACTGATACATCTGCCCAAAAAAGTTTTAAGTTGGAATAAATGTGAAAGAACTGAATGAGACTTAAGCCCCATTTACAGTAGCCTCTGTAAACCGATCCATGCTGATTGGATCAGTTAACCGTGCGGAGCTTGGTTCCTTATGACCGTTTATACACCACGCTAGCATGGTTCCTCGCCTCCTAGTGGCGATCCACGGTACTAATGCTCTCTAGAGATAAACAAGCAAACCCACATGGAGGCGCCCATAAAATTCAGGAAGTTTGGTTATGATTGTGATATTTCGTTGTTTGCGGAGAATCAAGCAAAGAAGGCAGCCTTTGGTGAATTTACTTGACAGTCGGATTTTGGGAAGTGGATACGAGAAACGATAGTCTAATCAGGAAACAACGAGGCTCATCATGCTGCTAGGCAAAATCATCACGGGAAATCGTGTGGCACGGTAGGGAAGCTAGTATTTCAATGAATGTCTGAAATTTCATGATTAAGGAGGCCGACCGTGAGGAGATGATGCTGTCTGCTCATGCGCCCTTTTACCCCATTTACACTACCCTTGAAAAACCGATCCATGCCAAGACCGTTCCAAGCTCGGATCAGTTAACCAGGCGGAGCTGGGTTCTGACGACCATTTACACATCACGCTATCTCGGTTCCTCAACTCCTCGCCTCCTAGTGACGATCTGCAGTATTACTGTCAGTATTGAAGGAGGAAATCAAGCAGTTGGTGGCAGTAATACACCAAAAGTGGTTTGCCAACCGCGTTCTGCTCATGCGGTCTTGTTATCAGAGAACCGAGCCAGGGAAAAGCCGAGCCCACCTCTGGAACTGGTCTGCAGTTAGCACGGTCCGGTTGTGTCTAGCTCCGTTCAGTTCAGTTTGCTTTCCATTTACAAACGATAAGTTATCTCAGTTACTGAGCTCGGACTGGTCTCGGCACGGTTTTTCAAGGGTAGTGTAAATGGGGTATAAGTTATCTGAGAACCGAGCCTGAACGGAACCGCACCAAGCCCTACTGATAAACTAGTACCATGTTAGCACGGTCCGGTTGTGTCTAGCTCGGTTCAGTTCAGTTTGCTTTCCATTTACAAACGATAAGTTATCTCAGTTACTGAGCTCGGACTGGTCTCGGCACGGTTTTTCAAGGGTAGTGTAAATGGGGTATAAGTTATCTGAGAACCGAGCCTGAACGGAACCGCACCAAGACCTACTGATAAACTAGTACCATGTTAGCGTGGTTCGGTTTGGTCTGGCACGGTCTGGTTCAGTTGTTCGCGCCATTTACATTCAACAGTTATCTTCGGTTACCGTGCTCGAACCAATCCCGACACGGTTTCAAAAGGGTAGTGTGAATGGGGCTCTAACCTCCACAGGACATTGTGATCACAGTAGGGTTGTGGGAAAAAAATGTATACTCTGAAAAGTAGCAATACTTAACGCTGTATCTGGATACAATACTAATTCAACATGGTTTTGATACTTTCTGGAATACTATTGCTTGTATATACCTGCTACTGTGAATTATTGAAATCTAATTGATTTACAAATGAAAAAAAAACCAACTCCCCAAACAACCTTCAAATATGGTCAGGTTTCTCATGTTAATGAAAATGTTTTTTATGCTTTTAATTATTTTCATTCTTTATCTCCTACCTTGGAGACTATTGAATATTTTCCTGGGGATTGACATCGAATTTGAAATTCAATCACAGCAATTGTCAACGACTACTAATTGGTTGGATATCATATTTAAAGAACAATGGAATAACACTCTGCTGGTCAGGTGGTTGATTTACATCATATGAATATTTTAAGAGGTGAAGGACGAAATATGGGGGTGAGTTCATCTCAACATACATATACATTTAGAGACAACTCTATTTTCTTGTTAATTCTTTTTATGTTTTGGGGGGCATTACTTCAAACAAAAATAACATTTCAAAATTTAATTTATCCACAGAGGCTTGTTTTACCAACATACAGCAACTAAGATCTACTGAGATTTTACCATAAAGGTACAATGACAGGAATCTAAAACCTCCTTAAATTAAACTGCAACTTTATTGAATATTATGATCTTAAAAAAATGGAACACATCCTACTATTTGTTTAATTATTGTTGTTCCAACCAAAGGTGAAGAAATTCTATTTTTATATTAGTTATTATGCAGAATTCTGTATCATTAAAAGGTCTAAAGTGCAGCAAGTTCTGCTGTATTTCTCTGCAGAAATCCATTTCTCTGGTGTTGTGTTTCCACCTGCCCATGGCAGCCCATATGTGTGAACGATAAAAACACAGCTCACCTCAAATTGCTGTCACCTGTTTTTGTGTTGACATATTTGCTTCAAACACACACATACGCACACATCCACAGTATATCTGCAGAATGTGGACTTTTTTTCACATAGAAATCTGCCAAAGCAACACCTTCAGGGAGGTGAGGATGTGTTTATTTGTCCTTCAGAATTGTAACTCCAGAGAACTCGTTGGCAAAGTGTTTCTCGTGCTCCACCTGTGCTGTCTTTTAATTCTTTAAACATAACTCAAGCGTCTTTTAAACTAAATTTATCACTTAAAATTTCAAATATGGTGTGAATCAACATTCAACATTTAATAAATGTTGTTTTAGAGCAGGAGAAATCATAATAGATATGCTTCCAAATATCTTTATATATAAATAATATAAAAACAAATACACTCACAGAAATGAATCATGGTAGACTTTATATTTAAGCATATACATCTATTAGATTTTATTTAAATTAAATATTTTTAAAATTGATGTATTGAAATTAATTATAATCTGTATAATTCTGTCAATTCTAAATTATATTAAATGTAATTACTTAATACATATTAACATGGTTTAAATAATCAAAGCTGTGAAACGAATTAGATTCTTTTATTTAAAATGTATGTGATCGGTTTGCATACAATTCACGCTACCTGTAAGCTAAAACAGGAAATGACATCAGGAAATGACATCCTCATTTTCCGCTGGACGCCATCTTCTCTGATCAGATTTAACGGTGAGTAATCCAAGTCATCCTTTGTCTTATTACATCAATCTGTGTATTATTTCTGCAGTTCTTATCGTATTACATTAATAGCGATTCACTGATGATTGTAAGCAGTTTTATCTTGAGGCCTACCACCTCGTGCACTGGCACCCACTAGCTAACGTTAGCTAGCAATTCGTTAGCTAGCTTACGTTAGCTAGCAGTTAGCTAGTGGTGAAACAAAAGACAGTTTGGAGATGGAAAGGGTAGCTCTACTGACAGAGGTATAATGTGCAATACATTATATCTTATCTTACCTACCCATGATTACACCATGTTCATGGCATGGCCAGTATGTACATAAGAGCTTTTCACCCGTCATGTTTTTTGCACTATACTTTTATCTAGCTCAGCTCAAGCAGCTCAACAGTTCATTTTGCACAGCACTAGACAATTAAGCTGTTTTGTGGTTACTTTGCACAGTTATTTTTTCTTTTACACTCGGTTTGTAAAATATTCTTACTCCCTAATCATATTGTTAATATTTCTGTTTCCAATTGTAATTTGCACCATTGGTGAGAGTTTCTCATCATATCTCGTTATACAAATATCTTTACTGACGTTTCATTCCATTTCAGGTAAAAAGAAGAAAAGGGATGAGAACCTCATCAAGGCCAAGATGCAGCGTACATTCTCCCTCAGGAGACAGGAGGTTCTCCAGGAGCCAAAGATTCCTGAGTTTTTCAATAAATGGCCAGCACTCTTTGACGTCACTGAGGCAAGTGTGAATCTGAAGTTTAGTAACTTACGGTATATATTCTTCTGGGCCGTTCAGATACAGTGTCTTTTTAGCATATTACTGTCAAGGTCATGCATGTCAATGATTCTGTGCAAAGCGCTTCTTTTTTTCTCATGCACGTTCGACCTGCTTCTTCCGCCGGTACACGGTCTCAGGCTGTGTATCACATCCTGTTTTGCTCAAGGACATTTTGACATGTGGACAGTCAAGGCTGGGATTTGAACCACTGACCTTTGTTCTATGATTGACCCCTCTACCAACTAAGCAACAGCCACCCTGTCTAAGTCTGTGTCCTGTCTCTGTTGTCTTTTACAGATCAACTTGGAGTTTATGCGGCTGACAACTGTACCACTGACCTCAAAATGTTTGGGGGAACTTGACCGCCTGACCAACGACTTGATCGGGGTTTTCAACACTAAAGGGGGAGTTGCAGGGAAAAAAATCGGAGCCATGATGGCAAAGATGGAGAATGTAAGTAATTTTTTAGTCTAACCCAGGGGTGTCAACGCCGTGGGCCAAAATTTTTTATTTGTACAAGTCAAGGGCCAGACTGGTTGTTTATTGAGAACTTATTGAAATTACATTTTTGCACATATTGAACCTAAGACTAACATAGCCTGTAAATGATTGTGTATAAAACAACATTAATCATTAAATAAAAAAAAATCTGTTGCATTCATTTCTAATGGCATGGAATCGTGTAATGTTTGTTTCAGAATCAAGACATCAACGTGAGGCGTGATTGCATTTTGAGATGTCTCAGCATCTACCTCTGTGAAGACCTGGACACATTGGTCAAAGAATACGTGGTATGTATGTCATCTTTCTTTGTGCCAGATGTTATTAATTTCCCTCTAGATGTGCCTGATAGCATGTGGTGTTCATGAAAATGTGATGGGCATTAGGTCGCATTGACCTTGACCAATAGTTCGTCATTGAGTCCAATGGCTTGTTTGTTTTGAGTAAGAAATTTCCTCAAGGCAATGGTGGTAGTGCTGTCACTTGTAGGAAGTAAATTCAAATGGTCCGGAGGGGCCTGAGGTGACGGAAAGAATCCTGGCACCTAAGTGTCTCCAATCTGCCAGCAACAATTCTGCCCCAAACAAGAAGGTGAGTACACAGAAACTTGAGCTCGTCTGCCTGGCTGTGTGTTTCCTGGACGGGGCCGCCTTTTACAGCTGCTTTTTGTATCTCTGCTTCCGTCTCCTTGAACCCCAGTCGGCCTCAGCAGATGGCCGCTCACACTGAGCCTGGTTCTGCTGGAGATTTCTTCCTGTTAAAAGGGAGTTTTTCCTCTCCACTGTCGCTACAAGCATGCTTAGTGTAAGGGATTGTATTTGAGTCAATGAGTCAATGCAATCAACTGGTTTTCCTTAGATAGAAAACTTTGTATCAATTTGACTGTAGGATCTGGTTGAACTGTAAAGTGCCTTGAGATGACATGTGTTGTGAATTTGGCGCTATATAAATAAACTGAATTGAATTGAATTGACAGTTCTCATAAAGCAGCAGTTATGTAATTGACACGTGTTTTGGAAATGTTATTTAGTAAGAAATGCCTTTCAGATTATGTTAGTTCAGTTTTAATTCTTGATTCTGATCAGCTTGATTCTCCTGTGTGTGGATAGGTTGGTGGGGGTCAATAGGATGAATGTTGTGGACTCTCAGCTTATGAGCTCCAACGCCTTACAAACATCAGAGAGAAGGAAGCCTTCTTATCGTCCTTGATGTAAGTGCAAGTAAGTGGACATGTTGACTGGAACTCTCACCAACACAAGATTGATCAACTGTCTCTCTCTCCCTCCCTCTCTCTCTATCCTATCACACTTTGTCTGTCTACCCCTACTCTCGCTCTTCTTTCTCCCTCCCCCTTTCTGTGTCTATCTCCCTCTGTCTCTCCCTCTTCTCTCTGTTTCTCCGTCCTGCCTCTCTCTTCCCCTAGGACTTCTCCCTCTGTCTGTCTCTTTCTCTCTGTCTCCCACACACATCACACATATAGCTTTGTGTGTTACCTCCTATCACAGTGTAACTTCACACATACATAAAGCATGAGATTTTAAAAAGATGTAAAAGTAGGGCTTAATTTTTACTTTTTTCTACAATGAAGTTTACATAGATAATGCCATTCCTGTCTTCATCCTTTGCCATACCTTGTAGTGTATTTAGGACTGATATCTGTGGAGAGAAATAATTGGATAATTACCGTAATGTTTTTTCTGTCAAAAGGCAGCTGAGGATCTGAGACAGACCATGAAGTCAAAGCCGGTTGTGAAGAGGTAAGTCATAAAACAGTGTAGTAGTGAGGATACTTTGTTTTGTTTTGGCTTTTGGGACTGATTCTATTTAGTAGAAGGGGGCATTTGCAAGGATTGATCGGTTAGGGGAGAGAAGGTCAGGATAGGAAAAGATTAGTTAGGAGAGAGGGAGGGCAGTACAAGAGAAGGTTGGAGAGGGTTGGATAGGAGGGAGGGGTAAACCTTACCCTATCAGAGGAGATTAGGAGAGATGGTGGAGGGTAGGAGTGAGGGGGCAGTACGTTTGCCTCTTTCCTACTGTCTTTTCACCCTGCTTTGGCTCTTTTAGATATTTGTTACTTATGAGAATGTTTTCATCGACTCACAAATCTCTGAATAAAATGGGTTCCCGGTCCTGTATTTTTTTCTTTTTCTACATTTTTGAGTTGGGATGTTTTGTTGACTCCATTTTTATTGTGGCAGGTCAAAGGCTTCGTTGGATAAAGTGCAGTCTCTTCTGTCTTCCCGGAAATCCTTGCGTCTTAAAGAAGCACAAAACGTTAGCCTCAGAGGAGGACTAACCTATGAAAATGTAAGTTTATGTTAATGTGCACCATTAAATATTCACTAAATTAAAGGATTACCGTAAGAGTATTAATTTTAAGCAATGAGACACGGCATGCCATTCTTTATGGCACAGAGTAACCACAAACATGTTAAAGAATGGCCTTGAGATTATTGGACACAACCTCATTGTGATCAACAATGCTCAAACACTACTTTAAAAAAAAAAAATATTTAAATAGTTGATGGTCGTCGAATGTACAACTCCATTTATACATAATGTGACTTTTTATTTGTTTTGTTTTCCAGGCTTTTAGGGAGTCAAAGATCTTGAGGTCATTGTAACCTTAACTCTATCCCATTCTCATGAACACTATATCCACAGTGCCTTGAGAGAATGTTTTCAAATTAACACGCACTTGGCCTCAATGATGATGTGCTTAGAATTTGGTGGTCAAAGGTGAGGGTGACACACCTCATTGTTCTCTGTTCCCTCCATCTTTCAGGACATGGAATGCAGTGAGTCAGAGGCAGATGTCGCAGGGACAACCATGGCAATCTACAGCGTTCAAGCTGAGGGTGATGATCATGATGGTCCTGGTGGACTCTTTGCAGATGTCAGCGTGGTCCTGGAAGGGGTTGAAGTTCTCCACAACCTCCAAAGTATCAACCATGCATGTGTAATGCTTTATGGGTTGATCTATGCTCTTAATCTGAGCTATCCAAGAAGCTTGAAGAATACATTCGAAGCTTACCAGAAGATCCTGATGGACCTGGAATCGTCTAAACTTTCCCCCAAAGTACGAGCACTGAAACTCAAATTGCTCAGGTGACAATTTTTTGGGGGTTGGGCGGTGATGGGAGGAGGAAGTACAGGAAGAGACCGCCCATACATGCCGATAACCAAGTGTTTATAGTGTTCCTGTACATTCGCAGCCTTGAAGAGTCACACATCGAACACACAGAAAGCTAGAAACAGAAGGTGCTCAGTTAACTATGTTCTGCTTTAAAAAAGTGTTTAATGTTGTTGAGCCTGTAGAGTTTGTTCTAGATCCAAAAAATTGCAGGTCCTTTCAATATATCCCATTACTGTGATCGTTACTTGATTCTGCTGAAGTGTTGAATAGAGTTATTAATACCCACAGAACACAGAGCAGTCACACTGACCAAGAAATTGTATGTACTTAAAGGAAAACCTGTTCCTCTCAAGTGATGAGTTTTTGATGTGTGAATCGTATGTGTGATAATGTATTGAATGTTCTTGAGCCTGTAGTTTGTTTTAGATAAAAAGAGCAGGTCCTTTACTGTCATTGTTGGAGCAGATAATTTACCTTTGTTCTAATGATATTAGAAAACATTTTTCATGTTCCAAGTATGACTTGGTTGAAGAGCTACACTACCTGCTGAGTACAATGTCTGTGTGAAGAGAAGCTTTAATGTTAATAAATGAGGTGGTCTGATTGTATGCATCATTGAGATGTTGTTGAATTTCAAACAAATACACAATCATGGTGAATAAAAAAATGCATTGAATATGAATCGTAACCCTAACCCTATAGAAAAAGATTATTGGATATTAATAATAAATACATAAATCGAATGCATTTTGATTGAATATAAGCTTAATTGTTATGTAATTTAAACACATACACGTTATTCATCTTGAATAGGTAACCTAATTACTATGTAATTCGAACAAATATACTTAATGTATTTTAAATATATAATCAGAACAATATGCATTTAAATTCAATAAATTATATTAAAGCTGAATACATAAACCTAGGGAATATTCATTTAAAAAGAATAGGCTTTATTACACTGATGCATATGGATCATGTAAAGTTTATTAGGTCTGTTTATGTTAAAAATATTTAAAAAATCAAATGGAACTTTGTTATTAATTATTTTACATAATTCTTAAAAGTTAGGGTTAAATATTTCTGTGAGTGTAGTTGCTGTAAAAAGATATTAGATTCTATTTTATTTTTTGGATAGTATTTAATATGACATAATAAACATAATCTTTAGAAGGTAGTAAAATGTCCAGATTTAACTTTGAATGTGCAAACCAGGCTCATCATTTGATAATAAAAAATACTGCCAAAATGGAAAAGCTGTGGGTTGAAAAGCCATACACCGTCTGTGCTTCCATTATTTTAAATAGGTAGAGCAGAAACTACACATCAGTAAAGCCCTTAGAGAGACAACTGTTGATGCATATCAATCTGCGAATCTATAAATTCATTTTTAAATGATTTGAAGTCCATCCATCTGCATAGAAAGGGATATTTTATGAGTTAAAACAGGTTCGACATTTTGCAACTGCTGCAAAGACATTTTCGCAAACTCACTCCAGGGTCAGACGTTGCAATCATCAGTTTAAGACTGCAGACACTAATTATTAGTTATTAAGGTTTAGCTTAGCACAGTTAGAACAATCATTAAATATGATTTGTTGGAAAAAGTTGCCAAGAGAGCATAAGCTCCGTAAAGTTGCAGCTCTGTTCATTAGACCAGTGAATTTTTGGAGCAATGTTTGAAGAAATGACACCAATGTAGCACATTTTTAGCCATAAACCATAACAAGTCTGCAAGTTTCCTAGTCAAAGATGAAGCTGTCAGTATGAGCCAAAACTGGACACAGCCGCTCAAAAATGAATAGACTTAGGTGTTTCCATGGACAAGTGAAAATCGTTAATTTCTCTAGAATCGAAGGAAAACTAACAACTAACAATTAAAAAAAAAACAAACAAACGAACAAAAAAACTGATTACTTTAATGGTACATAGTTGACATTTTTCAAGTTTAAGCGCTATGTAAGTACAGGCCATTTACCATTTTTTGTCTTTTAAGCTTTGTTTTTGCTCAGTTTGTTAGTAAATATAGCCTTCCTGTGTATATTTACCATGACGACATCATGTTAGCAGGATTACCTTACTGCACATACATACAAATGGTCAACAAGTTGAAGCAATGGAGGCGAAGAAGTGTAGAACTCCCAGTGTAGTTAAGATTAAAAAAGTCCAAGATCAAGTGTAAAAAGGCAGAATATGTTTGATTCCAAGAGGGATAAATAATGGGTAATGGTGCTACTGGTGTTAGCAATGCTTATCCTTCAACTTGTCGGTTTTCTTGGAGTCATAACAGCATGGCTGGGACTTTATTTAGTAGCTGCATTAATCTGGCTTGCTGGTAGTTCAGTGGTACTGCCTGTAGATGGCACCACATCTTTTAATGTCAGCTCATATCACCCGGTGCTGAGGTTCTATTTAGGCTCAAAAGAGACGCTATCAGTAAGGAAGCTTATAGCCTGATGTTATCATAACCAACTGTATTTTGGTCTTTTGGATAAGGCATCCCATTTAACTACGTATCTGAAAGATTTTACAAATATAAGCAGTTTCACCTGCCATGAACTTTCACACTTTTCCAAACACAGCTTTTCCATAGGTGCCCTTGATCCCTGAGAGGTTTTTTTTCTCAAATAGTCTTAAACACTAAACAAAAAACAGGGACTTTTGAGTAGCTGTCAGTTTTTAGTTGAGTTCTCTCAGCTAACCAGCCCCCACCACTTTATGTGTTTTTGGGAAATAAGAACAAGAACAACCTATGTGTTTCTAAATATTCCTTTTTCATTCATAAAGCAGTTATGTGAGTAACTCCCATGAGGTATCATTGTCCCATTTGTACCCAGCAGAGAATAAATATGGCCTGTAATGTATGGATGCTTCTATTGTGTGCTTAGCTTGGAACCCTCTGTGATAACAAATATGGGGTTTCTCTGCATTTTAATAAAGGTCACTGGGCTTATCAGGCAGAGTCATTATTTACATTTGCTGTTAATTCAGTTTCTTTTCTTTTAGTGGATTCAGGACAGAGAAGGAGAGAAGATTGCAACCCTGACGTCCAACATTGCCAGCTTTTGCAGGACTGGCTGCCAGAAGCATTTAAGTTGGTCTAATTAACGTCCGGATGCAGTAGAGTAATTTATTGCTCTTTAAAAAACATAGAGGTGACAGGCCAAGCTGCAACCATAGGTCACTCTTTTATAGCACTCTGGTTTGTATTTAATGCAAAACAAAATATGGACACAGAGTGGCTCACAAAAGTATCCATACCCTTTGAACTTTGCCACTGTTTGTCAAGTTACAGACAGAAATCCAAACCTCTCTGTTCTATCCATGACTTTATAGATAATCGAGCCTTCAATTTACAGAGATATGGCCTCCTACCTAAACTGACAGGCCACATTAACTCGGAAGAGATTATGACGAGGAGTCACGCAGCAAAAACTGATCTAAAATAAGCTAAAAAACTGATCTAAAATAAGCTAAAAAACTTAAAATAGTCATTCCTTGTCCTTAACTTGCAGAGGTAAATCAGATATTTTTCCAATGGAATTAGTATTTTTGCCTTTAAAATAAAATAATTGGATATTATGTTCTTGAAATAAGAACATTGAGTTTTTTTTTTCCTTATTTTAAACATTAATCATTTTATTCCATTGGCAAATAGTCTCACTTAGCTGCTTAAACCAAGGTAAAAAACTAAAAGTTTCTTTCAAGAAATATGTACTCTCTTAGATTTACTTCCAACTTCTGCAGGGAATAGCTCTGGAGGAACTGCAGAAATATGAACTCAAACTTGTATATAAACCTCCTGGACTGATACAACTCTTGCAGAAATATGAGAGTGAAATAGTTGCAATAGACTTTAAACTTTTAGCATGATTTTTGTTCCTCAAGGACAGAGAAGCTAAACAAACAGAGTTACAAACTAAACATGATTATTAGCGTTAGAGTGGATAGTCAAAGTGTAGAATTAGATCTTAAGAAAATCTGTAGAAAGAGAATAAAGAATATGCAAATGAGGCTAAATGCTGAGTTGTCTGATTAATCTTCAGTTAATAATTTACGGGAATTCAGATTTCCATATCTGGAAAGCTGGTAGAAACAGATTCTAAATCACTTGCAGATGCACCTGGTGGTTTATAAAGTATAACATACACTGCAAAAATGTAAATCTAAAGTCATTTTTTCTTAAAACAGATGGAGTTTGTCTTGAATTGAGGAGGTAAGTGAGACACTTTGCCAATGGAGAAAGACAGTTTACTTTAGAAAAAGGAAAAAAGCAATCACTTTTTCTTATTTCAAGTGCATACTATCAAATTTTTTATTTTGAGAGTAAAAATGCTCATATCATTGGCAAATCATCTTATTTTCCTACTCAAATTAAAGGTAAATACACTTAATTTAAGATTTTTTTTGTACTTATTTCTAAACTTTTTTGCAGTGTATATAAAGGTGGTTGAATATAAGTCTTTCAGCAATTGTGCTACTTTGTGTTGCTCTATCAAATAAGAGATTGAAAAAATACAAAGAAGTTTGAGGTCATGACACAACAACATGACAAAAAGTTCAAGGGATAGGAATATTTTGTGAGCACTGTAACTTCATGACAGAAAACCTGCAACTAGGTATGTTTCATCCATGGGAGGACAAAGAGGTTAATGTGGAAATGTAATACAATGGAATACAAGAAGAAAGTAAACAAATAATTCCTGTTTTTTTTTTTTTTGGTTTGCATAAATTAAAGCAAATCTGTCCCAGACTGCTGTCTTAACATCTGCTAGAAGAAGTTATCATCCCCTACCATAGACGAGGACTGTGGCGGAGTTGCTTTTGCGTCGAGCAACAATGTTTTTGGCCAGGCACGTGTAGTTGCCAGTGTCCACAAGGCGGGCTTTCTTGATGATAAGATTGTGGTCAGGAGTGATGAAAAAATTAGGGTCGCTCACTGGGTCGAGCACGTCCTCGTTCCTCTGCCACTCCACCTGGAAAACACATTTCCTCAGTTAAAACCCACCACAGGTTGATACATGCAAAACAAGGGGAATTTAAGGTTTTAAAATGGTTTTGGTGCTCTGAACCAACTTTCCGTTGATTTGAAAATATATTACTTTTTCACTGTGAAGAGAGCTGCTTTTATTTTGCAGCTGCTGGTGGTCTGTGAGCAAAGCCAATCATGCTCTGTAGTGCCTCCGCTTCTCTTTGCAGAAGCCAAAATTGAAGTTATTCCTGTCCTGGTGTATTCACGGACCGGCTCGCTTGTTTTGCTGCTCTCACTTGACCCCGTGCCGTCTCCAGAGAAGGGATGGTGTGGCAGCATTGTTGCTGGTATTACTGCCAGTTGCGATACGGCGTATAATTGGGCTTTCTTCCTTTTGCGAGCGCTATCTCTGTTTTTCTCCCGCGGTGACTTCTGCTCTGATGTTCTTTTCTGTTGAACCGCGGTTGGCACCTTCCTTCCCATTTCTCTCCAAACGGTCCCTGCTCTGTCGAGCTGTGATTGGCTTGTCTGCTGTCTCTCGTCTCTGGGCTGTCTGAGCTAGCAGCCTAAGCTCCTGTTGTGTTGTTATTAGAGCAGTTAGTGCCTATCTGGGACCGGGGAGGATGCAGCACATGAGGTGAAACAGCTGGCACCACTCTGGCCCTCTAAACACACACCGGCAGAATATGAGAGGAGAGAGAAAGCGATGCAAGCAGAACAAGAGAGGAGAGAGACAGAACGCGATAAGGAGAGAGTGAGACAAATAGAGCCATTCATTATGGACGGGGCCTTTAGAGATGCCAAATGGGGAGTGAAGCCTCGGAGCCTGAGCTGAGTGATGTGACGAGAAAATGTGATATATCGCTTCTCAGAGATGTAAAAGAGATCATAAATCAATAACAGGGAATAATTAGAGGTGTAATTTATCCATATATGGATGGTTTTTCTCTGTGGAAAGCATAGAGATGCAGCAGAGTCACTTTTTCCCCCCGCCCCCACTGCCCCTCTTGGAGAGGAAAGAGTAAAATGATGCTAGATGTGAGCCTATAAATATCATGTGTATCTGTTTCTCACCTCAGCTTGTGGCACTCCCTCGGGGGGATGGCAGCGCAGTAACACCTCCTGGTCCAATGCAACCTCTTTACCCTGTGGCTCCTCCTCAAAGTTCTTTCTCAGGTCTTACACAAAGAAAGACAGGGAGGGGAAAAAAAATACCCAGGAAACATAACCAATTAGGATGTTTGTTAAACTTCACAACATATGAAAGAATCCGTTAGAAATAACACACAAACTGGGTTTGGTGATGTTTTTTTTTTTTTTGCAATTCCAACCCTTGAAATGTTCAACCGTGGCCTCGTGTCGCACTCCAGTTGGCCTCTAAGCCACAGTGGAATCAGTGGCACCAGCCTTGTTGCTTATTACAGGCTGCCTGGCTGGTTCAGAGATGTTTGTCTGCTGCCAGAGGGACCTGTGCTGAGAAAAGCAATTGCATTACCCCTTCCTCCCACCCAGCCTTCCTCCCTCCGGCAGCCTCCGGCCTCCATCTGTGTGACGGCTTGGAGCAGCCGCACGAAAAACAATGCCCCGAGGCGCCTGGACAAGAGCTCCTGCAAAGCCCGCCTGGCTGCGTGGGGGCTTCACTTTATGTCTCATTGAGCAATCTTGCGGTTGCATCAAGCCCTGCAATATATTTGTCTGTAAACCCCAGCTGTGAATTACACAGGTAGAAGTGGCCTGGCTTTTCTTCTTGCAAAGACAGGGAATAAACGCAGGCCTATTTGGAGCGGATGAGACAAGCAGGCGGCCAATAGCTGGCGGCTTGGTGCAAATTTGATGTGTTCACCCCATGTTTTTACTCAGAGCAGAGCAATGTGTTATCGTGTTGCAGGGGGGCTGAGGGTGGATTCCTTTAAAGGAGATGTTGAGCCTGTCCTGACCAATCGCACTGGGGGAAACGTTGAGACAAGCGGAGAGTTTCATGACATTTAATTTAATTAAAGCAGATAAAATGGGACTGGAGGACATTTGAGATGTAACAGTTCTCGAAAGCTCTAAAGTGTGTGAGTGTAAGTGGGTGGGGATAAATATTAGAAATGTCTCCTGATCCATAGCTATTCAGGCGTGTGTGTCCTATCTTACATCTCTCCGAAAAGGGTAGATAATGAATGTGTGTTTTCAAAAAAGCCTTGTGGTTTGGAGCCTGCGCTGCATTTCCTTGTGTCTGGAATAATACATATTTATGTGGGAATTAATAGGCAGAATGCTGTAAAATGCTCAAATGTAAAATGGCTCCTTCTAATAAAGGTTTTGAGGCGGCGGTGAGGGATGCGTCTGCGTTCCCCAGGCAGATTTATGATTGCTGCACAGCAATAAATTTCAATTCTGTTTTTATTCAAGTTACTTTCATAGGGATCATTGCTGATATACTGTAGCTTGTGAGAAATATGCTCATGAATACTTAAATTTAGTATTCCACTCCCCCCCCGCTTTCTGCCTTTCTAAGCTCTATCGCATTGTTTTGAATTGTTCATTCAATAAACCAAATCAAAGGAAAAAATATTTACGGTACCTCACAACCGTACCCCTTCTCCTGGAATCCTATTTGATTATAAGGATTGCATTATCTGCTTTCAGATGGTTTTCATCATACATTTCAAACTGAAATTATAGTTTTTCTATCAATGATATGTCAGAAACTATCAAGTTGTCTTGTGGTGTACCCCAGGGCTCTGTTTTAGGGCCTATTGTATTCTGTTTATTTAACAGTTGAGAAGCATACAGCTCTCCTGTTTATTTAATTAAAGAGAGTTTCATAAATCAAAGTCCTTTCACTTGTCTTATATTTAACACTATATAAATGCCAACTAATTCTAGCTTAACTCAAATAAGAATGAACCCTTGATGATTCCCCCTGAAAATAAGATTTAACAAATTACACAGTTTCTCTTTGTTTAATATAAACACAGAATTCTGTCAAAAGTGCAAAGAATTACTGATGCGGGGAGTTTTATTTAAAACAAATGCATGTAAGCTACTATTTTGAAAGTTTTATGCTTAAAGATTTAATATCAGAAGGCACCCAATACAGAATATCAAAAGCATGGCTGCATGCTTTTCTGCGCTCTTCTTGCTTTTTATGTGCTTGTAAATTCTCATGTCAGTTTTTGTCACTTTAAAGGTGGAAACAACCTGATAAACTACTTGTGTTTGGCCACTTTTCAGGAAATTCTGCATCCACTGTTTTCCTCCTAGTTACGGCTTGCATCTTCAGGCTAGCTGTTCTCTTTGAGTCTGACTTTGTATCCGACCATCTCTGTCATCCACTGAGAATTTCATAAAAACTATGCTGGAATAAAAGAAAAAAATGCAGACTGATAAGAAATGCAAATGTCTGTGTTTAGTAGGGTTGCCAACTACATGAAAATAAAAAGGGACACCTCATGTGCGTGCCAGCTGACCGATTGCCTTTAGACCTCCTGGCGTGTTTTTTTTTTTTTTTTATACCCCCCGTTTGTGTGTGAAATAATTTTTTTAAACTATTTGACTCAAATCTGCATCGAATTAGATGCATATCTGTGAGCGACATGAGATTATGAAAAACAAATTATTATCAAGCAATTCACTTTAATACAAAATAAACTTTGCTGAATAAAATAAGTATCTTAAACATAAGTGAGTCCTGCTTAAAGGAATAGTACACCCAAAACATGATTAGCCTTCATTTTCTACTCACCCCCATGCTGAACAACACTCTGGAGTACTTTTTTGATATCTCAAATGCATCTGGAGATCTGGGAGGCTTCTTGCTGTCTGCTGACATTCAAATAATGGAGGTCTATGGCGCCCGAGGCAGAAAGGTCCATAAAAGTCCACAAAAAACGTGTCAATATTCCTCCAAACTGCTCGTCCAATGTATTCCAAGTGTCCTGAGTGGGTAGCGTCCATAATTTACTCGAAACGAAGTCATTTAGAATGTTTTTAGAGCATAAACAGTAGTGTATAGGACTTCCTAAAAGCGCGCCCCTGCGAGTTCACGAGCCTACGGAAACTGCGGCAGACCAAACCAGATGAAAGTGCGCATTCAGCTCGGCAAAGAACTCATGCTCTTCCTCAACACTGAAGTCCTCAGACATTTTTCTTTCGTTGTTTCTTTCTTTGCACAGGTAAACAGCTAATTTCTTCTTCTACGCTTGCATTATCAAGAGCAGACGCTGAATGCGCACTTTCATCTGGCTTGGTCTGCCGCAGTTTCCGTAGGCTCGTAAATAGTGCACATTTTTGGTGCAACAGCAAACTTGTGCAAACTTGTAAACATATTTGTCGAAGGTGCACCACTCCCAAAAGCAGCGTCGGCATTTAAATTAGAGGATATTTTGGATCGTTACATATATGTTGTCAGCTCATTGGTCACAACGCAGGACAGGGTCCCGGGAACAAGTTTACCGTAAGTTCTGTATCTAACGAGCTCTTTATCTTCCATTAGCTTTTTACTGACTATTTTTTAACTCTCACAGTAATACGCGAAAAAGTGCGTTCCTTTTCCAATAAATACAGGACAGGTACTTTTATTTTTAAATACGGAGCAATTCCGTTTTTGAAGGGATGGTTGGCAACCCTATTGTTTAGCCATCAACAAGAGTTCATTCCTGCCCCAAACAGTGAACATAAAGTTAGCTTTGCTCATAAAAAGTTCCTAATTTAATATTAATTATTTCAGAGCATATTGCTACTGCTGTGAGAACGCATTTATGACTGTATTAAACAAAGGTATTTAATGATGACTTCAATTAAAGGCTTTATAACTTTGTTAGGGGAACAATGGTTAGCCTAAAGATGCTTTGCTGATATTACTCGCCAACTAGGAAGCAAACCTTAGAGGAGGAGTTTCCTTAAAAGTAGCCAATCACAGACGGTTTATTTTCTCTGGTTGGTTCCTCCCTCAAAGGGACAAAAGTTGACATGATAACAGAAACAGGTCCACAGCTGAGTGGGAGAGAAGAAAGAAAGAAGGCACACTAAAGTAGTATGAACTCACACACTGAGGGCCTTATCCTGCCTGCATAAAACATTTATAATGTGCATGGAGAGTAGTTTAGGAGCATGTGTTTCAAATAAAACTACAACTGAATATTCATTATGCTTGTGGACTTTTGGTAGAAAACTGACTTCATAATTTACTCTTTTCAGTCCAGCCTTATAGACCTGGATGTCAGTTTTTAATCTGAAATGTCTGTAGAGCAATAAAGCAATCAAGCAGAAAATGTTATTTCCTTCTAGGAATATTTCAAAACTGGGAAGTTTCTGGTTAAAAATCTCAAGATGGCAATATCAATTCATGGTTTTATTTAATCTCCTTTGAGCTACTGTAACATCTTATTTCTATCTTCAAACAAGAAGGAACTTCTTCAGATTATTCAAAACTCGGCTGCTCGGTTGTTAACCCACATGAATACAAGAGCAGTAGAGCTTCCCTTCACTGGCTCCCAGGTTACTTTAAAATTCACTTTAAAATTCTGATTTGAACTTTAAGAGCTTTGCAGAGATAAGCCCCCCTTACATTTCAGATCTGATCCAGCTTCACAGAACATCCCCCCTGTTAAGGTCATTGGGTCAGATTTTTCTAGCCGTACGCCATACAAATTTTAAACAACATAGGATTTGGTCGTTCCAAGTAGTTGGCCCATTTTTACATACGCGATTTTCTAATTTTATGGTCTGCCTCAGACCTTCTATTGTGTTTATGTTTATATATACACATGTATGTGTTTTCTGAAACAATTTTTGATGCAAAGTCTGTTAAAGATACCATATAAATAAATTTTAACAACCAAGTTACCTCACCGCTTTCTATTACACCACATGTGTAAGACTACAGGCTGACTATGGTCCATCATGGCACTTTTTCCAGCACTAAAGTGCAAGAATAAAGGCCTATCAAGTCATGAAATTGTGATAAATTTATTTTAAACAGCACAGAGTGGCTGAAATTGCTATTTTTTTATTAAAAAAAAAACCCTGAAAGAAGCAACCTGAAAAATAAATGGGAGTAAGTTTATAACACCAGAGCGGCGTGTTTTTTTAAATGAATGAAATCAAAAGTTTAATTTCTTTAGCTGCATCTGGCCCTTTTAGAGACTTGATGATGCTGAAGTGACGTGATATAAAAATGAGTTTGAATATCTGGTTTTAGACCTATCCCAATACAACTTTATTGATAAAGAGCCAAAAACTACACAACATTTATTAGCAAAGAGTGTTTATTTTTGATTCTTTACTTCTTCACTGTCAAATAAAATAAATTTGCATGTTATAGCCTACTGTTATTTTATCCATGGACATAATGGAAGATAGTCTTCCAGTTTTTTGTTTTGTTTAGCTTAACTACCATTAAATTTGATCAGAAATCATATATAATTTTTGCGAAATTGCTTGAAAAAACTTTTCTTTTTTTACTTTTATCGACATTTTATGCAAGTTGAAGCCTGGTAATGTGTATAGAAATCCAATTAATATATATATATATATTTTATTTATTTTTTTTTCCTCACCTTAGTTTCGTAATATAAATGACAAATGCTATAGTGTTTTCAAAACCTACCTTTGATTTCAATCATCCCCTCTGGGAGGTGACCTTAATTAAAAGGGCAATGAAATTCAAGCTGTGAAGCAGGCTTGTAAAATAATCACGTTTCACAACAAGCAATGAAAATATAAAACACTAATTATTTACAGCTAGTGGTATCACACAGTGAGCTAGTTTATCAGTTATGGGTGCACATCTATGAGCAAAATGGGATGAAATGATGTCACTCTGAGCTCTGGCAGCCAAAATAATGGATTGGTGGGAAAAAAAGTCCTAATTTTGCAAAATTTAAATCTTCATAAACAAAAAAATTGATTAATCAATACAATGGACTAATAAACCAGCCCTAATATGAAATTCTAAAACATCTAATTTGCTTTATATTAAACATTATGATCACATCAGAATCAATATATTATTTGGTGTAGATTAGTATACAATGTTTTCAGATTGCTAATTAATTAACATCTGACATTCTATGTTTGATAATTGAACTTTACTAAATTTACCAAGATGTTAGATCATAAAACGTACATTACTTTGCCTTTAACTAGTTGCTGTTATTGATATTTAGATTTTTTTTTTTTTTTTATATCAGCTGTGCTGCTGCCATCAACACCTTTGTTTATAGATGTTGGGGATCGGCCTGTTTTCCAGTGTAGTCCTGTTTCTCTGACCGTGACTGGCTTGGTGTGCTCTCTTCCTCCTCTGACATGGGAGTTGGCTCGGAGCTCTTCTGCTTGGCTGTGTGTTTCCTGGACAGGGCAGCTTTTAATAGCTGCTTTTTGTATCTCTGCTTCTGTCTCCTTGAACCCCAGTCGGCCTCAGCAGATGGCCGCTCACACTGAGCCTGGTTCTGCTGGAGGTTTCTTCCTGTTAAAAGGGAGTTTTTCCTCTCCACTGTTGCTACAAGCATGCTTAGTGTGAGGGATTGCCTTCGAATCAATGAGTCGATGCAATTAACTGGTTTTCCTTAGATAGAAAACTTTGATTCAATTTGACTGTATGATCTGGTGAACTGTAAAGTGCCTTGAGATGACATGCGTTGTGAATTGGCGCTATATAAATAAACTGAATTCAATAGTAACTGCATTACTAGATCAGTACCTAGTAACTACAACAAGTATATATTTTTAAACAATCTGGCTAGTTTCTCACAATTTATGTAGATAACATAAAAAATGTGGAAGAAAGCGCTTTGAGACCAAAACGTATGTATTTAAGATGGATTGTAAACTTGGTAGGCATCATCCTAAACACGCCAACCCCACTGTAAAACACAGTGGTAGTGACTCCATGTCATGTTCTATATGGGGATGCTGGTTAGAATCGATGAAAACACAGATGGAATAAACACAGAGCAACCCTGATGGTAAGAGAGTGCGAAAATATAAAGACATCTTGTAGCAACGCAGCAACCCTGGACATACAGGCAGAGCTGGAGGGGAATATTATAAATGAAAGAATATGCATCCCTAAGGAGGGACCTGTCAAAATCCAGATCTAAATCCACTGTGCCTATATTTCTGTAGACATTCTCTGTAGATGGTTTTGTACCATATAGATACACCGAACTGAGCAGAGTAGATTTTATCCATATTTGCAGTATTATCTCATACCCAATAGAATATGTCGGTATTTCTGGCTGAAATATTGGAAAATACAGAAAAAAAGTGGATATTAACACTCTTCCAGGGCTTAATTCTAAGAGTATTATGCGAGAGATCACAATGATTTCTGAACTAATTGTTAGATAAGTTAGTCACTCTCGTTCCCAGTTCTTCCCATAAACTCTTTATTACACCAAAGCATGCAAATGTGAGCACCTTGTTAAGAAACCCATGCATTTCTAATGACGGTCAGATCTTTTTAAGTGCACTCACAAGCAATCCTGATGTACGCCTTCTGGCTCTTCTGAGTTCCAGTGGTGCTCCAGGCGACGCACTGACACCAGTACTCATTGAGGCCAAAGACTTTCTCCACCTGCTGCCTGGTAACTTCAATCGTCACCTGCATGACCGGCAGTGCTGCAAAACAGGTACAGAAATAACAGCATGGTAAGCATTTCCTCCACATCAAGCTTGACTGCAGCAAAAAAATTTAACGACAGCATTTTGTACCTTGAGTAATTAGAAGAAAAAAAACAAAAGAAAACGACAGGCAGAGATAAATGAGGAGACAACCATAATCCTATATAAACAGAGGGCTTGTTAACTGAGGAGAATGAAAAGAGCCTCACAGCGATCCCGGTTTAATTTGTATGCCGTTAAAATGGCAACAGTTGGGAAGGAACGGCAGAGCTCTAAACAAACACTGCAAACAAAAATACCCTGCGTACCATGCTTCACTATTATCAAATCCAGAACTGGGAGGAAGAGTTCAATTTATGAAGCATTCCTACCACAGAGTAGATATAAAAGATTTGGCTGCAACACAAGGTTAAAAATAGCTTTATTGCTTTTCTGCCAGACTGGACTGACAAGCCTTCTCTAAATAGAGCAAAATTGGGACAAAATCCACCAGCCCAACCTGTCAAAACGCTATAACATTGTCACAGGCTTATCTACGTTGAGAAATCTTTCATTTCATTTTCTTTTGCTGTTATATTTGGGACCTAATATATATATATATATATATATATATATATATATATATACACTATATTGCCAAAAGTATTTGCTCACCCATCCAAATTATTGGAATCAGGTGTTCCAATCACTTCCATGGCCACAGGTGTATAAATTCAAGCACCTAGGCATGCAGACTGTTTTTACAAACATTTGTGAAAGAATGGGTCGCTCTCAGGAGCTCAGTGAATTCCAGCGTGGAACTGTGATAGGATGCCACCTGTGCAACAAATCCAGTCGTGAAATTTCCTCGCTCCTAAATATTCCACAGTCAACTGTCAGCTGTATTATAAGAAAATGGAAGTGTTTGGGAACGACAGCAACTCAGCCACGAAGTGGTAGGCCACGTAAACTGACGGAGCGGGGTCAGCGGATGCTGAAGCGCATAGTGCGAAGAGGTCGCCAACTTTCTGCAGAGTCAATCACTACAGACCTCCAAACTTCATGTGGCCTTCAGATTAGCTCAAGAACAGTGCGCAGAGAGCTTCATGGAATGGGTTTCCATGGTCGAGCAGCTGCATCCAAGCCATACATAACCAAGTGCAATGCAAAGCGTCGGATGCGGTGGTGTAAAGCACGCCGCCACTGGACTCTAGAGCAGTGGAGACGCGTTCTCTGGAGTGACGAATCGCGCTTCTCCATCTGGCAATCTGATGGACGGGTCTGGGTTTGGCGGTTGCCAGGAGAACGGTACTTGTCTGACTGCATTGTGCCAAGTGTAAAGTTTGGTGGAGGGGGGATTATGGTGTGGGGTTGTTTTTCAGGAGCTGGGCTTGGCCCCTTAGTTCCAGTGAAAGGAACTCTGAATGCTTCAGCATACCAAGACATTTTGGACAATTCCATGCTCCCAACTTTGTGGGAACAGTTTGGAGCTGGCCCCTTCCTCTTCCAACATGACTGTGCACCAGTGCACAAAGCAAGGTCCATAAAGACATGGATGACAGAGTCTGGTGTGGATGAACTTGACTGGCCTGCACAGAGTCCTGACCTCAACCCGATAGAACACCTTTGGGATGAATTAGAGCGGAGACTGAGAGCCAGGCCTTCTCGTCCAACATCAGTGTGCGACCTCACAAATGCGCTTCTGGAAGAATGGTCAAAAATTCCCATAAACACACTCCTAAACCTTGTGGACAGCCTTCCCAGAAGAGTTGAAGCTGTTCTAGCTGCAAAGGGTGGACCGACGTCATATTGAACCCTATGGATTAGGAACGGGATGTCACTTAAGCTCATATGTGAGTCAAGGCAGGTGAGCAAATACTTTTGGCAATATAGTGTATATATATATATATATATATATATATATATATATATATATATATATATATATATATATATATGAGGCCAGGGTCTACCACACCAGGCAGGACCCCCGATGCAGACTGTGCAAAGATGCCTCTGAAACAATACAGCACATAACAGCAGGGTGTAAAATGCAGGCAGGAAGTGCATACATGGAATGCCACAACCAGGTAGCTGTCATAGTGTACAGGAACATCTGCCATGAGTATGGGCTGGAAGTCCCAAGGTCAAAATGGAAGACACCTCCTAAGGTAGTTGAGAATGACCGAGCTAAGATCCTATGGGACTTCAAGATCCAGACTGACAAACAGGTGATGGCTAACCAACCAGACATCGTGTTGATCGACAAACAGCAGAAGAAGGCAGTAGTGATAGATGTGGCAATCCCAAGCGACAGCAACATCAAGAAGAAAGAACACGAGAAGCTTGAGAAATACCAAGGGCTGAAAGAGGAGCTAGAAAAGATGTGGAAAGTAAGAGCAGCAGTGGTGCCAGTGGTAATTGGAGCACTGGGGGCTGTGACCCCCAAACTGGGAGATTGGCTACAGCAGATTCCAGGTAAAACATCAGAGGTCTCTGTCCAGAAGAGCGCAGTCCTAGGAACAGCTAAGATACTGCGCAGAACCCTCAAACTCCCAGGCCTCTGGTAGAGGACCCGAGCTTGAGGATGACACATACCACCCCACGAGGGGTGAGAAAACAGTTTTTTTTTTTTTTTAATATATATATATATATATATGTATATATATATATATATATATATATATACATATATATATATATATATATATATATATACATATATATATATATATATATATATATATATATACATATATATATATATATATATATATATATATACATATATATATATATATATATACATATATATATATATATATATATATACATATATATATATATATATATACATATATATATATATATATATATATATATATATACATACATACATAC
Organism: Cyprinodon diabolis; assembly: GCA_030533445.1. NCBI lineage: Eukaryota > Metazoa > Chordata > Actinopteri > Cyprinodontiformes > Cyprinodontidae > Cyprinodon > Cyprinodon diabolis. Next base: position 6,752,654 of record CM060084.1, read on the forward strand.
ATACATACATATATATATATATATATATATATATACATATATATGTATATATATATACATCAGTGGCGGCCGGCCCATAGGGGGCGCTGGGGCACCGCCCTCCCTGATAAGAAGAGAGAAACGTAAAATATATTTTTAGAAATTAACTCATAAATGTCAGTTTTACTCTCTAGAGTGTGTACCTATAAGCAAAACAAATTATATAAACTACATTTCCCTACCTACTGTCATTCATTTGTGGATTTCCACAGACAGACTCCTGTCTTGGGGCTGTGATCAGACAGCCCCACATTTGCAGAGAATCTGTCAATCATGTACTATTGCTAGGTGAATTTAATGGCCAATCAGCGTCTCAGAACTTTATGGTCTTGGGGCGCTGAAAATACTGCGCTTTAACAGGCATCTGCACCCAAGCGCAGGTGCAGACAATTAGAGGGAAGATGGCGAATGTAACGAGCGAGATGCAGCTTCCACCAAATTCGGTGAGATCCTTATTTATCTACCCGTTTGCCAGAAGAACATCCATGTTGTAGGGTAGGAAAATTTCATGTCATGGTTATTGTGACTGTGAAGAATCCACCTCGTCGCTTAAAACTTTGCGTGCCACACACACATTCCTGTTATACTGTGTTTGTGAGGACCAATTCACTCACGCTGAGCCCAGTAGCTCCATTAACTTAAAACACACAAGCTGTTCCTGGTTACCTGCTGGCGTATTGAGGGTGCACACTTAATATTTCAGTGGGGTTAGCCGTGTGTGTGTGTGTGTACGTGTTTATGCTACGTGGACTTGTCATCTTCAGTCTGGCGGCGTCTTTGCTGGGTTCAAACCCAGTTTGGTGTAATTTAATAAGTCAATGAATCTGTGTAAAAGAATTAAGTTGTAAAAATTATTTGTTTTTGTACATCAGTTGTTTGTGGAGGTAATATATGGACAAAACTGATTTATGAGAAGAAATCAGAAATAAGAGAGCCTGAGGGGAGGGGCTTAAACTATTTAATGAGGGCTATGGGAAGAAAAGCGGTCATTTCTGTTTTCTGTTTCTTTGTTACATTGCTGGTAACTGGAGGGAGGCTGAGGCCCAGAGGATCTTGTATATGTTTAGTTTCTTTTGCACCCTGTTTTGAGTTTTTGAGCACAATAAATCACCAACACCGGTAACCCGACTGAGCCTGGATTCTTGGGAGGCCAAAGAACCCCGTCACAGTGACCCAAATCGTCACTGTCACTCTTATTTTATAGTAAATTAAATCATTACTGTTAAATTGTATGTATTGTCCAATTCTTTATTTGAATCCTTATTCCGGATTAGTTGGAGACATACACTAGGCTATATCAGCCCCACCAAAAATATTTTTCACCAGCCGCCACTGATATACATATACATATATATACATATACATATATAAATACATATATATTAGGGCTGCAACAGCGAATTGATAAAATCGATAAAAATCGACTTTTAAAAGCGTTGGCAACGAATTTCATCATCGATTAGTTGTGTCGCGCGATTAATGCGTCATCCCCCGCAGTCGGCAGCTGCTGCCGTGGGGCGCCTCCATCCCAACCCCGTTCTCCCGCAGGAGTCCCTCTCAGCGCTGCAGTCAGAGGATGTTTACCCTCAGCGTCCAGACTGCAAATGAAGGTATTGACGGCGCAAATTGATCACAATAATTAAAACACCCTGCGCTTTGTAAAGCGAAAAAAGTTGTAACATGCAACTTTTGTAAAAACAAATTAACATAACACGGAAGCACCACTGTTATGATGCAGCACCTGAAAAGAAAACATGTTGGAGCCTTCGATGGCAGTGAAGAGAGCTGATCAGCAGGGTGAGTAACCATGTTTGTTTCGTTTTAAAGTGGGGAAACATAACGTTAGTTTCTCAGGTAGCTCATCTGATGTTTTCCTTACCTTGTTAGTAGGTCACAGACAGTGATAAGGTTGGCTACTTATTTTATTTTTAATTTCATTTGAATTAGCTTAAGTAGCGTTTGTATTTTCTTTATAAATAAATTAACTTGCAAATTATGAGGGCAAGGCTTTTAAATCTTCTGGCAAAGATAAAGTAAAGAAGATCCTGCAATTTATGGAAGTAAAGCAGAATAAAATCCAGCAAGATCAGTAATATGTCAATTAATTATATGCCACATTCCCATTTAAATATCTGTCTTTGGAGGATGTGTTTTTTAACACCCCTAGTTCTCTCATTTTTATTCCAAATACAATTTATAATTTGAATCACAGGGCTATTTTTATCTCTATGGTTCAGTATTTTCTCAAGTAGCAACTTTAACTGCTATACTTTCCTGTCTTAAAAGGCAGAACTCTTCTAGTAAAAAAAAACAACTCATTTGTTGAAATGGGGGGACCTATTGTTTGAACCCCTGAGGGGCTTTTAAAAACAAAAATGCATTTTTTTGCGCTTTATGAAAGAAAGTACCCTATATTTTGTGGATGTACAGCTACATTTCTCATGTAGGTTTGTGTAGTTTTAACACAAACATTTAATTTTCATATTGCACCAGGACAGTTAATGAGGAACCTGTACTCGTGTGCTTGTTTGTTCTGTCTAAAATGTTTATTTTGGAATAAAGAGGTTAATATAAAAAAATATTTTTTGTCCGATTCATCAATTAATCGAAAAAATAATCGGCTGATTCATCGATTTTTAAAATAATCGTTAGTTGCAGCCCTAATATATATATATATACATATATATACACATATATATACATATTATATATATATGTACACATATATTTTTATATACATATTATACATATATACACATATATATATATACATATACATATATACACATATATATATATATATACATATATACACATATATATATATATATACATATATACACATATATATGTACACACATACATATACATATATATATACATATATATACATATAAACATATATATATATATATAGTAGATAGTGCAATGTTTTTCCAGAGCTTCCAGCTCAGAGGTTTGTCTGAAAGTGTTTCACAGACTGATCGAAGGAGAATGACTCTGACCAGTTGCATTCAGATTAATTGGGGGAACTCTCTTTTTCGGCCATTTGCATAAAAGCACTTTGAGACTCTGTGACTGAACTGATCGTTCGCTGCACCGGTCTGACGATGGCGGACATGGCAGCTGCCGCAACAGCAAACATATACAGCAATTATGTCCGGCCTTTTTTGACATTTGCAAGACAACAAAATGCATATATGACAAAATGCATGGATGCTGTTTTATCCTGACTGCTCCAGCTCCCATGGTGACTTGAGGGGCGTCTCTACTGCCGGCAGCCGCACTCAGTGATGAGTAGCTGTGAGGGTCACTGGCAGACTGCCATGTATTAGTATCAAAGTGCAGCTGATTTTTCCAGATGTGATCACAGTAAATGTGACTGCATGTGCTGTGAATCTAGCCCTAAAGCACAAGCAGAGTGTTAACAACAATATATCTGCAGGATTTCCCCAATATCTTTAACAAACACAATAACGCGTTATCTCTGCATGCCTATGTTGCTTTTTAAAATGCTGCCAATTAGTGTCCAAAGAGGAAATTGATTTAAAATCAAAAATGGCTTTTTTAGAGCCTGAATTTTGTCCTGCTCTTTGTCTTTTTGAGGTCAAGCTTTTTGGTTGAGTGTGTTTATGTGCTGACATAAGTCTGCAGCCAGAGTGTTTGACACAGGCTGAGAGAGCACCTAAAAGCTTAAACAAATGGCTCAAGTAACAAAATGGGCACTACAGCGAATGAACAAATGGAGCAGAAGAAACACAACTTTTTACTGCAAATCAGCAACACACCAGCAGCTTTCCCTTTTTAAGGTGCATAGTCACGTTATTGGACATTTTAATTTATATGGAAGTGACTCAGTCTGGTTGCGTACAACGTTTTTATGACAAATCACAAAGGTCTGCTGGTGTAGAATCTGTAATTTATTTGTTTTTTAACCTTTTTTTGCTCAATTCGTTAGTAAATGTAACATTTCTGTTTATATGGGATTACATCACTGTGAACATGTATAATTGATAAACAAGCTAAAGCAATGGAGGCGAGCCAGTGTGGAACTCCCAGCATAGTTGCAAAAACAAAATCAGTCCAATATTAAGTTTTCAAATAAGAAGTTTGATTCCAAGAGGGCTAAAACTTGAGTTGAGCTTGGAAAACAGTAGAATCATTAGAGTTCACTAAAGCTGGAGCTAAAGCTCAGGAAGCATCTGATGTCGCTGTAAATTTGATAGATGTGAGTACATATACTTGCTAATAATTCTACTGGTGTTAGCAATGCCTTATTCTAATCAAGACTTATTTAGAAGCTACATCAATGGCGAACATCTGGATTTCTTTTAGTTTAGCAGGACTGCCAGTAGATGGTGCCAGGTCTGTTTGTGTAAGCTATTTGCACCTGGTGCTGGGATTCAATTTAGGCTCAAAAAGGATCTGCAAAACATTATCAGGACGGACTTTTTGAGAGTATGACATCACAGTAAACAACAGAGGAACTGATAAGGAACTGAACCAGTACTTATAAGGGGACTTCTGGTTGGTTAACATAAAATAAGAGTAGAAAATCTCAGTCTTGGTTTGGAAAAATTGCCAAGCTATTATTTTTATGGGGTTCTGTCATAGTTCTGGTTCTGTTATGTTTTCTTTTGAGTTTCCAGTTTTACTTTGCTCCATGTTTTCTTGTTTTAGTGGTTTAATTCTTATTTTGTTGTGTTTTCTGGTTGTTTTTTATTTGTTGCCCTCTGCTGCCCTCTTGTGTTCTCCTCTTTCTCTAGCTCTTTTCCTGTCTGCTCTGTTCACATCTGCTCCCAATCTGCTCGTTAGTCCTCTCTTTGTTTCAGTATCCCATAAATACACTCTCTGTTCAGTTCTTCAGTGCTGGTTCTTCATCAAACTTCCTCCTACTCCGTCCCTCTGAGTCTTCCTCCTTGTGATAGTCTTCCCCCAGATGTCTCCATGGTTCCTGGTTTGTTTGACTTTGTTTTCATGTTTTGATTTTTGGATTTCCTGCCTCCATGTTAAGTTGTTTGTTTATTCATCATTAAATCATCAAGAAACTCACCTCTGCCTCTCTGCCTCTGCATTTGGGTCCACAAACCTCAACCAAATCCTGACAGGTTCATTGTGGCAAGCATCACATCAAGTAGTTTTGATGACCTAATAATTACATAATCAGTACTTGATCATTATCTAGTGTTTTTGTGTCCCTTTAAGTCAAGTGAAACTACTGTACCCATTTGTTCCTGGTTAGCTATTCTGAGATTCCTCGGTAACCAAAGATTAATCCCTTAATAAGGGTAGGCTGGTTGTTCCCCAGTCAGTACTGGTTAGTTTGTCATTAATTCCTCCAGCACTCTTTAGTAGTTATTAAATTGTTTTGTACCTAATTGCAAAATGTTACTGCCTTATTTTATCATAGTCAACTGTATGTTTGTCTTCTTCATATTGGCATAAAACATAAAAAATAAGTTCTTTCATATTTACCACATAATTAAAGCTACAGTGTGTAATAATTACAGGGATATACAGTCAGAAATGTAATATATTATACATAACTATGTTATTTATCATCATCTACGAGCTCAGCCTCTTAACCTTAATATTTGCGTTGCCTTAGAATTCGTTATTTATAATTACATAGGAGCGGGTCTCGCAGCCATGGAGGCAGACATCTTTGCGCTACGGCAGCGCAGAGCCAACAAACTAGCGATTGCGAGATCGCCAAAACGTCACAACGATGTAGAAAAAATAACGGGTATATTTATTATCTTAAGTCTACATGAAATCTATACCCTACACAGACTAATGAAATACTATCTGTAAAATTATCCATGTAAACAAACCTCATCACTTGAGAAGGTAGGTGATGCGGACGTCGTGGAAGACATTTTGTCCCGTAACGCTCGCCGTACTGTTGGGGGGGGGAGAAGCGGTGGGGGGGAGATGTTCATGTTGCTGCAGTCTGCAGTCTGACCGCTAGATGTTGCTAAAAGTTACACACTGTAGCTTTAATAAAAACAAAGCATTTTTTTTGACAAACAAAACAAATCTACTGGAAATTGTAAAATCAGGTCCAGAACATCAAAATTAGACCAACCCTTATAGTTTCCTATTTTAAAAATCAGAAAATGAATTACACTATATAAAATATTCACCCATGTGAATTATTTATTGATCATTTTATTAACTTCTCATAAAGAAGTTGATGACTGCAGCAAGAAAAACAAAAAACAAATAATTGCTGATGTAAAGCAAGGACTCGCATCTAAATTTAAAATGAACTTCCTAAAAATCCACTCAGCCTTGCATGTAAAGTAAAAGAAAAGCAACAACTGATAGCCCCTGATTAACACTGGGCTTTGAGTAGTTTATATGCACAAAACAGGGGGATATACCTGAATACATACATTTAAAATCTGTCCCTGAGTGCCAGTCGGAGCTTAGTGTTGCTCTGCGTATAGCATTTGATTAATGCAAACCTTCTTTTTCTCTCTTTGCTGGAGGGCGAAAGGACCACAGATCTGTATGGAGATGGATAGCACGAACAATAGCAAGCCGAGGTGAGAAATCCTAAGAAGAGCAATTTGAGGCTCTTCTTGCTAGGCTAATTGCATTCTGTTTCTTTATCTCTTCCTGTCTCTATAATTACCTGCTTTCTGTGTCTGACACTTTCCAGTAACACCCCTCTGAGTCACTCTGTCCAATTTCACTCCAATTAATACAAGGACAAAACAATCTCATCACTTTTAGAGCAAAATATACATTTCAGCCACTAAATCATTATTGGACAGGCTTCTAAGTTTACCTCTTTTGTTAAAAATATACTTTTTTTTACCCCTACTTAAATATATGACTGGTACAGACATGACATATTTACAAAAAAATAATAATTTATAGGAATAACAGCCTTCTAATAATCTTTTCTCTTGCAATAGAAGCGTCAAAAATAACTTGCACGTCCTATCTACTAGAAGATACTACGTGTGCTCTTAACATTCCTGTTAAATGATAATTAAAACATGACACCATTCCCTCAGTCTTCAGTTTGATCTGCGGCCCATTTATAAATGAGCTCAAATCCCAAACCCCGGTAAAATTACAGTTTAAAAAAAATTAAAGGGTGATTATGTGATTGACACCACAGGAATCCTGGGCTTACAGCTGGAACCCCAGTGAGTTAATTTTTAATGGCGCGCAAGGGGCAACTTAGCTAGCTGTGCTTAGCCATGATATGTGTTGAAAAGCACACATAACGTTTATAACTGCAAGGATATTTATGAAAGGCTTATTAATAGGGGGAAAAAAAAAAAACATTTACACCAATAATCAAAGTGTTTTAATGAAGAATTTGGTACCTAGTGAGATGGATTAAGCTATGACAGGCCAAATTACTAAAAAACTAAACAAATATTACTTCAGCTTTTAGCTTGGCACCCGTTACATTTCTGTTTTACTTTTGTGAATCCTATAATTACCTAGTTTAATCTACAAATGCTATGACAAAAGGTCAACCAGAGCTGAAAGTTGAGAAACTGCAATTTTAGCACCAAAATGCTAAAACTTTCTCGCTCAGTTCTCCTTTTTTAAGGATAAACTGTCTTCAGATTTTATATGGAGCTACATAATGTCCTGAATTGCAACTAACTCTATATTATCTGTGTAATATAGTGCTTTGATCCAGGATTAAAAAAAACAATCCTGTAAATTACACTGCATTAAAAGTCAGTACAAAACTTATGCTCTTGGTCAGTTCAAAAATAAATTTTATCCTACTAACAGTGATGCTAAAGCTTATGGTGAGCAGTGGATACCTGGTATTGACATGAAAAAATGGTGGAAAATATTGGTAAATGGCAAAAAATATTTTCATTGCAATATTACAAAATATCTCAGCTTTATGTTTTTAATAACCAAGAACCCTCATTTTAATTTCAGGGGATTAGATATTAGAAATTAGTTTTTTAAACCAGCTACAGTTCTTGTTAAATTTGACCCGTGGTTTAAACGCTTTTCATTGATATGTATTTACCATTTCTTAAGTAACAACTGAGGAAACTGTTTTTCTTTCCTTTTCTTTTACGTAAAAAAAAAACTAGATTACATAAAAAAATTATAAAAATACATTAGCAACAAGTCATTTCAATTCAGAAATACCCTGTTGATACCTAGGAGAGATTAAATAATGTAGTAACTCAAAAGGGTTGTTATAAATGTTGATAGCTATAGGCAGGAACGGTCATCTGTAGCTTCTGTGTAGGACAAGATCTGTAGAAGCCTTTGACTGAAGACACTCTTTTAACGAAGAGCATGTTCACTGTTTAGTCTTAGACAACTTTTATTGTAATTTTTATACACAGTGTATACAAAACGAAATTTCGTTTTGTAAACCTTTCAGAAAGTAACTGAGCAGTACTTGGCAGTGAAAGGAGCATTTCCATTTCGTAAAGTGCAGCAGTGATCAAATGTAAACAGGGTGGGAGAAAGACAAGGTGCAAAAAACATTTATATGGAAGTTCAGAGAAGTGCAAAAAAAAGATATCTAGGGTGCAAAAATGCAGTTAAAAAGCATTTTTTTGAGTTGAGTTCTGTTTGGTGATATCAGAGTGATGCAGAGTCTCGATTTGTGATTTAGAGTGTTTTTTTTCAACAGTTCAGCAATCTGATGGCAGTGGGGAAAAAGCTGCTAAAGGACCTGTTGGAATATGTAGCAAAGGCTGCACAGACTCTTCCCAGAGGGCAGCAGGGAGAACAGTCCATGGTGGGGGTGTGAGGGGTCACTGATGGTGCTACGGGCTCGGGACACGCAGCGCTGGAAATGTCTTTAATGCAGGGAAGAGGAGCCCAAAATATCCTCTCTGCTGTTCTCACCACTCTTCTGACCTTCTTCCAGTCTGAAGTGCTGCAGCCTCCACACCACAAGTTATGTTTATCTATAATCAGGGTTTATACAGGAATGACTAACTCTAATTTAATGGTTTTTAATGCTCTTTTAATGCTCTTAGAAATCATTTTAATGCTACCAACAGGTACTCATCAACAGCTGCAGCCATGCCCCGAATTCCTCGTTTTCCAACCACTTTTGTTGAAATTGGCAATCTTCCCAATTCTCTAGCTTTTTCTCCAACTCAAGCTACTTTTCTGAACATACGTCTTTGCAATCAACCCGAAGCAGTTCCACGGAAATATATCGTGACATAATATGTCTGACGAAATTGTTTTCATAAAAATGTTGTTTTTTTTAAAGAAAGCATTTTAAATGCCACAAGAAACACATTTAATGAGTTTTAATGCCAATTGAGGCCTTAATTGAAAAAATAACAATTTGATGACATTTAATGATTCTGAATGACCCGCGGAAACCCTGATAAAATAAATTTTATGAAGAATCCTTCTCTGTAAAATCGCCACAGACTCTAGAGGAGTTTCTAGAACAGAGACGACCATCTTTATCTGCTTGTTGTGCTTCTTTAAGTCATTTGCTCTGATACTGTTATCCAAGCAGATGATGTCACAAACTCTCTACAACAAACGTACAGTATAGAAGATATGCAGCATATTGCTGAAAACACTGAACGCCCAAAGCTTCCTTACAAGGTACAGTCTGCTCTGTCTCTTCTTGTAGAAGGAATCACAGTTACTGTCTCAGCCCAGTCTGTTGTCAAGATGAGCAACAAGGTATTTATACTCTTCCACCACCTCCACTTCTTCTCCCATAAAAAGCCTGCTGCTGGCTGGCTACTGAGCCGATACTGATAATTTTACAAGGTACTGTCAGAGTTTTATGGTCTTGCAAAAATGCTAAAACAAAATATTCCTCTTAATAGACAGATTGCCATTAACCTGCAAGAGTTAAATTTGTAATTGAAATACAGAACTAGAGTAGAGATGCTACTGAGATGCAGCAGTATGTCAAGAAACTGTCCAATGTTAGTCTAGCTTGCTATGAGATACTTACTGTTTTTTATAAATTGAATAAAGTGAAATGCAAGTAATCATCAGTTAATTTGTAAATGAATTCGTAGATAATAATCATAATATGGTTGTATATATTTTTTTTTTAAATTTGCCTGGAAACCATGTATTTCAGCCAGTTTAAGATCATTGTTAAGGAAGAGTATCAGACTTCCCTGTTTAATTGGAGTTAGAAATAAGTTTCTAACTTGTTTACCATTATTTTGGGGAGAATTATTTACAGTAAAATTCTGCTCCTTTCTGTCTTGCATTATATTAACAAGCTAGAAATGACTAATAAATAGACAATTCTTGCTCAATAAAAGGGAGAATATCAATTATTTTGGCAGGAAAACTTAGCTGGTTTTATTATAAGTTAACAAAAAAGTACATCTTTTTTTAGATTTTCTTGCTTCTACAAAGCAGGGGCTCATCTAGTAAAAGTAAAACAACGTATATATCACAATTTGCTGATGCATAAGAAAAATGGTTGAAGTTTCTCTTCTAAATGGTCAAAACAGTGATAAATAAACATATTTTGATGCCAAACTTAAACTTTATGAGCCAAGATAATAAAAATAATAAAAACTACTTCATATACTTTTTTTCCCAAATGAGACATCTTTCTCTTTTTTCTTTCTTATCTTTATATTTACCTCTTACTCTGGGACTTTAAGCGACAGCCCCAATAATTTTCTGTGGTTTTCAGCAACATGATGTCCTGCAGTCCAGTTTACAGTCTCTCCCTCTTTCTGGCACTTTAATGACCTTGTCAGCATAGTTTATGCATAAATAAGCATTTTCTGAATCAATATTCATGACAAACTTTACATCTCTTAACATTGCAAGCACTTATTTTTCCTCACACAGCAGAGCAGCTGGAAACTGACTCTGATTAATCATTCTTTTTTATGTGTAAACATACAAAATCATATTTACATGATGAAGCATCAATTAAAAAACAAATATAAGAAGTAAAGGATTGATTACAAAATCTAAATGTCACATCACAATTAATTCACCCTGAAATGTTCATAAATTAGTTTATTTTCATATGAAAGCTTTTGACTTCAATACTTGCATTACAAATATAAAAACATAACTAGTTTCCATTCCTCTAAACACTTAAGAAAATAACTTTCAAATATGGACGTAGACAAAAAATTGATTAACAATTATTGTCGATTAATGGTTTATTAGATTAAAATTGGTTCCATATGATTAATTGATAATAACCGCGTTGCCCTCTCCAATAGAGGAAACTGTTGTTTATTCTGATGAAGAGGCTTACTGGTATTTGCAGTAGAAGTAATTCCAGAGCAGATGAATTAATGGATCCAGAATCCAGTTCTAGATTATTTCTTTCTCTTTAATTGTGTGAAAAAGGCTCAGAATGAATTTAATACAATTTTGTTTGTAAATATTACAACTCAATAAAAAATGTCGCCCATTTAACCACAGAATTACTTACTTGGCTAAACACAGCAATATCAGAGTTAATGTCGACTTCATGCAATAGTCTGACAGTATGTCTGAGCAAAATACCCTGCATTTTAACAAGAGTTTTACATCTCTGTACATTGGAAATCATAAATGTTTTACATAATTCCTCTTTTTTATTCAGTAACCAAATAATTTCTTGCTTTGTTCTATCTTCTACACATTTAAAAATGTATGTTTTTTAGGTCAGAAGTTAATAAAGCTGACACAATACATTTTTAAAATCCATCCATCCATCCATTTTCTGACACACTTAATCCCAAGTGGGGTCGCGAGGGGTGCTGGTGCCTATCCCAAACTGTCAATGAGCGAGAGGCGGGGTACACCCTGGACAGGTCGCCAGACCATCGCAGGGCAACACAGAGACAAACAACCATTCACACACACATTCATACCTAAGGAGAATTTAGAGAAGCCAATTAACAGTCATGTTTTTTTTTTGACTGTGGGATGAAGCTGGAGTACCCGGAGAAAACCCACACATGCTCCGGGAGAACTCCATGCAGAAAGGCCAGGAATCGAACGCAGTACTTTCTTGCTGCAAGTCAGCAGTGCTACCCAATGCGCCACTGCGCAGCCAATTCAAAAAAAATTTTTTAATTTTATTTTAGAATATCGTAAAAAAATATTTAGGCCCTCATCTTGATGGAAAGAGTCTATTGACACAAAAGAAAAAGGAGTTATTTTATTTGTTGATGCGCGCTGATCATTACTCTATTGCTAAACTCAATAAAATTTAGCTTATTTGCTTATCTGCAACTTGCCTTCCTATTTCAGTCCTCTAAAAAAACACCAAAAAAATTAAAATTAATAATGTATGAATGATGGATTTAAATTGGCTGTGTTCTTATGTGCATGTCAGCAGGTATTGACTGTTTTTGCTCTGCAGACACAAACAGGTTCATTGCTCATGTGATTATTAAAGAGACAAATTTTCCTCAGATCTGAACAGATATTTCAAAATAGATTCAACTCTTTTCTGAGAAAGGCAAAAACAAGTGTGCACCAACCTTGGTTGTGAACAGTTATTTTAAAACTGTAACATCTTTAAAGCCATAATAGAGCTTCAGATATGTTGATGAAAATATGAGAATCAGCTTGTGTTTAACTGATGAGGACATATATGATAACAACCAGAAAACAGACAGTGTTTAAAAGATATTGAGTGAATCAAATCCAGGTTTTCTCAAAAGAGAGAAAGAAAGCTTTTAAAAAGGAGCATCAGTAAAAGCTTTTGGGCCATGAGGTCAGCTTAAAACACTCGATTTTTCCTCCAGACTGCCGTGGTTTTAAGAAGACTAGAGCAGATGCAGAACGACTGAGTTCATGAATAACCCCGACCTCACATTTGTGTGAAAGCGCTTGTTGCAACAGGCCTCCAACTAACACTAGATCCCCTTGCACACGCACAAAAGATGTGTCTATATTCAGTTTATTGTGATCAGACAGCGGCAGCGACAAGATTATTTACAGATGCACTCCATTCAAATGTGCGAGAAGAAAAGTAACGGTTAACAAAAGAAAAGAGGTCACACTGTCAGACATCTTGCTCTAGATGGGTGTGTGGGCAGGATGAATCTTCCCCTGAGCCAACAGGGGCTCAACACACACAGGGTAAACATCCCTGGACTCAATCCCGGGTGAGTCGATATTGGTCTTGTCTGAGTGCAGGACTTTATTTTTCTCCCACTCACTCTTGTTTTGGCTGGCTCTGACCTCAATTCCATAGGGGTCATTTGCTTATCAAAGGCAAGGACTGGAACTTGCAGGTCCTGAGTGTGTCTTGATTGTGAGCAAGGAAATTCAATTAGACGGTGCCCCTTCTGTGTGTGAGGGGTATGACTCATCAGTGGATATAGGAGGATTAAGGTTGGGTGAGTCCACATCAGGGGTGCGCAACAATTTTAAGGGAAAGAGTTCACAATGGCTGAGGAGAAACATCACAGATGAAGGCTTTTATGAATGAACTGTCTGCACATCCAGGCAACAAGTCAAAAGCAAACAGGTGTTCTATTTCCTCGCTCGGATCATCTTTCAAACAGATGGTGTCATAACCGTCACTTCAGGTTCTCAACGCTTCCTTTCAAAGACACTAACAATGCAATGATCTGCAGACAAATTAAGCTCTGGTGGAGGTAAGACATCAAGACGCCAGGTCAAAGTGTCAGAAATGAGTTTGGAGATAAACAGACTGTTGAAATGAAAACAAAATAGAGTTATAAGCCTACATAGCAGCTTGAGTGGTTTTTGGAATCTGTAAACTGTTTAAGCCTTAAACTTTAAAGACGTTCAGCCAAATTTGGAACATTGTTGTGGACAAATACTTTAATTATGTCCTCCAAAAAAACTAAAACAAAGCAAACAGTATCTATACAGAAGATGAACCATAAGATCTGGTTACTTTGCAGGACATTGATCTACAGGATTGTTCTAGAAACAAATCTGTTAAATCCTGTCAGAAGATAAATAAGCCATGTTTTTTAAATGGAAGAACTTGACCAACAACAATACTAAGGTAAGCAGGCATTTTAAACAATGGAGGATAGTGACTGAAAAGACTAGATTAGAGTGGCTAAAAATGAGCCTGCTCTGCAGGATTACCAGATTAGGCCTCTGTAGTAGAGTAAGGATCTGAATTATCTTTGGGTAGAGTCACCACTCCATGGCTTTTAAGGGAATTAACAGAGGTGGTTCAGGTCTCTGATTCAGACGCTTCCTCGCTTTTCTCAGTTTGCTGATTTTTCAGGCTTGTCCAACTGTGAACTTGATGGATGGATTAGATATCCCCTCTGGCATCGGAACACCCTTCCTAAATGAACATCTTCAGGGGGTCTTTGAGTCTCCTAATCTTCTTTGGGTTTTCCTCTCGGGCCTGTTACCTTCCGCCTGATCTTACAGTATATAAGTAGAAAATGATGGATGAATGAATGGATGGATGGAACATGGCTTACAGGTTTAACTTTTTGCACTCTGGAGAAATAAAAATGTCTTCCTTTAAGCATTTAAGAGTTTATTTTGAAGAAATTGTACAAGGGAAGAGTTTAAAAAGTAAAATAATGTATTTGTACAAAAAATAATTAAAGCAATTTGTGTTTAAGACTGCGTAGTAACCCTATACAGATATTATAAAGTTAACCCGGGGTCAGAAAGCCAAGGGCTTTACTGCTTTATGACCAAGTCTTCAACTTTCTATTTCCGTGTAAAGTAGACGATGATGAGTGGCCTGTACTAGCTGGCTCTGCCATAAGTGTTTCTGTCGCCTAACAAGGATAAGGTGGCCTTCTGGGTGAAGAACGGCTATATTAAAGAGCTAAAGGAGGTAGGAGCAGAAGGGGTGGAGCTAAAACGAGCACAGAGTTCACCAGGAATACTTCAAGACTTTCCGTTCAGGCATGCTAGCGGGACAGCGTTCTGGGTCAAGGCTCTGCCTCCGGTTATGAACGGCTTTTCAAGAGCTTTTTTTGATTGAGCTGTCGATTTTCTACAATGAATGCCCCCTGCAAGGCCCCTGCTGATGGACTGAATGTCGTTACAGATTATTCATGGCTGACAAACAAACGTGCAGGTAGTGCTCCAATCAATCCAGAGAGGTTCAGACCAATGCCACTCCAAGGAGACCAAGCAGCTTCGATTAGAGACTGAAAAGAGTAAGTAAGAGTGTAGGTTAGAAGAAACACTGATGATGGTTAGTGCATAAATTACTGCTCGGATATTCTGAGGAGTTTCTGGATGATCTCAGAAACATAAAAGGATGCAGAAGGGAAGTCAAACGTAAACCATGGAAAAGATATGAGCTTTGCGACGCTTGAAATAATCAAACTGGTTCAGTATCTTTCAACTACTCAGGTAACGTGTGATTTGGTTGGTTTGAAGTTGGCATGAAAACACACTCTTAGTCTCTTGGAGGGAATTAAGAATTTAAATAATATCTTCCAGGATTTGTTTTATTTATTTTCATATAATAAAACTAAAATATTCAGCTGCGATCAGTAAACAGTTTGAAAGAAAAGTCAGCAAGTGTGATGATGGTCTGGCGGCTTTAATAAATATAGAGCAGGAAACTTCACGTCAATTTTTAAAGAAATTGTTATTGATAGAGAAGACATGGATAAAAAGATTTCTTGGCTCATTCAAAGTTTGTCAAAACAGAAATATTTCATTATTGTTGAAAGGCCAATGCCAAGGCACACTCTTCATGTCTTACAGCTGCTTGGTGACAAAAAAGATACAAGGCTTGCAAAAATATTCAAGCCCCTTGAAATTTTTTGCATTTTGTTTTGATTCAACAACAAAATTCAATTCAATTTAGACCATCAAACAGATGAACGTTGATGTGCATTATTCCTTTTTAAAATGAAAGGGGAATAAATCATTATTTCATTTTTCTTTTCATTAAAAATGTGGAATGTGTCTGTATTTAGCTACTCCAGTTCAATGTTCTGTAGACACACCTTTCAATGCCATAAAAACAGGGGGGTTGTTTTAGGATACGTCTCATCAGCGTCGCACAATAAGGAATTTATATTTTTCAGTTTATTCTTTGCAAATATCTCAAGCCCAGTCTGAACATTTTCTCTTTAAATGTGGACACATATTCTCCACTGCAGCTTGAATTATTACTGAAACATTCAAAAACATGAATTAGCTTTTTTCTAAACACAGGTTGCTCTAAAGTTATTCCCAGGTTATTGATGGTTATTTCCATCCTCCGTTTTTTTTTTTTTTTAAGAATTTATTCTGAATTTGCTTGATTTAGTCTCCTGTTATATCAGACCAGCTTTCTTCTGTTGTAAAAATGTATGAACTTCCTGTGGTTTGGCTGCTACCTTGGCCAGGTCTCTCTTGAAAAAGAGATTCTGAATCTCAATGGGACTTCCTGGTTAAATAAAGGTTAAATAAAATAAATAATCCCAGCTTAACAAAAGCAGCCCGCAGACCACCATGTTCTAATACTGAGATGGTGCATTCAGGGTGATGTGCTGGATCTCATTCAAACTTAAGTTTTTTTTATATTTAAGGAATAAAGTTGAATTTTAGTTTTATTGGACCAGAGTATATATTTCCATCAAATGATTGTGTCTCCAGCAGGGCTTGTGTTAAATAGCATCAAGAGAGTTTTTTATTTTTTGTTTTTTTTGCCACTGTTCCATAACAGCTTCATTACCAGAGAACACTTAGTATTTCAGTTGTTTGGATGACGCACCGCCACAGCAAAATACAAGCTGCTTTGAGAATTATAAAAAAAAAAATTTAATAACAATGTAAAGAATATATTACATACTGTATATTTGCACATTTATTGTAACCATAATCGAGTTTAAACTGAATCAAATATCATGAAATGTTACAATTTCCTTTATTTTGAAAAACCAACAGTCTTGTCTATGGTGTACAAAGCTAACTGGTAGCTACAGTGCAGCGTGCTGCTCTGTTTAGTGAAGAAAAACTATTAGATGACAGTCCAGTGTTGCCAATTTAAAGACTTTATTCATTTATTGGGATACCTTCAGCAATTTTATTTTCTCCAAAGAGTTAGAGACACATCTAGTGACTTTTCTCTGTGTTTTTGGTGAGTTTAGCGACTTTACATGAAAGCACCAATCAATCCGCTGTTAGTCTCTTCCTATTTCCCTCAGGTCCGTCCTACAGACACAGGAAGCTGCCTTGTCCTGAAAAACCTGCATTCAGAAAGAGAGCAGGAGAAGGTCTGCATTTCTTTCCTACAGCTAAGGTATAACTCATGCAACGAGGCTGCTAATGATTCTGCCCTGGACTAAAAAGCAGGATATAAATATTATGCATATATTTAGCTATTATCTAATCTTTTTTTTGTAAATCTGTGAAATATTTACCAGATTACTGCTGAACTTCAAACATCAATTTGATAAAATTAGATGTATGCAGGGAGAATTTAGGCATTGTTTAAAAAAATCATATATTATTTGCTGCAATTTAACAATGAAAGTAACGTAGTAGTTTTAACTCTCGGGAGCGGTACAAGGATATGCATTCGCATTTTTTATTTTAAGTGGAGAGAGCGTGTCCTTGTATTAGTAAAAATCTTCTACCATAACTTCAAAAGGAGGAAATTTCAAACACAATCAGTGTGAATAGACATCAGCCAAGTAAGACCCATGTCATTGGAAACTGGATTTCATTACAGGGTATGTGAGTTAAAAGGGGTAAAGACAAGCGCAAACTAAACATTTATTTTAGTTTAGGGGCGACAGTGGCGTTGGATGTAGGAGTTTGCCCTGAAATCGAAGGATTGACGGTTCAAGCCCCCGACTCCGACTTTCAGTGTCGTTGTGTCCTTGGGCAAGACACTTCACCTGCATTGTCTACTGATGGTGGTCAGAGGGCCCAGTGGCGCCAGTGTACGGCAGCCCCACTTCTGTCAGTGAGCCCCAGGGCAGCTGTGGCTACAATGTAGCTTGCCACCATCAGTGTGTGAGTGTGTGCATGAATGGGTGAATGAATGTAGTGTAAAGCGCTTTGGTCAAGTCTCCTGACTTGAATAAAGACGCTATATAAGTACATGTCATTTACCATTTTCTCTTAAAGTCAAGTGTACTGTTTTTTAGATCTACTTCAACAAAATATGTGCTACTGTGTGTTTGCCTATCACATAAGACCCTAATAAAAGATATTGTTTGTAGCGGTAAAGGAGAAGGGCGTGGAAACAGTTCAAACAAGGTGAATACTTGTTTGGCAATGTATGTGTGTCATTTTTGTTCCATGTATTCCTTTGTGCACTTATTTTATTATGTATAAATCTTATCTAGTAGGTGACACAGACTCATCTGTGTTTATCTACTGTATTTATATCAAGCCTTGGTTTATTTTCTTTGTTAAGCCCTTATTTGTGAGCAGATGTATTCAAAACAGTTATTTAAACAAACCAGTTATAAATGAACACACACACAAACATAATGTGACTCATGTTCAGATATAAAAGATGGCACGCAGCCTTCCTGGGACCGTTTGTTGCATTCATGCATTTCCCATGTCTGTGTGACTGAGTCCAAACATGAACTGCTCGTTTTGTGCTTTTTAAATGTGTGTATTCAAGACACGGCAGTGTGAAAAATAGTTTGAGTGCTCAACTGTCTAAGCAGAATTTCCAGGCCTGTCAACTATTGAAAATGTTTGGCACGCTGTGAAAAAAGTAAACCGTACAAAATAACCCTTAAATCTGAGGTAGGGTTGCTTTTGAAGGTAGGGTAATTCCTTAAACCATGAACATGAACCAGTGCCATGTTTTTTCTTATGTGTACTCTTGTTTTTAGTTAATTAATTAGAAAACAGACCTTTTTTTTTAATGTATGTAGATAAAAAAAAAAAAAAACTTATAAAAAAAACTATTAATGTACCTATTTAGACCCAACTCTGTATATTGGTTTATAGAATTTACTGATAACCACTTGTACGTAATTCTTTAGGTTACTGAATGGGCAGTTAGAACATGCACGTTTCACAGATTTAAAAATGTATTTATTCAATTAACATGTTTATTAACTGATATAAAAAAACAAATATATACAAACAAAAAAATAGGATTCTTTTAATTTTCTCCAAAGTGATGCTCAATCAATTCTTTAATGATCTAACTTTCAACAACCCGACACAATGTGTTACATTCAATATATGCACTGCAAAAACATTCTGAAAATGAGTAAAAACTTCTTCAAATAAGTGTATTTACCCTTAATTTGAGTATGGAAAATAAGATTATCTGCCAATAGTATGAGCAATTTTACCCTTAAAATAATATAATTTGATATTATGCACTTGAAATAAGAGACTGCTGTTGTTTTTTTCTTATTTCAAATGTAAATTGTCTTGTTCCATTGGCATAGTGTCTCAATTACCTGCTTAATTGCAGAAAAAATTTACTTATTTTAAGAAAAATTGGCTAACTTAGATTTACAATTTTTGCAGTGTGGATGTCTGATCACACCTAAATATTCCAGCCAATAAGCAGTTGATGTTTTTTTGATACTTTTGCATGAACTCTCACTACTATATTTATTATCTATGACCTAGGATTCAGATTATTAGATGGTGAGAAAGTTTAACAGGTCCATACCTGCATAAAGTGGGAGAGTGAGATGATCTCTTTCTCAAATAAATGCTTGTTTGATTCAACAGTATTTCCCTAACACCAAATCTGTCTGCAGCTCAGCATGCAGCTGTGTTTCGACCTGCAACAGCTTTCACGGTTTGAAATGTGATAAAGATTTAATTTAAAAAACATCAGAATACACTTTCTGTGTCACACAGTGCACAGAGATCCAACATTAAAATCCGATCTCTATCTGCAGATAGCATAATCATGTTTGGTTGCATGCAAACGTACAAAGGTCATAAGTGATTACATCAAATGCACATTGATTCAAAGCCATGGATTTTTCTATTTACGCTGTCCCTCCATAATTAGTTTGCCTAACCTTTGCGAGACGTTCCACACGCGCATATGCACACAGGATCACAGAGGTAAGTCTGCGATTTACCACAGTGCCCTTGCCAAAGTGCCCTTGTTGTAATTACTCTCCATCCAATATCCTGACCCTGATGATTGGCAAGAGCGAAATGTTCTAGAAGCCACAGTCTTCAGGCAGGAAGTGTCTGGGACCTGTTCCTTTATCTCCCACACACACCTTGTGTTGGCGAGAACGAGAACACATCGGAGGCAGGGGCCTTAAGCACTTTCCTTCTGCTTTCATTACACTTTGCAGAGTGGGAGGATCTGATAGAACGTCACCCACATGAAAACCCAGATAATTCGCCCAGACTAAAACCCCCCCCCCTCTTGTCTAGCTCCCGCCTGGTAGCAGGGTGATCTGTACCAAACAAATTGCATTAAGGTTCTCCCCTCCCCACTCGCCGTCGCTTGGGCCCTCATGTGCTTTGGCCGGCAGTGTTGTCTGACTTGGATGCTGGAGCTTTTTGGTAATCCATTGAAGGTGTGTAGGCGAATGTAAATACTGAACAGAACAAACTGTATTTGGTAAACAGCCTGGGGGTGAAGAGCCACTATGAAGGCCTTCCTCCCAAATACACTATATTGCCAAAAGTATTTGCTCACCCATCCAAATTATTGGAATCAGGTGTTCCAATCACTTCCATGGCCACAGGTGTATAAATTCAAGCACCTAGGCATGCAGACTGTTTTTACAAACATTTGTGAAAGAATGGGTCGCTCTCAGGAGCTCAGTGAATTCCAGCGTGGAACTGTGATAGGATGCCACCTGTGCAACAAATCCAGTCGTGAAATTTCCTCGCTCCTAAATATTCCACAGTCAACTGTCAGCTGTATTATAAGAAAATGGAAGTGTTTGGGAACGACAGCAACTCAGCCACGAAGTGGTAGGCCACGTAAACTGACGGAGCGGGGTCAGCGGATGCTGAAGCGCATAGTGCGAAGAGGTCGCCAACTTTCTGCAGAGTCAATCACTACAGACCTCCAAACTTCATGTGGCCTTCAGATTAGCTCAAGAACAGTGCGCAGAGAGCTTCATGGAATGGGTTTCCATGGTCGAGCAGCTGCATCCAAGCCATACATAACCAAGTGCAATGCAAAGCGTCGGATGCGGTGGTGTAAAGCACGCCGCCACTGGACTCTAGAGCAGTGGAGACGCGTTCTCTGGAGTGACGAATCGCGCTTCTCCATCTGGCAATCTGATGGACGGGTCTGGGTTTGGCGGTTGCCAGGAGAACGGTACTTGTCTGACTGCATTGTGCCAAGTGTAAAGTTTGGTGGAGGGGGGATTATGGTGTGGGGTTGTTTTTCAGGAGCTGGGCTTGGCCCCTTAGTTCCAGTGAAAGGAACTCTGAATGCTTCAGCATACCAAGACATTTTGGACAATTCCATGCTCCCAACTTTGTGGGAACAGTTTGGAGCTGGCCCCTTCCTCTTCCAACATGACTGTGCACCAGTGCACAAAGCAAGGTCCATAAAGACATGGATGACAGAGTCTGGTGTGGATGAACTTGACTGGCCTGCACAGAGTCCTGACCTCAACCCGATAGAACACCTTTGGGATGAATTAGAGCGGAGACTGAGAGCCAGGCCTTCTCGTCCAACATCAGTGTGCGACCTCACAAATGCGCTTCTGGAAGAATGGTCAAAAATTCCCATAAACACACTCCTAAACCTTGTGGACAGCCTTCCCAGAAGAGTTGAAGCTGTTCTAGCTGCAAAGGGTGGACCGACGTCATATTGAACCCTATGGATTAGGAACGGGATGTCACTTAAGCTCATATGTGAGTCAAGGCAGGTGAGCAAATACTTTTGGCAATATAGTGTACATCCTGCATTCTTTCTTTGGTTTCTTCTTTGTTCCTAAAATAGCTCACAAAAATGGGGATGGAGACAGATTCTGTAGCTTCTTCTGTCACGTCTTTTGAATACAAAACTTCATTCTTTTAATCTTTTCTCAGTGCTCAGAGTCTGCATAAGAGAGTAACTTCCGTTTGAAAATTTCTCAAACATTAATAACCCCTATCTCCCACATTAGGGGTGTCTGGAGAACAGTTTAAATCACTTTATGTGGCCTACTACTTTATGTGGCCTACTACTGACAGAAATTTGGACAGAGAGGAGGTAAACGCTCAGAGACGTTCTTTATTCTAGGGCAAGGTTTTTACTGATGAAATGCCTCTTGAGAAAATGGTTGTAAATGCTAATACCCATTTAAGAAAATGAGAATTTAAGGTATAATACCATAACCTGACTCCGCCAGATGGATTTGCTCCACATATCCATCTGGAAACCTTCCGTTGAAGTAATTTTGGGAAGGGGCGAAAATACTGGTTAGCTGAGTGGCCTATGTTGGTGATAGACGGGCCAAAGAAACCAATCAGATCAACGAAGCATATGACGTACTAACAGAGCAACGACGAAAAAACAACCACAAGCCAGTCGGGAGAAGAGCAAAAACATCTTTTCCTCTGAGAAAAGCCTCCAGAGCAGTGTTTTGCTCTTCTTACAGTTAAGAAATACTCTGTAATTCCGATAAAACTTGCTCGATAGCCACGCTAACGCTAGTTTCATCGGCTGAAGCCGCCATGTTCTTTAGACTGAACTGTCGCGCTTCTCGTTGCGTCACACCTCAACCCGCCTCAAAGCCAACGCTGATTGGACGTTCATTTGGTGAACGGCTCCAAATTTTCTTTAACGGAGAGTCTCCAGACTGATCTGCGAGTGAAACCTTTAAAGCTCGCGAGATCAGGATGGTCTCACGAGGCTCATTACCCCAAGTTGTCTTTCATAGACCAGGTTTTTTGTTCTTTTGCTTTTACTTTAATTTCAGAGTAAAGAGGACCTCTTGAACCTAGTAAGTTTTATTCAAAAGCAGACCTGAGTAAAACAATTTATTAAACTGGGAGAATGCTGCGGCAAACAGCATCAGAACGAATAGCTTAAAAAAAGCTCAACAAGCTAATAATGTAGGCTAGCTCTGTTCGAGAAACTCCTGTAGAAATGATTTTTATGAATGATGAAGATTTAAGATGTATTCTTTATAAAGTGAAAAACATTACGGAAAACATCCAAAGGCTTCTGTCTTCTGATGCAAGAATAATTAATAAATTTTTACATAACCAGAAATGTTAACACATTTGAAGTGGCCATTTTGACATTTATCAGCTTGACTGAATATATATTTATGATATCTAAAATACATTTCGTCAAAGTCAAAATATTACAAATGATGAGCACTATCAATAGGAATTTGAAGATCTATAGTTCATCTCTAGACAACCAGAAAGTTTATTCTATATGTGAAGGATGCCATTTCGTTAGAAATGTTCATTTTGACAAGGAAAAACTGTTTTTTTCAAATATTAGAAATACATATCTAGTCAAACTAATATGTATTAGATAGGCTTGCCATAGACTCTTGTTACCACGATAACACTATTTGTAAGGAATGGGTCAAAGCTTACAGCGAGGGTAAAAAGATTACTGAAGTGATTTAAAAGGAAATGAAATGCAGTTTATGAATTGTATTGAACCTAACAAAGCATAATACAAACCACAGAGAAGAACCTACCAAACTAGACTAATAATGGAAAAAAGAAATGAGAGCTAACTCTCAATTCTAGACAAAAATTGAACATTAGTGAGTAATGTAAGTTTTCTCAAAGCACTCCAAACAAAACTAAAATTGCCAATTAGAAGAAAGTAAGTGGAAATGTTCTCACTATGAGTGAAAATAAAAACTGTCCACAGCCGTAGTTAATTTGTTCAAATCCCCGCCTACAAAGGCGATCACAGCATGCTGAACTTAGGCTCCTGATTCAGCCATGTTGTTGACTCCAGCCACAACAATAATGTGACGCAGGATGCTGAAGTGCTGCAGACGGCGCTCAGATTGAGCCTTTAAATATTTATTTCTTTGTTCAGATGTGACTGTATAAAATATTAACTCAGCAGATGCAAGACAGATATTGTGCACTTTATAAATAACCTGATGCTGAGAATTGAGAGGAAGACGTGAAAGTAGAGGCTGGACCCACTCAACGCACAGAACATGTCTGAGCAGTTTAGACTGTTCAGATATAGATTACTTGGATTCAGGTGAATGCTTATGTGAAATAAGTCACCAGCTTTAAATAATTGTTCTCTTCTTAATTTTTTAAATGAATCTATTTAAATATTCTGGAATCATAAATGAAAAACGAGCAGATTGTTAATTCAAAGAGATTTAAAAAATCCAAGCTTGACCAAAATCAAATTTTTGGACTCTCCAATTAACCTGTTTAGCATTCTTAAAGTTAATAATTAAAATCAGATGTATAAACATTTTAGATAAATAAAACCAAAAGGTTTTCTCTCACTAAAGTTAAATTGAAACCTGTGCTGTTAGAAACAGTACAGGCAAGTTAGGAAAGTCAAAATGATGGAGCAAATATCAATACATTATATAAAAATGCATTTCTTGGAGTTATAGTTGACAATAAATAAACTATAAAACACATACACATACATAACAATTATCAAGGAGCATTTCTGTTTTGAGAAAAACAAAACTCATTTTGGATTACAAATCACTCCATACTCTCTAATGTTTATTGATTCTGCATAACAGTTTTAGTTTTTTGCAAAACTTTATATTCTTAAAATCCAAAACTTTAATGCTTATGGACTTTGTTCATTTTCTGACAGCACAAATTATGCCTAAAACATTAGGAATCTTATTGTATATAAGGGGTCTGTCTTTTTTTGGTGTGTAGTTCAAACAAAGTCCAAGCAACACAGCAGGAGGAAGAAGGAATTCAACCATTTAGATGTTCTTATTAATGATTTATGAATTTGTTTTTTTTTTAAATTCCATTTATACTTTTTTATTCTATTATCTGTATGTAGTAACATGAAGGAGCATTGATGTTTCATATACACGTTACCGATTTTTTTTAAATAAGGGGGAACGCTGCAAATAAGCTTTTTGCTTCGATTGGACATGTTAGGCATATAGGTGACTAAATATTTTGTCAGCTATGTGCCAAACTTTGCTAAATTAATTTCTTAGAATGTAAAAGAATGGTTATAATGCTTTGAGGATCCTTTTTTTTTGTGCCTTTTTTCCCTTTTCTTACCTCCTTACGGAACTGTCTAATACGTTGGTTTATCATAATAATTCTTCCTTATGCGTGAAAAACACATCTCTCCTATACTAAAACCCCCTACCAAGTTGGTGCCACCTCCGTGCTTTACAGTTAGGACTGTGTTCTTCGGCTAGCTTGGCCCCCTTTTGTTCTCCGAAAACATAACAGTAGTCATCTGGCAACATTTTTTGGCTCCATCTGACTACATATCTCCAAAACTGAAGATAATTTGCTCCTGCCTACATTTCCAAACTTTATTATTGCTTTTGAGATAATGGATTTCTCTTCACTCATTGGTCTTTCAAGTGTTAGTAGATGTCATTGTGCATCTTTCTTACCAGCTTCCAGGTCTGATTAACCTATTTACCTTTAAAACATTTTTACCTATTGGATAAGGAATACATTTAGTTTATATATTGAGATTGTCATGGTGATCTTGTTATATATAACAGCTAGAGAAGTTGGACAACACATCTGGAAATTGAACCAGACCTGTGAAGTCCATATTTGTTTCCTTCAGATTTCTTTTTATTTCCCCACGATGCTACACAAAGAAACAGTTTGCATTTTCCTCTAATGGATCAAAATGTTGTGGTTGAACATATTAAAGGCTCAACTGCTCAAGGTGTAATAATCTTAGTGTTTGTAAACTTCTAAGTTTAAATAAAGGTGAAAGAATAACAGAAAAAAATCTAATACTTTTTAGCAATTAGCTAAAATGGATTATTTATTTATTCCTAAATATCATTTACATGTCAGATTAATTCTTTGTTAATGTCAGATAAAAAGATTGTTCTTTATTTTTTTGTTATGTTTGCTTGAGCTTGAAAATATTTTAATGTAATTCTTAAGTTTTAGCGCCATAAAAACTGGCATATGCCTTAATGGCACAAGGAAGTGTTTATTAAGACTTAGCAATTTATGGAAATATCAATACTAATTTTAATAATATTTAAACATCAGTTACTGATCATTAAATGAATCCAACTCATCAAGTAAAAACTGCGCTGCAGTTAAAATTGATCTAAGCATAAATAATATAATTCTACCACTTGACTTCACAGTCGATACCAGCTGCCTCAAAACTTTGTGAAAGACAACAGAAATAAAATACACATTTGCGGAAAACAAACTCATGGTCTAAAACAACACAGATGAATTATTCAGCTGAATCATAAAATACTAAGAATGGCTTCAGAATGCAGAGCAGACCAGGCCTTTTTTCCCTTGTTTTTGCCTCATTGAACAGCCGCTGAAACATGTAGGCTCTTTTTTTCAAATTTTCTTTATGCAGTGTCAGTGATCAACCCAATCATGACAGATTTTCGATAAGGATGATAAACGAAATGTGAAAAAAAATAAAAAAAAATGTAAAACCCCCTTTTATTTTCCTTCCTGGTTTTCCACCCCATCACCCTCCTGACCCTAATTCAGACTCTATTTGCGAGACACAGTCCATCCGCTGTAGGTTGATGTAAGTTCTGAATGCACAATAAGGACCATACTTTTCCAGATGCCTGTGGTTACATGTGCAACATGTTCCCTGCATCCTAATCTAACCGACTTCCAGAGAAAAATCCTTTATGCTTCACTTCATAAAGAGATTGAAGTTATTCTTTCTCCATTTCTAAATTAAAAAGCGTGTTTACTACAGCACCAGACATTCCATAGCCAGAACACCCTGCTGCTTTTTTAGATTTTTTTTTTTCTTTACGGAAAAGAACATGTTTGTTTGAGGACTGTGTAAAAATCCCCACACTGGAAGTCTCCTTGGGGCCAAACACACAAAGCATTAACTGTCAGCCACCAAGTTCCTCTGTCTATCAAAAACAATCTCCAAGGACTATTTAGCTGTCAGACACCCAAGTACACCTCCCAGCCCCACTATTTTTATACGAATTTGAGTGGAGCAGGTGTTGATTGACGCCACAGACTCCCACTTTGCCTCCCACTGTCAGCATAAACATTTTCTCCTTTTACTTCTTTCGGATGTAGAGGTAAGTAGAAAGATAACGTAACATTACAACCAAAAACTAAAATAAAGTAGTTTCCAAGATCAATGCGAATGAAACGGCAAAGCAGGAAGGAAATTACACTGGAATAAAATTGAAATCTAAAGTAAATATGTAATTTTTTTCTTAAAATAAGTGCATTTGTTCTTGAACTGAGGAGATAAGTGAGAGACTTTGCAAATGGAACAAGACAATTTACATTTAAATCAAGAAAAAACAATTACTTTGTCTTATGTCAAGTGCATAATATCTAATTATCTTATTTTAATTGGCAAATCATCTAATTTACCTACTCAAATTAGGGATAAATACACTTAATTTAAGAAATGTTGACTTATTTCAGATTGTTTTTGCTAGGATAACCTGCTCTATCTGCTTCTTTGTAAATATCAGTATTTTTTTTAATAGTATTTTTTTATAGTATTATTTTATAGGAGTCTATGCTGTCGCCGAAATACCTTTTTTCATTCAGATGTCTTGGTTTAAGCAAAGAAATGTTTAAGTTTGAAAACTTTGCTACGTTTCTTTTAATAGACACAATCACATTAATAATTTCTAGAGAAAAAAAACAAACTTTTGTGTTAAGAAAACAGTATTCATTATGATGACAAAGACTTTTAAACACTTTTGTTGCCCCCTTGCACTCACACACCGACCCGACAACGGAAAGCTCCAGTGACTGTATTGATAACATGTCTGTCTCCTCTTGATGAGGGCAATAAATGAAGCGTGCTCTTGTGAAAGTAAGAAACAACTGCTAAAAGCCGCCGAAAGCGTTCCGACTTCCAGGCAAGGGCACAGCTTTTGTGTGACTGACGAATGTAAAATTAGCAGGGAGAAAGCAAAGCGTGAGGCTGACGTGGGGAATGTTTTGGTGAGAGGACAAAGGCTGTGCGTGTGGGAGACTAGAACGGCATGGTTGTTGTTTGACAAATGGTAATTATCTTTTTTTCTCCCACTTTTGTTACATTAATTGCAGTTAATTTTGACTTTTTTTTTTATTCCCTGCTTGTCAAGACTGACTTCACAGGAACATTGGTAGAATAAATATTCGAGCACATCTTAGGCAGAATTTAGAGCACAGACATGTAGCTCTTATGTGTTCCCGTTAGCTGAGATCAATCCAAGCAGCTGGTAGCTGTTTAATCGTTGCGGCTTAAGTTTTTCTGTATGTTTTCCTTTACATGCACATGAACTGATGGTCTATTCTTGGTACAAAATGGAAAATGGATTTGCCCTCGCCGTTTGCCGCTTGCACATCCTACACATTTCATCCATCTAAACTCTGTGGCTTTCATTTGCAAGCAAATTTTAACACAAAAAAACCTTCAACATCAATTGTTGCCAGATATACGCTGGATTTCAAAGGATCTAGATAAGGAGAGCTGAATTGTGTGGGCGGAAGCCAAACTGAACGTGCAATAAGAGGGTGTGTTGTGGGTCATCTTTAAAGGAATAGTACACCCAAAACATGATTAGCCTTCATTTTCTGCTCACCCCCATACTGAACAACACTCTGGAGTACTTTTTTGATATCTCAAATGCATCTGGAGATCTGGGAGGCTTCTTTCTGTCTGCTGACATTCAAATAATGGAGGTCTATGGTGCCCGAGGCAGAAAGGTCCATAAAAGTCCACAAAAAACGTGTCAATATTCCTCCATACTGCTCGTCCAATGTATTCCAACTGTCCTGAGTTGGTAGCTTCCATAATTTACTCAAAACAAAGTCATTTAGAATGTTTTTAGAGCATAAACAGTAGTGTATAGGATTTCCTAAAAGCGCGCGCCTGCGAGTTCACGAGCCTACGGAAACCGCGGCAGACCAAACCAGATGAAAGTGCGCATTCAGCTCGGCAAAGAACTCATGCTCTTCCTCAACACTGAAGTCCTCAGACATTTTTCTTTCTTTGTTTCTTTCTTTGCACAGGTAAACAGCACATTACTTCTTCTACGCTTGCATTATTAAGAGCAGACGCTGAATGCGCACTTTCATCTGGTTTGGTCTGCCGCAGTTTCCGTAGGCTCGTGAACTCGCAGGCGCGTGCTTTTAGGAAATCCTATACACTACTATGCTCTAAAAACATTCTAAATGACTTCGTTTCGAGTAAATTATGGACGCTACCCACTCAGGACACTTGGAATACATTGGATGAGCAGTATGGAGGAATATTGACACGTTTTTGTGGACTTTTATGGACCTTTCTGCCTCGGGCGCTATGGACCTCCATTATTTGAATGTCAGCAGACAGAAAGAAGCCTCCCAGATCTCCAGATGCATTTGAGATATCAAAAAAGTACTCCAGAGTGTTGTTCAGCATGGGGGTGAGTAGAAAATGAAGGCTAATCATGTTTTGGGTGTACTATTCCTTTAAGGATTATGTGCGTAAAGACAAAATGGTTCAGCCTGTCCCATTAAAATGGCAGTTCTAGATTAGATGGTAAAAAACAGGAAGTTCTAAGCCAAGAGATGGAATTATTATTATTGACAATGATTGTTTTTTTGTTTTTTTATAATAATGCTGAATGTTATTCATAGTGCATTTTACATCCCGATACCTTTCAGATACCAAAACTCTGTTTGCTTTAATCTCATCATAATTACTGTTGATTTTTTTAAAGAAGTTGTTATTAATTCTACACACATTACGTGTTTAAAATAGGGATGCAAATGATGAGTTAATGAATTAACCTAAAGCTTATTGATCTTATTGATCGGCTAGCAAGTCACCAATGTCCCTAAGCTTCTACTTCTTGTCCGATCAACTGGTTATGATTATTAGCAGCAATCTGAGTTTTCTCTTGTATCAAGAGGATCTTTCCATAATATGAAGGGCTAAACATTTATTTTACAATATGCTGAGTTGAAAAAAAGGCTTCTATCATTATATTTTAATAACTTGTTGCTGCTAGAGTTTTAAACACGAATAACCAAAAAATGTGTTTTACTCATTTTAAAAAGACATATTCGTAGGATAAAACAAGACACGGAGTTGCGGAAGAAAAAAAAAAGATTATCTAAATTTGTAAAAAGAAAAACAAACATGATTTCTGATGTGCAGAGATGTAAAACTCTCAGATGCTGCTGCTCCTTTCAAACATAGGAGAGAAGTTGATGTTGCTCCACCTGTTAACTTCTAGACAACAGACTCATAATTTCGGTATATTTATATTTACAAATATAACCACATATGGTTCATTCTGCATGGCATTACGTCTTGTGCAATTAATGATGAGGCGCCTCTTATCATGCCGCCTATTGGACAGCATTGTCATGACAATGAAATCAATTTCTTTCAAGGGGAAGATGACAATTATTCTGATAAGATATCTTGTTATCTAATAAACCATCAATCGATAATCCTCAGTATTATTGCAGACATTTACATTTATATCCCAAAAAGCAGCTTGAGATTAGTTTAAGTTCAGAAAAGTAAGTCACAAAAATGATGTTAACAGAACATGTCATCGTGAAAACAAATAGGGTCCAAACTGTCTGGCATTATCAAAACAAAACAGATGCCTATAAAAAGAAACCTTCCTAATTTTCAAAACAGTAAAAACTAACCTAAAAGCATCATAGACATAGACTAAATATAAATAAGTTAATTGATTAGACTACCTTTAAAATAAAGTTAAAGATGGATATATTAGAGGACCTCTGGTGAAAGTTGTTGAAATGTGTGTCAGCAAAAAGGCCTGATCATGTATGACGTCATGTTTTAAAAAGTAAGTGACATGAAACAAAAAAGAAATCCACAAAATAGATCTGCCACTATAGAACTGTCCCATTTTCAGCTATACAAGATCTAGAACTTTCTTCAATGACGAGACCGTTACAGATATTAACACTGGATCCATGGATCATTAAAAACAACTTGTTGTCCTTATTGTTTAACACAAGCAGTGGCGGTTCTAGACCAAATGTACCAGGGGGGCCAGGAGGAGGCCAGCGTGTTTTCATGGGGGCACAGAAAAGCATGAAATAAAAAAACAGGCCAAGGGATTCAAATAAATTAAGATAGCTGCATGAAGTGAAATTTCTATTCAATTAGGTTTCATTAAAATTCTAAATGTCTTAATAGGTCAATATACATTCAGAATTTAGGAATTTTACTTTTTTCCCCACTTAATTTAAGTTGAAATTACAGTTTTCTATAAAATCTGAATTAGAATTTAAGAAAAACTGTTAAAATTAGCTGTAAAAAGTATTTTTTTTTACATTTGTTTTGGAAAAAAACATTTAGCAGATGAAAACTGGGATCCTATCTTAATACAACTTATGCTATGTTTTTAAACAGTTAATAAAACAGAATTTGTAAAGAAAAAAATAAAATAGATCCAAAGGATCTATTAGTAACCATGTCTGTTTCAGCGCATATCATCATTAGAATTTCTTTGAGTATTATGTCTTCAGTACAGGGGCCATAACAGGGGCCCTGGCCCCCGTTGGCCCCTGTCTAGAACCACCCATGGACCCAAGACTCATTGTTGTCTGATGTTCTAACCTGGAGGATTTGTTACAACCCTACCAATTAACATTTACTTAAAACCAGGCAAACACGAGCCTTTGCTAATCTGCTTTGACTTCCCTAATATATTTAAGGTGAGTTCCTGCTCTTTAAAGGTTTTCTCCAAACACATGGATGTAGAGTCTCAGATGACCACCCTGAGAGGTCTAATAGAACGGGCTGGCAGATGTGTCAAAGGAACAATTCACCTTGCCATCTGTTTTTCACTACTTCCTTGCCAAGCCTCCCCCCTCTCAGTAATCAAGGACACGGATGAAATACAAGTCCCATTATGTGGAGGCAGCTAATAATGTATTATCAATTAGTCCCTTTGGCTACTGATCAATGCTCAGCAGGTGGTACAAGGCTATTTCCTTCATCTAAGACTTTATTGCCCTGATTCTCTTCTTTCCTTCTGCTCATTAGGTACTGGCACTTAGAACTATCAGGTCTGAACTCAATAGTAGTTCAATATTCTGTTAAAGATTTTGTTTAATTACTACAGAGTAACTTAGGAAGACTCCATCTGAAATCCCTCAGTCTCAGATCAAGTAACTGGGAGTTTTTACCAATTTTTTCTATAAATGCCATTTGTGTGACGTTTCTGTAAGAGTAAATGCATCCATGTTGTGACCTATAGAGCTGAGTAAGGGAGAAAAACAAGTGAAATGGGAGAGAGGGGAGGAAAAGGTGAGAGTTGGAGTAAGGGAGGTGATTGGCTGCTGTAATACCAGGGATGAATAGCGTGGTATTAAAATAAAGGTTACAGATCATTTAGGCTAAGCCTGGCTTATCTCCCTCTTAGATCAAAATTAAATATGTCATCACATTACGAGCCATGAGCAGGTTATCAAAAGAAACATATTTCCTACAGATAGAGCCTGCAGATGTGAGATATAGTAGAAAACAGGGTTTTAGAAGTACTCCCATCGACAACATATATGATGTTTAGACTAAAAATGATTGACTGATCAAGTTTTGAAGGATTTTTTTGATACTTTAATATCTCAATGTTTTAGGAAGTGGTTATATTTCCCTCTTTTATGCAGCTTTATTTTTCCAGTCAGTAGTTGCTTTATGAATATGGTATGTATGATCCCACAATAAACGATTTCATAAAGCACAATGCAAATGTGTCTCCATCATCTTTTGTTTTCACCAAAGGACGCCTTGTTGACATCCGTTTCAATCAACAAAGAAAAAAATATAATCTCCCGTCCTTATAAAAGGCGGTTGCGAAGGTTTATTGAAATAAGAATGTGAAATGCATGCATTTTCCACCTGAGAGGGTTTGCTGCTGGGGTGACAATCCGAAGCGTGGATCAAAATCGTTTCCATCAATGCTGGCAGATGAAATGCAAACACAATCAAATCAGTCTGGCCAATGCATTGAGCCCACGCTCAAATGCCAATCTCGCTTCCCCTCATCATGTGTCTGATGAGAAATCATAGAGTGGGGGAATCGCCTAATCTATGCAAACACACTGTCAGTATTGATTTGTTCGAAGGGGATATTTCTTTATTAAGACTCGCCAAACATCTTCTCTCGTCGACCTGGGAAAGACACGGACTCGGCCGGCTCCCTGAGAGGCAGTCACAACCATACCAATTGAGATAAGTTACTGCAGACAGGTAATGAGAACCGATAGAGTCGAGGACAGATCGATATCAGGCATTGAAACCTGGAGACGAAGGACAAATTGTGACATATTTTTTCCTTTTGTCTTTTTAAAACGAATTTGTAAAAAAAAAAAACAATACAGCCTTTTGTCTGTACGTTTGTCTGTCGGCTTCGGTGCCAATCAGGCAACACAAAGCGATGTAAACTGGAACTGAACGGTAGACACAGGCAGCTAGGAATACTCTTTTGTCTTTGCTGCTCTGAATCAGGTTGAATAAAGCAGCCTGTCTAATGATAGCAAGGTCAGGTCTGAAATAGAGTCTTATCCACATGTCATGTTTTCAACCAGCTGGACTTTGAGTACTGAGCAGTCCCCAGTGAAAAACACCTGCACTTCAGCTCTGGGTCCGTTATTAATTCAAAACTTCTCATTTGAGTTTGCTGGTACGGAGCAAAGGATGGCGTTGCTTAATCCAGCATGTGCTTTGCCGGGCCTTCCAGCAGCACATTAGATATTCCTTTAGATTTGCTCTGAAAGCAGGAGGTGAAGAGATTTACATCTCCGCTGATTTGCAATCTAATATTCATAATCATTTGTAAAAAGCTTCTCTCATACTAAGCTATGGCTCTAATTAACAAAGATTATCTCTTAAGTTTTCCAGTAATTTCCTGCTCACATCTTATTAGCAGAGGAGCAAATGTTCACCTGTTAAGTGAAAAAGTTTTCCTGCAATTTGCATTTTTCAGTTTCAGATCGTTCCTTACAGTAAACAATCAAAGTATAACTTTTATCCACAAACAGTGGAAAACCAAAGAGGAAAGGACTATGAACCCCTAATACCAATACAATAATTTTCTATTCATTTAATGCATTTAAACCGTGAAGCAACGTGTTAAGATATAGAGGCTGTACAGAATCATATTTGCTGCTCTGTATAAATAAATAAATACTGTAAGAATGGTCTAAGAATAAAACTCATCATACTCTTTTCAGAATTTATTTACATGGCAACCACACTAGATATTAAACTTGGAGCTATGACAGGGTTCCTACGGCATAAGGCAAGTTAAATTCAAGACTTTTTAAGACATTTTAATGCCACTTGAATTAAAAAATTTAAGACCAAATTCACAAGAAACACAAGAAAAACCCGCTTGCGACAACTTAACCCAAAGGTTTATTTTAACAAACCACGGCACTAATGCTTCAGATTTTAAAAAGCTTCCCATACAGGAAGAAAACTATAAACACACCAATGACAGATATATTTTAACAATTATTTAACTGAATTCACAAACTTTGTTTTAGTAGCGAACAAAACAAATCGGTTTTAAAGCCACAACATAACCAGTGCTAAGTCTTTTTTGCAGCCATTTTTCTTTGTATCGTTTTCTCAGTATGTTTGATTTGGTGATAAGTGGAGGCGTTGCAGAGACAAGGGTGGAACTAAACTGAGAAATACCGGCTGTTTCTCGGTAACTCCATTTTGATGCTTTGTGTTTCGTGCTTCGCATGTGCGACTCCACTGCTTTAATTCCCATCGTTCTGAGCTTGAATCGCCTCTTGAACAAAATCCACTGAGCCTCATGTATGTTCCCTGGTTTTATCCATGGAGAAAACTCTTGGCTGGAGACAATTTTGGTTACATTTACACTTGCTCATATTTTCCAGACAAAGAGTTAATGGTGCATCTCCCAAATTTTCCCCGGCCGCAACAACGCTTTTATTGGTTCCGCTATCGGGACGGAACCAATAATGGCGAGCCGTTATTTAAAAAAAAAAAAAAAAAAAAGTAAATTTTAAGTTTTTATTTAGATTGCAAAAATAAATCGTAATAAAATTATCCTATTTATGATGTTTTAAAAGTTAAGACCTACGAAAGATTGATTTAAGACATTTTAATACTAATTAAGGCCTTAGTTTTATTTTGAAGAATTCAATGCCTTTTAAGACTTTTTAAGGACCCGCGGGAACCCTCTATGAGGAGATCTCAGATTTTCTAAAGACTAAAATTGGCATTATTGTATTATTATTATTTTTTTATTACTGGGAACTTATAAAAACTGACTACAAATTGATTGTATAGAAATAGTGATTTGTTTAAGTTCTGTTAATAAACCTCTTGGCTTCAGCATTTCAGCGTGGAGAGACTGGCATGGAGTAAAACTATAGTAAGGAAGTTTTATTGACAAATTCATTGGTGTTCAGAACATGGTGAAAGACGCAAATGGTGGATACAGTTGGACAGCGTGTGCGGAAGGTTAGAGACGTCTTTCACCTCCGGAGTCGGAGACTATTGGTGGAGTAATGATAGGCTGGAGCGAGGCAGAGGAGCTGCACTGATCGGTGGAGGAGGAGCGCATAAACAGGGGATTTTTGGGCAGATAAGAATCTTTTTCCAGTTTAATTATCACCTAGGCTTCATTTGTTGGATTATTCGTCAATCATGGTGTTTAAAGAGGCATGACTGTTGCTAGAAATCAACACTCAGTTCCAAAATTCCTATATTCCCAAACTTTTAAATATTTCCTTTTCCTGGTGAGGAAACATTGGGCCTGTGTTAATTGTGCTAAATTAACTAGATACTGTCTTATTTTAACACTAGGCTAATTGGCACCAAAAAAAATCAGTATGAATTCCAATGGACAGCTTTAAGTTTGATGTGGCAGATTTCTGGCTTACCATTTAGCATTTAACTAGTATTTCAAGATGCATTTTCAATAGAGTAAAATCATTTGCCTGCTGCAATAAAAGCTCCTTTGGTAATTCATCCTGGTCTGCATCGTTAGCTCAGAGCAGTATAAATGCAACATGCAGCAGAACTTGTACAGTATTTTTTTATCATTATTTTATGTTAACATTTATTTGTTCACTGCATGTGAGAAATTATCCTTGACAGAGCCAGTTTCATCTCTCATTGCTATAAAGCTACTTAAAGCTATACTATGCAACCAGTGTTGATTTTCCAGCGAGGCTCCCCCCAGAGGGCGAAAGTAAAAGTGCACTGTCGTAAATATGCTCAGCTGTTCTCCTGGTTTCTCCGTCAAGCCAGGCGCTGTTGTTTTGAGCTTAGCAGACAGGCGAACGCAACGAATCACCATGTCTACTGCGGTAAGTGACTATTTTGTTCCAATTTTCGAGTTTGAAAATTTAGCATGTTTTCATACATTATTTACTATGCATGTGTCTAAATAACAAAGATTGTAGTTAGCCAAGTTCTCGCCGTAAAGAAAGACCGACTCTCGCGATGCACGAGACTTCTGAGCCTGTGGGTGCGGGCCGAGGGCTCCTGCAATTGCAAGTACTGTATTTCCCCTACAGACCACCAGGGCGGCCGAGAAAACCTTTGTTCGACCTGAAATGACTCATTTAATCACCCAAAACGTTATGGAACACATTAATTAACTGAAAAATGTTGCATAGTATGCCTTTAAAGGCAGACCAATACTGGCTCTGGTTTATGTTTTCTTCAAACTTTATTTTGTTCTGTTTTTGAAGATGTGTGAGTGAAAGTTCAACAGTTTTGGTAAACACATACAATTCTACATTTGTATGCATGAAATAAAGCCTTATTCTGTTGCCACTAATGTGTGCTGAACTCAGAGGTCTGTATGGAAGTTTCTTGTATTACTCTGCGCATTGTTACAACCCTAATGTTTTGTATTCTCAATATAAAATGATTTTACTCACTTAGGTTACTTTTCTTTCTTCTTATGTTGAAGGCAACAGTCAAACAATTAACGTACAGTTATTCACACTTTCTCCTGATTCCCCCAGGTTTAAGGACAAAGCAACTGGGATTGCCTTTGGGTCATAAATAATCCAAGTCAATCACTTTTTTTTTTCCTAGCTGTAACTTTTATGAGGCCTTGTCTTTGAAAGATAGAAGGATTTGCTTTTTAAGATTACATAACTGCCTATTTCTTTCAGGTATTTACCATTTCTGGTTCGAAACAGAAATGTTAAAATTAATCAATTGTGGGCTCCACAGTGGTGCAACTTGCTGAATTTTATAATGAAGGTTCTGGGTTCAAATCCAAGCCAAAATGCTATGTGCAAGGGAATGTCCTCCCTGCGCATATGAATGTTCTCTCTAAATTGCTCTAAATTGCTCTTAGGTGTGATTGTGAATGATTGTGTGTCTTTAATTGCCCTGCAATGGATTGGAGATCTGTCCAGGTGTGCCTGACTTTCCCCCAAAAACTGTGGAGATTCCTGTGAAAAGCAGCAGAGGGTGGAAAGAACTCTGAACTGAATAGTGTCTACTTTTAATGCTAGGCTTAAAACTTTCCTTTTTGATAGAGCTTATAATTAGAGGGGCTCAGGTTACGCTGCTATAGGCTTAGACTGCTGGAGGACATGGGGACCCCTTTCATCATTCTGCTTGTTCAGTCTCTATTCTCCAGTTCTGTAGGATTTTTTTTGTTAGACCCTTTACTTTAAGCCCTCTGCTTGTTCTCATCACAATAGCTTCATCTGGTCTGTTCCTGTTTTTCAGTGCTTAGTCCTCTTTCTCTCCTTCATATAGCTATGGGCAGGTTTTACTTTGACAAGCTTTATGTGCTCTTTCTTTTTTTGACAAAAACTGGCTCAGAGTTTATCTGATTTACCTGTTTATTTCCTACACAAAGCCACCTATGGAGCTAGTTTACAGTTACCTTCCATAACAAAGACATTTTGTATGGATCAGTGGTTTTATGTTCCTCTTATATGTCTGCTTCTGTCTGCTTGAACCCTAGTTGGCCTCAGCAGATCAGGCTCACACTGAGCCTGGTTCTGCTGGAGGTTTCTTCCTGTTAAAATGGATCTTTTTCCTTTCCACTGTCACTGCATGCATGCTCGTTATGCGGTATTGCTCCCGAGTGAATGACAAAAAGCAAGCTATTATTGCCACATGTTTATCCAGGAAGGGTGAATTCTACAAAGCCTAATGACTCGATGCACTCATCTGACTGCATGGCCTGATTGAATTGTCTCTGTAAAAGGCATTGAGATTAAATGTTTGTTAATTGGAGCTATATAAATATATAAATATATATAAAGTTAAATGACACTAATACTTCTATACTAAGCTGATGGAATGTTTTAAATAGCTGTGTGCTATTAAGAAAATCGTACACTTAAGAAGCCTAAAAAAGCATGACAATATCTAAAACATTTGAATAAAAAAAACCTAAAAACTAATTACAAATACCTCCAAAATAAAATTTAAATAATGTATTATTTTATCTTTTGAATTGGATATATAGTGAGACCCCAAGTCTCCTTTAAAATCCCTCTTTCTCAGGGCATGGCTTTGTCTTCGGTCAGTTTCTGGTGTGACTGAAGTGCTGGTTGCTTGGTAACAGGTACAAGTTTAGAGTCCTGCATGATCGTGCTGACCAGGGTGAGAGGACCGCCTGACAAGCCTGTACTGCACATATACAGGTTTTTTTTTTAGGATTATGGATTGGACTGAGGTGTCATGAACTCCTTGTGGCATGGGTGGCATTTAACAGCACATGAATGTGAAAGATGGAAGAAGGTACAGCCAACTTGCTTAAATGTTCTTCATAGCTATGAAGCTCTGTACATGAAACATGGAGCATCAAAGGCAGAGAAACCAGAGAGTAAAGACGGGGGCTGTGAGGAAGCCATGAACTTCACAGGGTTTCTAAAGATGGAGCCCCTCACTGCTGCAGGGGTCTGTGGCAGCCTGCATGCCAGATTTGTTTCATAGACAAATAAATGCAAGCTGTAACAGCTCACACACAGACACATGGTAAATGGGGCATCATCATTAAATGCTGGCAGGGCGATGTTGGGTTCGTAATCTGGTTTTCCCATAAACTCTGCAGTTTACAGCCTGCATCACGTCTTCTTTTATAGGGAAAAGACAATTCACAATCTCCATGTCAAAGTTAAAGAGGAGTCTTCAGGATGCCGCCCATCTAAAAGCAGGATAAAACCTAGTGTTGCACATACCGTGTTCCCTTGTTTGCTCATAACAAGAATGAACTGCATATATGAATTGGAGTAAAAAAAAGTAGTGATATATGTCAGAGCCATAATCTAGAATATTGCTGATATCATCCAAAATAGTGCAGAAAAAGCCCTAAATGTAAAAGGTACATTTTGCTCTTAGTGGTTATATGACATTAATATCTTAATTTTAATATTAATGTTGCTGTATACATGACAGAAAACTGCACATGACTACAATGTACTACAGACTGATTATGATTTTACCAAATATGACCTTTGTTTTACTTTATCACAACGCCCAATCAACCCTGTGATCCTGAGCAAAACACACATTTAAAGTCTATAAAATATCGTCAAATATATCCATGTGATGCAAAATTTAAATGCATGACAGCTGAAATGTAACATCCTAGCAAATAATGCATCCGAGCGGTCCTCTGTAATTGCATTGTTGCACTCATTCAAATTTTGATGTTTTCTATGGGGCTGATCCTGAGGTCACAGATTGAACAACATTTTGATGATGTCACCATCTAAAGAAATAAGGTTTTTATTTCAAAAATATTTCCTTTCTAACCCCCTCTTCACACCCACCCAATGTCTTACACATGTCTATAATATAAACACACGTCTAACATTTAAAGAATGACATTAATATATTAATTTTGCTGAGTCTGTTTCAATAAACTGAATGTTGCTGTATACATGGCAGAAAACTGCACATGACTACAATGTACTATAGACTGATTATAATTAACACATATTTTACCAAATATGACCTTTGTTTTACTTTATAACAACGCCCCATCAACCCTGTGATCCTGAGCAAAACACACATTTAAAGTCTATAAA
The DNA here is from genome assembly GCA_030533445.1 of Cyprinodon diabolis. Classification (NCBI taxonomy): domain Eukaryota; kingdom Metazoa; phylum Chordata; class Actinopteri; order Cyprinodontiformes; family Cyprinodontidae; genus Cyprinodon; species Cyprinodon diabolis. The sequence goes on from CM060084.1 coordinate 6,792,704, forward strand.
ATATCGTCAAATATATCCCTGTGATGCAAAATTTAAATGCATGACAGCTAGCAAATAATGCATCTGAGCGGTCCTCTGTAATTGCATTAGATTCAAATTTTGTTGTTTTCTGTGGGGCTGATCCTGAGGTCACAGATTGGAGAACATTTTGATGATGTCACCATCGGGATTGTAGTGACTGATCTGCAACAAAAAAGTCGGGTTGAAGCGGCAGATTGTGAGCTACAGATTCACAGAGAGTGGTTGAGGTGGTTATATTGACTGAGTCTGACTCTTCAACATGAAGTTTAGACAGACTATAAATCCCAAAACACACCAAGTGGAGACAGCAAAGCTTTTTCACTGCTTCTATGAGTGTGAATTTTAAAAATTAATCTGAGGCTCAGCTGGCCTTTTAAGACTTCAAGGGGCCACTTCAAAGTTTCTAAAGCGCTTGTATTAGCTTCATTTCGAGTTGCTTTTATTTTAATTATCTCTCCTTTTCTGCCTTCAGCACTATACTTTAATTTTGTCCTTTCTTTTCTTCTCCTCAGCAAATAAATTCACATAGAGAAAAACCTGCATCAGGATACATCTTCATGGGAAAGTTTCATTGCAATTCTTCACCCAGGATCTGTTATGCTTGCAGAAAGCTAATAAAACAATAACGAATTTCTTGCCATACGTTATTGCTTGCCGAAGCTTTAAATCTGTCTGTAGCTCATAAAGCTTAAAAAGATTTTTTAACAACCTCATTTACATCAACAACTGTAATAAAGGTGGTGAAGTCTTAATAAAAAAAATGAAGATCCATTTTTATTACTATTGATTCTAACTCAGTAACAATTCTCCATGATTATTTAAATTCATAAATGGCTCTGTGAGTCACAGTCATCTCTCTGTAGCCTGTTTTCCCTGCTGTTTACATGAGGAGGACTCCAAAAGGAGTACAGCATCCAACCCAGGCTCCTCACACAAAAAGTAAGGAAATTAAATGACAGTGTTGCTGAAGGACATAGTGGCTGTTGGGCGTGACGAGAGGGGTCATTATCAAGACAGCAGGTGGATTCAGCTCCTCTTTCACCCACAGCCACAGCGCCCATGCAAAAGTCGCAAAACTAAGCCCTTTTCAAACAGACATCCATTCTTGCCTATTTTATGCAGCATGAGGAAGCTTAACAGCATTTAAAATCCTCCCAAAGTCTGTAACTCTGTACGCTTTATGTGCAGATATGATTTCCTTTAGTTTTATATGACTATTTCAAACATGCTTGCTTTTCATGCAGTTCTGGCCATATCAATCGGCACCCCAGATACCGTTATTTTTCAATAGGGGGAAAATAATAATTATATATAACAAAATCACCAAGGGCCAAGAATTATTGGTCCCCTTAACAATTCCCATAATGAAATAGCTAAATTGTTTTTTAAGGAACTTAAAATGAATACTAAGCACATTTCTTCCCAGGGGATTCGGGTATTTTTGTGACACAAGGGCCCCTTTCTGTAAGCCACTAGCAACACGGATGGACATGGAAAAGTTTTTTTTTACCTCAAATCACAGAAGAAAATGGTGGTGGCTCTGTGTTAGGTACCTATTTTCAAAACCTGGCATCCAGAGGTCAACAAATCTTCATGACCAGGATTCTAACCTCTAGCTTACAAAGTTACAAATAAAATTCATGCATTTCCAAATATATTTATATGTGTGTGTATATAATCAGCTGCCCACGTTAAATCAATATAATTAATGTAGGTCATCTGATCTTACCCTGCACTCAGGGTGATATACCCCATTATACACTGCAAAAACAAACTAGAAAAAAGTAAAAATGTCTTAAATTAAGTGTATTTACCCTTAATTTGGGTAGGGAAATGAGATAGTTTGCCAATAGAATGAGTATTTTTAATCTTAAAATAAGATGATTAGATAATATGGACTTGAAATAAGACAATAATTGTTTTTTTTATATTTTAAGTGTATATTGTCTTGTTCCACTAGCAAAGTGTCTCACATCTGCTCGATTGAAGAACAAATTAACTTAATTTAAGAAAAATTAACTTATCTAGATAGGGAATTTTCCCAGTGTACAATAGAATTCCTGAAAATATCTGGATGCCCAAAGACAAAAAGTTAAATTTGAACCAGTTTCACACCTAAAGTAGGAGATGATGTGGTGCTCCGTGGAGCTCCTTTCAGCTTTGCACCACGGCAGAGCACAGATCATTAGGAGGGTTGAGAAGTTACTAGGGCAGAAGGATGGAGAAGGACAAAGTGAAAGTTGGGGTTAAAAGTCCACTTCTTGAGAGCTGTTGTTCGGCCCGTTTTAGATGTGTTCCTGCTCCAACACAGAGGAAGAAAACAGCTAATTATCACAGCAACATGGAGTCAAATTAAAGAATCCTGCCAACGACCTGATTATTTGACCCAGGTGTTTTCAAACAGACACATTCGGGAGAGTGGTGGTCTAGTGGTTAGGGCATAGAGCTTGGATTCCAGAGGTTCTAAGTTTAAGCCCCACTCCCACAGACTGTCATACTGGGTCCCTGAGCAAGCCCCTTAACCCCACACTGCTCCCTGAGAGCCGAACAATGGCAGTCAATTTCATTGCTCTGTACTTGTGACAGTGTAATGACAATAAAAAAAAAAACTGTCTGGAAATATAACAATAATCCGTTTAGACAACCTTCCAATGTCTGTGATCCATATCTGGATGTAGTCACACATTCAAACTTCTATGCATGTAAAATGGAATCTAGGCAGTGGTGCAAAAACCGGGTATGCAGTGCATGCAACGCATAGGGGCGCTGCACTCGAGGGGGCGTCAAAGTACCCCTCTATAAAATTATTTTTTCTAGTTGTCATTTTCTATATTTAACAGCATAAAACGATCAATAACAGAGAGACAGCACTGATTATGCGCCCCTCTGATGCGCCCCCACTGATTATGCGCCCCCTTCACCTCCCCTCCTATCGCTCTCCCTTCCCACACAGGTGGCTTGTGCACGCGCCCCTAAGAGACGCACTCAGGCACGTTTTTTTTTTTCTTAATCTTCGACTACCATTCGTAATGCACACTTAACAGCAAGATGGAGCACCAGAAAAAAAAAACTATCCGGGGCGCAAAACAGAAAAAGGAAAAAGGGAGAAGGATAAAGTTGTTGGCGGGATGAAAAAAGCCTTTCAATGTGGTTGAAAGACAGTAGGTAAGTTCTGTCAGTGTATCGACAACAGGACAGGAGGGTTGTAAATATTCAGGTTAGATAAAGCTAGTCTGATACGGAGTCGCCCAATATTTGGCTGTTAAATGTTGCGTCCCCTATTGAAGCGATAAGGAACGTGATTTGTTCCGTATTTCTAGGAATATCTGATACATACGCCTGTAACACACACATATCCACACACTAAGTGTAAGAAAGACCGAAATAAAACTTGTGAAATATTAACACAGGAAAGCTAAAATGTCTTGGCCAGTGACCAAAGATAGGCTCCAACGCTTTTTTAAATTAAAGATTAGTTTTACAAGTTTATGTGTGTATCAGACACATTAATCCAGCGTCATTATAGCCCTTAGACTCGGTGACCCATGTTACCAACCTTTTTGGCAGGGGGACACTTGAGTTTAAATGTTTTATTCAGTATTACTACAGTGGTGTTGTGATGTATCTGATAAGTCAGATCAGATGCAGTGTCCAGTCAGTAGCTGTTATCCAACGAGAAGATAATTCAAATTTAAAGATTAATTTTTATTGTGGTTTGACTGCTGTATTTTTAACCCTATTTAACATAAAATTAATTTAATTCAGCTGTGAGGATGGAGAGAAAGAAGAGAAAATGACAGAGGACAGACAGGGGAAAGCAACAGGTTGGTCTAATTTTAGGTGGAAGTGAGGGAACAGCTACTTAATCCCAATTGATAATGTTAAAACATTATTTTTAAAAACTGTATTCAGATCTGTAATTTGTACAACTAATTTATAATGCTTTTTGACCATATGACTTAGTGGAGAACGCCACAGACAAGGGGTGAAGGAGACAGACATGAGGTCGGTGATAGAAGAGACAAGTGAGGACATCAGGTAGGAATAAATACATTAGGGAGGCAGCAAAAACATATATACCATAATGGTTTGAATTTCTGATCACCATCTCTCATTGTGTTCTTTTTTGGGAAAATTAGTGCAGGCAAACATGGTGAGTCAATCCCCACAAAGGAGAATGTGGAACAGAAAGGTGCAGATGAGGGAGAGGAGCAGAGAGGACCAGATTATGATGAAGAGGGAGAGGAGCAAAGAGCTGCAGAGGAGAGTGCTGAGGCAAGGCTTTATTCAGAAGATCCATCTGAATGGCCTTTACCAAACAAAATGGGGGACATATTTAGGCAGTACATGGTTGAGAATGGCCCACCGAAAGTTTCTGATGGCCCATATCCAAGAGCAGAGAAGAGTAAGAGGTGTTTTTCCAGGATACTGTTTTCGTTTACTGTCTAATGGAGAGAAAGTTGAACGACATTAGTTACTGTACGGGGGTGGGGGGGGGGCGCCAATTTTGTGTTTTCGCATCCTCCTCAAAAATATGTATTTCCGCCCCTGAATCTAGGGATAGTAGGATGTATGTTCTCAGCTTGTATAAATGTAATAAAGGAAAACTAAGAGCTGTCTTTTTGCCTCAAGGTATGAAAGCATTCACAGCAGGAGTCCCTCTAATGCCACCGGTGCTTTTGCTAAAACAATATTTTTTTCTCACTTCTGTATAAATGTACTTAAATTGTTTAAGATTAAGTGCTGCAGTACAATGAATTCATTGAAGGTCTTTTTTACAGTGAATCTACTCTGTTTTACCTGACTTCAGCTCATCCATTGGGGTAGTTACAATCTATAACTTGGCCTGCAAGCGCAGTCGCATGCATAGCTGTTGCTATTATATGTGGGTTTTTTTTCAGAATCAGTGGTTTCATCTTTAATTGGGGAACAGGAAGAGAGTAAAAGCAAAAAACAGAGTGAATTTGGTGAGATTAAGTAAAGCAATCCAGAAAGGAAACTTTAAAATCTCATAATCTCAAAAAAGGTTGTAAAAGTAACTTTGTTTTTTCATTAGATCTTAGTTTTTCTAATGATATTTTATATATTATATATAATTATAATATATTATAATTGTATAAATCAAATTTTTTTTTAAATTTTATTTCTTCCAAACAATTTTTTAAAATATTTTATATTTTCAAATTTGGATAGTAGATAAAGGAAGACATGAACCTTATCTGTCAACAGCAAACCTCATTGTCAAAGTCATTTCATGCAAAGTGGCAAAAAATATTCTCCTCCAACTTTATGGGCATCAGTATATCCCCTGTTCTGTGTGGATTTATGCGATAGCCAGCGGTCTGTCATCTCCCTGTTTCTAGGCGGCGAAGGGGCGGTTTAAATTTGCGGATCTCTTCTGAATCTCACCACATCTCAGCACATCAGTGTCATACGTGTTTATGACACTAGTGGTGAGGGCGTGGGGGGGGTTGGAGCACAACAAAGGGAAAAACAAACAGGTCTCCAAGGTGATCGAGGAGATTTCTGAGAATGAAACCAATGTGCTTATTATGAGAATGGCTGAGAGAATGAGCCAGGACTCTGATGGGGCACAGTAATCGTCTGCAATTTGCAGACCTTAGTTTCAGCACACAAACACTAAATAATGTCTCCAAGTGATGTTGGTCTGTAGATGACGACTGGAAGAATAAAAAGCTGAAAACGCATCTATCTTTAGAGGAAAAATGTTAATAGTGTTTTAAAATGAAGCAGGAAGAGACCCACTTCCTACATTGATGTAGGAAGCGGGGAGCTCTAAGTACCTGTGGCCGGGTCGACAGTTCGCTCAATCACGTGGTCGTTCTGATTAACCCACTCGCTGTTGCATTTGAAGTAGATCTGTGTGGCCGGAGTCGAGCGGCAGGTCAGAGTCACGGGCTTGTTCTTCACGATGTACTCGTCCTCAGGCTCCACCAGGAAGTGAGGCAGCAGGTCCGAGAACGCAGCGGGAAGCGCTGCTGTGGCAGCGTGCTCTGAACCTCGGAGAATAAAAGAAAGAAAGATTTTAAAGGACGGCAAATAGAAAAACGAAATGCATTTCCAAGCTTTTGAAGTTTTGTCAGTGAGGCAGGCTCCCTTCTTGTTGTACCTGTTGAGCAAAGATCAAATGCAGATATGTAACGTCCTTGGTAGAATTCAGCTCATACACATGCATGTGGAAGAAGTCAGAAGAAGATAGACGGACAAAGAGAAGGAGGAGGATAGAGCTGGCAGTGACAGAGCTCGGCCTTGTGTGCTCCTGGCTGGGTCAGAGGGGCACTGAAGTCCATGTCTTCACTCTGGCTCTTAATCACAGCCCTTTTAACATCAGCGCTGATGGACCAGCAGCCATAAATCCTGGCACAGAGACAAGACCACTTCACGCTGTGTTATAGTGCTTTCAGCCAGGACTCTAACCCAGCCTACACAGCAGGAAGGACAGAGGCTAAAGAAAAGTGACAGTTAAACAGCCCACTGACTCCAAATCATTTATCTGCAGATGTTTCTAATTACTTAAGCATTCTGTATGATGAACTCAGCATGTGGAGGAGCAGCAGGAAACACACTGGCAGGTGGAAAACTATTCCATTTTAAAACCATAAATGTAAATGAAATGGATCAGAAACAAGATTTTTCAAAAAAATATCCAGTCTGAGAAACATCGATACTCAATGTATCTGGATACAATACTAGTTTAGCATGGTATTGATAATAAAGACTGGGGCAAAAACAATTAATTTGATTAATCGTAATAATCAATTATTGAAATAATCGTCAACTGATTTAGTAATTGATTAATCTTTAATAAGGAGTATAGAGACTCTAAAACATGCTTTTAGCTGAAAGCAACTCATTTTGAGTGGTAATTATACCAATGTTGTAAAAAAACATAACGTAACATTTTGCATTTAAGATATAAAAATAATTAGTCTGTCAATATGCTCTACCCAGTTTCACCTGGTTTAATTTCATAAAAAGTCTTCTTTAAAGAATATTTGGCTATCTCTTTATTAATTGAATAAAAAACAATCGTCAGATTCATCGATTTGCAAAATAATCGGTACTTGCTGCCCTACTAAAGACAGTTTGCATATTTTTGCTATTGTTAATTTTGGATTTCGGGATTATTTTGTACATTAAAGGAATAAAACCTCAAACACCCTTAAAATACATTCAATTATATCATATTTCACTTTTTTTTAATTTTGCATTATTTGAACAATTTTTAAAATAACATCTGTGATTCTGTTGAGAAAGTATTGTTCCCAATGAGGTTAAAAATGGTCAATTCCATGTTAATAAAAGACATTTTTACGCCCTTATTCATCTTGTTTTTTAATCCCCATGGTATCAAAAATGGTATAAATAATCAAATATAATGCTGATAATTTATATTGAGTTTAAAATGTATTATTTTGACAACCATATTAGGAGAACAAACAGCTTCCAAATTTGGGAAATAAAGGAAAGCATACCTTTTTTTTCAGTTTTTGGGTATAAAAAAATCTAAATAAACTGGTGTTTTTCTATGTTTAGTACTCCTGAGTCTATACTATAAAGGAACAGACTCACTGCTGTGAATCCTATAGGGTTTTGTTTCCACCTTTAGCACATCAAGACGATGAAACGTTTGTGAAAAGAAGGAGAATATGAACAGCAGTCTTTATCTGGTGGCAGAAATTCTTTTTTGGATTTATTTTCTCCAAGTTTTCCCTGCTTAACACAGCTTCCTAATAAATTTACCGCTGCCACCACCGTGCTCTGCTGTTTAGGATGATTTGTTGAGAAATGTCTGCCTCATGTCGGTCGCTTTAAAGCATTAAACTGTCAATAATTAGTTTCTTTTTGCAACTATTCCAGGAAGAAATGACTATAAAGGGAAAAACTAAAAGTTGTCCTGAATTTTGGGGGGTAAAGTCTCTTCTCAAACCACTTTGTATAATGCTTTGTTAATAAACCTTTAAAATTCAATCAGTTTAATATAAAACTGCTAATATTACATAGCATCAGGTGCTTTCTTAATAGTTTTAATGTTTTTTTTAATGCATTTATCACCTCCTTTGCTTTATTTCTTTCAAATCTTATCCCTTTTTCAAGTTATTATTATTTGTTTTTACATAATTTCATTTATAGATGCATATAAATGCATATAATTTGCTTTCTAAGCTTTCTTACTCAGTTTCAGTTTATTTTTTTCCTAAACAGACATCACAGTTGACACGTTCAATGGTTTTATTTCCCAGTATTTATTTGTTCGTCCCTCTTTTTTTCCACATACGTATAAATATGTTCGCAATGCTTTGGAAGTCATTTCAGCACATAAGAAGCTGTCATTGCTTGGCTTAAACACCACCGCCTACCGCAGACTTCTGTGCTTCTTAAAAAACGTTTAAAACAAACGCAGGATGACACAAAACTGCCTACAGCACACAGATCCTTCCTCTATGAACATGGTTTCTCTTTCTCTAAACATATTAGCCCTGCGAGGGAGATAGCAAGCGGACACAGAACAGAGCAGAGAGAAGGGAAATAACCTCTTTACTCTGCCGACACTCAGGGGAGATCAGTAAATCCCAAAATAAAACCCCTTTAAAAGGAGCGTAATATTAATTTACTGCCCTGAATCCAATATGGCTGACAGGCCAGACATTAACAACCTTCTCCATCACTTCCCGTGCAGCAGGAGAGGGAAAAGGAGTCTGCATCTCTCATAATGAAACGGCAGCACTCATCCTGACCTTTCTCTCCGCTCCCCTCCCATCCTCCCTCCTCCCGCCCAGCCCTTTGTTCATCCTTACAGCACGTTGAAGCTCTAGTTGAGGATTTATATGAAGTTGTGTTATAAATACCAATCTTTAGATAAAGATGTTATCTGACAGTTGCTTCCCTCTTTACACATCTCTTTTTTTCCTTGCGTGTTTTTTTTTTCTTTAGCCTCACCCTTGTGCTGAGTTGCTAATTCATCAGGATGAGATACAGAGAAGGCACGCAGGCGCTGCTGTCGCTGAACCCCATTAATGTTTCGTGTACGTGTTTAACTCTTAATGAAAACTAAATGTTCTGTGTCCAATGAACGATATACATCACTTGCTGACACGTTGCCATTTTCCCCTGTTTTTTTTTCCTCCCCAGCACATTTTCCTCATCGCACACATTCGGGAAGGAAAACATGGCAGCTCTCCGCACACTACAACAGAACCGCCTGACATTATTTACCCTGTACACAAGCGTGTCTCCTGTCTCATGGTGTCGGGGAAAACAAGACCACAGTTCATCATGAATACTGACTATAATTGCTCTAGAGCAACCAAAACTTTGCTAATAAACAGCGAGGGAGCAATAGGTCAGGTTGTTTGAAATTGTGTTGGGCCTAATGATGGCGACTTCTTCTAATGTGGCCATTTCCAGCTTTGTGGCTGCAACCATTAGCTGGCTAAGCTGAAACCCCTCCATACTCCCAGCAGGCTAAAGAGGACAGCTCGCTAAGATTGTGGGTGGAACTTGCCGAACACCTGCCAGGTTAATCATCTCTTGAATGACAGATGATATTGAAGCAGTGAGATAAAAAAAAATCCCCAAAAAAGCCTTACGAGTTCCAAAAATGGCTGCTTGTCATTTGCAGAGGTCATAATCAGTGTGAACTCCCAACTTTTGATGATGTTTCCAGTTTGCATTTGTGTGTGGGCGCACGCCGCTGCGCTTCAAAGGAGGTTGGGGGGTGAGCCTTCTGTTTTATTGCGTGTTCTTTAGGTTAATGAGGTTAAATGCGTAATTTCTTTGGAGATGTAAATTATCATTTTATGGGAGGGCATTCCAGTCACACGCTACTTTATGTCAAACTCATAATGAAGGGCTGATGGTGAATAAATTGGCTTAGATTATTGTCACGGCACAACATGCTTCAAAGTCAGTCTGCACACAAACACACGCCGGGAGTATAAGCCACTTAGCAGGCTTCTTGCAGGTCAATGCACACATCAAATAGGCACATTATAGCTCTATAGGCTGCACATTAGATTCCTCTGAGTGGGATTGGTTAAGGCTCACATTAAGTGTCAAAAGCATGAAAGGTCACTGACAGATCACTGCATATGCACAGACAGCAAACACTAGAAGCGATATACACTATATTGCCAAAAGTATTTGCTCACCTGCCTTGACTCACATATGAGCTTAAGTGACATCCCGTTCCTAATCCATAGGGTTCAATATGACGTCGGTCCACCCTTTGCAGCTAGAACAGCTTCAACTCTTCTGGGAAGGCTGTCCACAAGGTTTAGGAGTGTGTTTATGGGAATTTTTGACCATTCTTCCAGAAGCGCATTTGTGAGGTCGCACACTGATGTTGGACGAGAAGGCCTGGCTCTCAGTCTCCGCTCTAATTCATCCCAAAGGTGTTCTATCGGGTTGAGGTCAGGACTCTGTGCAGGCCAGTCAAGTTCATCCACACCAGACTCTGTCATCCATGTCTTTATGGACCTTGCTTTGTGCACTGGTGCACAGTCATGTTGGAAGAGGAAGGGGCCAGCTCCAAACTGTTCCCACAAAGTTGGGAGCATGGAATTGTCCAAAATGTCTTGGTATGCTGAAGCATTCAGAGTTCCTTTCACTGGAACTAAGGGGCCAAGCCCAGCTCCTGAAAAACAACCCCACACCATAATCCCCCCTCCACCAAACTTTACACTTGGCACAATGCAGTCAGACAAGTACCGTTCTCCTGGCAACCGCCAAACCCAGACCCGTCCATCAGATTGCCAGATGGAGAAGCGCGATTCGTCACTCCAGAGAACGCGTCTCCACTGCTCTAGAGTCCAGTGGCGGCGTGCTTTACACCACCGCATCCGACGCTTTGCATTGCACTTGGTTATGTATGGCTTGGATGCAGCTGCTCGACCATGGAAACCCATTCCATGAAGCTCTCTGCGCACTGTTCTTGAGCTAATCTGAAGGCCACATGAAGTTTGGAGGTCTGTAGTGATTGACTCTGCAGAAAGTTGGCGACCTCTTCGCACTATGCGCTTCAGCATCCGCTGACCCCGCTCCGTCAGTTTACGTGGCCTACCACTTCGTGGCTGAGTTGCTGTCGTTCCCAAACACTTCCATTTTCTTATAATACAGCTGACAGTTGACTGTGGAATATTTAGGAGCGAGGAAATTTCACGACTGGATTTGTTGCACAGGTGGCATCCTATCACAGTTCCACGCTGGAATTCACTGAGCTCCTGAGAGCGACCCATTCTTTCACAAATGTTTGTAAAAACAGTCTGCATGCCTAGGTGCTTGAATTTATACACCTGTGGCCATGGAAGTGATTGGAACACCTGATTCCAATAATTTGGATGGGTGAGCAAATACTTTTGGCAATATAGTGTATCTCCCTGCTAAATCAGCCAGTCAATGAAAATGATGAATTCAATGCAATCTGTCGGATTTGATGCAGGACGACTTGCAAAATGTGTTGCAAACTACTTGAAAGAAACACACAAGGTTTTGAACTCATATTTGGGTGCAGCTGCTTCTTCAGAGACGAATCGGCGGACAAAACACGCACTAGCACACATTCATAGCTAAACACACGGAACACGGATGCACCAGCTGTCAGTGTGCTGAGCCATGATGTCCAGGGCAGATTTCCTGCTGCAAACAGACTCCATGTCTCATCTGTCCAGCTGACCATGTCAGCTCCCAAGTCAGGGTCACATCTACGGGAGGAGGAAGTGATGAAGTGTTTGTGATGCAGGAAAAGAGGCAGCTGGATGTGGTTCTGAAACCCAAAATAGAATAATGGAGTCAGAGCAGAGCTAGGCCATGTAGAGACAAAATAGTTCATGACGGAAGTCCTTTTTGGCTGTGAATCTCCAACAAACACAAAACCCAGGCTACCAAACCATACCAAGTACAACGCCCTGAACATGTATTTAAATACCTTAAACATTAACTACTTGCTTGAAAGGTTTCAAAAGTGGTGCAGCTGTTGTATTTAGCCCCATTTGCAATGAAAAAATGTTCAGCATCCATTTGCATTCAGGCGCTGCAAAAATTGTTACTCTTCCAGCTTTTTTTCACTAGTGATTATATGGAAGTACCAATAAAGGAGGAAAGTATTTCAAAACATAAGTCAGAGAGAGTCCAGGTTATAAAGATTATATATTTGCACCAGTAAATTTAACCACAATTTAAAGTTTTTCTGATAGCATGTTTTTATATTCATAAAAATCATTGTCTTTTTATTGTATTGTATCGGTGGATATGTGTTTGTCGTTTCATACTGTAGGTGCATTCATGATGCTTCCCCAATCTGCAATCCATTGTTATTGTTTAGTTATATTTGTTAATAGATCTATGTTTGAATTGCAACTAGTGTAACATTAGTTATCATAGCATGATCTTTATCATGTAAAGGGAGGAAGAAAAATCAATGTCGGCTTTAGAGAACAGATGGGGAAGCAGGTCTGAGTTGAAGGAAGATAGAAAATGTAGTTGAACACTCAGCCAGAGCTACAATGGAGAATGGTTTAACTTAACGCATGATGGTGCAGTAGAACAGCATAGAAAAAGTCTTGATCTATCTATCTATCTATCTATCTATCTATCTATCTATCTATCTATCTATCTATCTATCTATCTATCTATCTATCTATCTATCTATCTATCTATCTATCTATCTATCTATCTATCTATCTATCTATCTATCTATCTATCTATCTATCTATCTATCTATCTATCTATCTATCTATCTATCTATCTATCTATCTATCTATCTATCTATCTATCTATCTATCTATCTATCTATCTATCTATCTATCTATCTATCTATCTATCTATCTATCTATCTATCTATCTATCTATCTATCTATCTATCTGTGGTTCCTACACAAGGGCCAACAGGGGCCAGTGCATCTGAAGATCTGTTAACCCCTTATCTAAAAATATACAATGCAAAATCAGAAATATGATAATATACAGCCATTTTTCCGTTAAATGATTGTATTTCTCCTTGATTTTAGTAGGTTAGCATTATAATTTTCCAATGGAATACGAAGGTTTATTATGAAAAAGAAAAAAAGTAATCTATCTATCTATCTATCTATCTATCTATCTATCTATCTATCTATCTATCTATCTATCCATCTATCCATCTATCCATCTATCTATCTATCTATCTTCGTAGTTCACCTTAAACCATTAAAGGATGCTGATACCTAAATAAAGTTTACTGCATGAATTTTATTTTGAAAAATCCAATTTTTAGAAGTGTTTTCTCTCGTCTGTAATCATCTATCATCAGTTCTTTTCCAGCCTTTTTTTTCCTCTAACTGTGTCTTTGCACACACCAATCTCTAGTCTAATTTTGAAACTGAACTCCAAATACATATGCTCTTTTATCCTCCACCAGTGTGCTGCTTGCTGTCATCGTGTCTTATCACCATCTGTAAAACATGCATGTGTTTTTTTTTGTGGTGTTTTTTTAATGTCACCCCTATCTGCTTGTAAAACAAAATTGTAGAATGCACCGCTGTTACATCAGCAGGGGAGGAAATCTTTGCCGGCAAGGAAATATAACCCTCTTTTGTGTTTCTCCCTCCCAGCATCAACACATCATGTGCCCTTTGGAGCCAATTACATTTTTTTTTTCTCGAAACAACATCATGTCCCTGAAGGAAGGCATCATTGAGCAATCACTGACCGTAATTTACATCACAATGATGAACAGCAGCTGTAACAAGTACTTTATGACACCATCAGTCCTTACGATGTTCCCCGAAATTAATTCAATTAAAGTTACCGTCCAGTGTATTAAACAATTTCAAGTTTAGCAACCATTAAGGGGCAGAGATTTCTCATCTACTGATGTTGATGGGTTTTTTCCCTCTAAATCCTTGTGTCGTTCAAGTGGTTTTCTGCCTGATTTAAAAACATTCCTTCTCTTTATTTAGCAATACATCTAAGTCTGATGTTTGTGCATAATGGTTCCTGTAACAGCAGTTATTTTCATGCATTCTTGGGAAATATCATCCATAAACCAATGACAACATTTACACAGGGAGTTATCAAACACACCAAATAAAGTGGAATTGGATGTGCACCAGGGAGAAAAAAGCTCCATCCACCTTCATATATAAGCTGAAGAGAGGCTAACTGATTTATGTTTGTCCCCAAGATGACAAATATTTACCCCTCTGCATGTCTGCGGTTCAGAGTACATTTTTCATTGAGACAACCATGCTTCAGCAAGCATTCCTTCAACTACAGACACAAGCTCTGTGTCAAGCCTATGGAGAAGGTGAAAACATACCCGCACATGTATGCAGGAACAATAGGGAAGAAAGAGAAGCAAGAATGCAAATGAGGAGAAGAGGCTCCTAAACAGATTTTTTTTTGTCTTCTCAGATAAAGCAAGCCTGAGAATTATGCAAACCTCACGGATCATTAATACCAACCGGGAAAACGATCACTTTCTGTCATCCGCTGTATTCGTGTTGAACATTTTGCATTAAATAAACATGTGGAAAAACTGGAATCTGTGGCGAGGTGAACTTGATCGGATCGTGTTTTGAGGTGGGGTGCGGAGGCTTGAAAGAAAAATAATCTTTACAAGGACAGAGGGGGAAGATGGGCCTTGGAGGATATTAGCTAATATGTAAATCAGTCTCACACATGCATAATGATATTACTACTACCATACTCTTTAAATGCATACAAAACTGGCTGCGGACTTGATGCAGGACCGTGCATCTCTGGATATTTTTATTCTGGGGATGATTTCACACAATGCTAAAAGCATGCCTGCTAGGAACGTTTGCATTAAAGACGACCTTTTTAAACCCTCAGACACAAGCTCTTTTAGAAAATCTAGATTTAATATTTCTAATGATGTCACTAATAGGTTCCTCAAAGAAGAAGAAGTTGGGAGTCAGCCTGTGTAAATATGGCAAACATCAACACGATTAATGAGCCTTGCACCTTCCAACAGGAGCTTACACGTTTGCTTTTTCCGGTTTGTTGATTCCTGTTTATTAATTTTTCTTGTCATCTGTTTGAAGTTCCGACTGAGCGGGAAAGGGAGGGGGGTCTAGGTGGTGCCGTTTACTGGCAGCGCAGAGGCGACGCTCGGCGACACCTTTCCTTTTCAGCTCGCTTTCAAGTCGGCGCCGTGTTGAAAGACGCGTTTGCCTTGAAAACCTACGAGACCATTTTAAGTCCCTGTCAGTGTAAAACAGCTGACATTTTGGGAGCGTAATGTGAGACGCATGTTTGTGTGGGAAATGTGTTTGTGTGAATACACAGCTCAGAGTGATGCTTCCAGATGAACAGCTGAGAACCTTAAAAACTTCTGCCCGACATCAAGAGTGCGAGACAAGTTCATCATTACGTTTTCCTAATTGCCGTGTGGTCAAACGTGTGATTCCAAAGCTACAGTCCTATTCTTGGAGGAGTCATTAACAGTGTTGACTAAAAGTCTAAATTGGAAGAAATATTCATATTCATCACTCAAGTGCTGCAGCTGATGCTTTGTCCCCCTTCAGCCCCAGATGTTTCTGCAGACAGTCAAGCTTTGGGGCTAAAACAGAATCTCCAACAATTAGTTCTGTGCATAGGGGGCTTAATCACCGGCTGTGACTTTCAAATAAACTCATTAGGCTGCACTCTAAATTCAGCCATTAACCAAACTACATATATGGCTTCTTTTATAACAAACTTTAGGGAACTATGGTGGGGCTTTTATCATTTACTAAAACATCCTTCAAATAGGTTATTCAAAGTACTGAAGTTATAACCAGAAATGTTTTTATTATTTGTTGTAGAAAAATGTCACATCTTACATTAGTAAATAGAAAAACCTATAAACCCTCAGTGTGCTTTATGCTTTTATCACTTTATAAGATACAAATCAGATCATTTATGGGGCTGAACTCCACTCAATAAAAAACCCCAAAGTAGAGGAAACATGTTACTCTACACCCAATATGAATTGGATGCTTAACCCTTTAAAGCCCGATCCAAGAATAAAACAAAACAGAAAATAACTTTTTTTGGTTTTAAGTCCTTATTTGGTCTTTTAACAAAACATGTAAAAAGAAAAAACTGAAATACATTTTTGATATTAATAATTTATTACTATGCGATAAGTCAAGATTATTTTTTGTGTAGTCTTCTGCCCTCTGTAATCAGGTATATCTGATTGTGTACAATAGGATTTTAAGCAAAGTTTTTACCAATAAATTATGCAAAAGGTGTCAGACGCAAAACATTTCAGAAACCCTATGAATCAAATATGATACATTTGGCATTACAGGGTTAAATAAAAGTCCATCTATGTGTACAAATATCAGTGATGATTCATCTTTGCATTTCACATCATATTCTTTATAAAAGGAGCTTCCCAATCACAATTTCCTGTCTGAATGCTACATCTTATAACACCTTATTTTATTTGGAAATGAATTTACTACTACTACTACTAATAATAAAAAAAATAAAATAAAAAAACAGCAGTTAATTTGTGCAGTAACCGAGCAGATATTATCTAAGCTGCAGTCTTTGGGGTACTCAGCAAACATGCTAGCTCAGCATGAGTGATTGCTGCAATGTCAACAAGTCAAGGTAATCAACCAGACTTCCTTAGAGACACACCTTTTCATCAACTAGCATTGCACACAGAATTTTGCTACATTAAATTACATAACTATAATAGAACAGGCCTTAGCAGAACAGTTGGATTTATACAGAGATTGGATTAGAGAGGTAGTCTGTCTTCTCTAATTGAGTTATCGGGGTGGGTGGGCTGTCTGTTTGTGTGTGTGTGTGTGTGTGTAGGGGGGGGGGGGTATGCAACTGAGCAAAAAGGTTTTAATTTTTTTCCATAAATGTATCTCTTCCTGTTTACAGTTAGTATCTGTTCATAACATTCCTGCAAAATGTCATTATTTCTGTAGCTTTAATGTGGAACAATATGCTCAAAGCACATAAATCCTTTAGCAAGACAGCATAAAATACATTCAATGTCTCTAATAAAATAAATAATAAGACTTTTCGGATGAAACAAAGCTACAGAATGTCCTGGAAAACTGAAAAAATAGATATGCACAAACCTTTCCAGACACAATAGACATGTTGTAGTTTATTTTATAATTTAAAACTCTGCGCTATTGCAAACATTTCTGCAGAAATGTGTAGAATTCTTCTGTGCATCAGCTGTTTAACTTCAGTTCAAACGTTTCTTTTTTTTTTTTTTTTTCCAAGAGAGCTGAAGAGATTTAAACATATCTGACTTAATAACTACAAGCAAGCCTCAAAGGAGCTGCAGACATCCATTGCTGAGGGGAGGGGCAGACGACTAAGACTATTCTATCCGGGGCACGCACACGCTTCTGGATTTGTCGTCCCCTTACGCTTAGCCTGAAACAAGGTTATCAATACAAAAGTTGATTATGGAGCTCACATCTGGCACAAGAGAGGGAAACAGTAATGCACATGGATAAAGCAAGAGAAAAATCCATACATTTAAAAAAAAGGAGCATGGAACTAATTATAAGGAGGAATAAGAAGAAAAGAGACAATTTAGATTACCAAATTAATCCTTTGGTTAGCAGATCCACCTAAAGCTACAGCAAAGCTGGAAGCTGAAGCACCAGAACCGTCAGCTAAAGAGGAAGACTTCATCTAACAACATGACAAAATATCAGGGGGGTAATTGGGTAGGGGTTAAAATCATAAGTCGATGAACTCTTTAATTATTTGAATGCAAACAGAATCTATTATGATTAGCTAGTTTACCAGAACTAAATGCATTATTAAATAATTTTGTGTTTTTTTTTGATGTTAAATGTTCATCTAAGGCAAAATTTGATAAACTAGACGTCTTCCATCCATCCATCCATCCATCCATCCATCCATCCATGCATCTTCCTCCGCTTATCCGGGCTCGGGGCGCGGGGGCAGCAGCTTAAGAAGGGAGGCCCAGACTTCCCTCTCCCCAACCACTTCTTCTAGCCCCTCAGGAGGAACCCCAAGGCGTTCCCAGGCCAGCCGAGAAACATAGTCTCTCCAGCGTGTCCTGGGTCTTCCCCGGGGCCTCCCCCCGGTGGGACGTGCCCGGAACACCTCACCAGGGAGGCGTCCAGGAGGCATCCTAACCAGATGCCAGAGCCACCTCAACTGGCTCCTCTCGACGTGGAGGAGCAGCGGCTCTACTCAGAGTCCCTCCCGGATGACCAAGCTTCTCACCCTATCTTTAAGGGAAAGCCCAGCCACCCTACGGAGGAAACTCATTTTGGCCGCTTGTATCCGCAATCTCATTCTTTGACCATAGATGAGGGTAGGAACGTAGATCGAACGGTAAATCGAGAGCTTCGCTTTTTGGCTCAGCTCTCTCTTCACCACGACGTACCGGTACAGCGCCCGCTTCACGGCAGATGCTGCGCCAATCTGCCTGTCGATCTCCCGCTCCCTTCTTCCCTCACTCGTGAACAAGATCCCGAGATACTTAAACTCCTCCACTTGGGGCAGGACACCCTCCCTGACCTGGAGAAGGTACTCTACCCTTTTCCGGCTCAAGACCATGGTCTCGGATTTGGAGGCACCGATCCCTATCCCGGCCGCTTCACACTCGGCTGCGAACCGATCCAGCGAGAGCTGCAGATCACGACCCGATGAAGCCAATAGGACCTCATCATCTGCAAAAAGCAGAGACGCAATCCTAAGGCCACCAAAACGGATCCCCTCAACACCTTGGCTGCGTCTAGAAATTCTGTCCATGAAGGTAATGAACAGAATCGGTGACAAAGGGCAGCCCTGGCGGAGTCCAACTCTCACCGGAAACGAGCCCGACTTCGAGACGTCTTCTGTTTATTATAGTTTTTTCACTTTGCTTAAGTGTTCACTTTTTCTTAACTTCTCAGATTTTATCACATTCAACAGATAATGTCAATACAATGTTAAGCACCTTCATTGCACTAATACCATCATGCAAGTAAGACTTACCAGACTTGCAAAAATGTTAAAAAACATATATATTATGTTCTACTACTTCAAAGTCACTCATTATAGAAATAGAAAAAAAGAGAAGAAAATAGAAATAAAAGTTAATTATTTTGCTTCCCTTTTACTATAAATGACAGGGATTTACAAACTCTCTGTGAAGTTAACTCTACAAATTAAGGACTAAACCACACTATTAGCATTTTTCATCTTAAGAAAAGCAGATTTTTTTAAGGTCTTCCCTGCTCTATCAACTTGATGTGCCTGGTGTTCCTTTGAGAGCTGGGAAATGACACAAAAAATGCAAAGGACCTAACTGCCTGTGTCTGCAGAAACGGCATAAAAAAACCCTCCTTCTCAGAGGGTTTCTGACACTAACCATTGTTACTGAGCCCAGTGACACTCATCAGCCACCTCTAACTGCCTGTTCCCTCTCCCCTCCCTCCTTGTGTCACTGTGTAGCATCCTCCTTGCTAGGATCTGGGTAGAAACAAATGGAGGATGACTTGAACTATCTAATTAGTGTGACAGGGCTCACAGGCTTTGCAGCACATGACAGAGAGTTAGAACACAACACAAAGGTATGATGCATAACAAGGCTGGGAGAAAGAAAAGCCAACGTCAAGTTTCTGCAGGTGATTTACAGGCCAGTAGTTCTTAAGAGGCTTCCTATTAGACTAAATTTACAGTCACGCTTAAATTGATCAGACGTGTGTTTAATCCGACATGGTATTTCACAAAAATATGAATAGCTAAAGATAAGTTCATTCTCATTGTTAGATTTACTAGAAAGAATGCGATTAGCTCTATGTTTCAATGTGAAACCATGAAGTGTCATCCTGCAGGTATAATGAGATCTCAAGGCAATAATGTTATATTTTCCAATATTCAAGCCCCACTATATTTGTCATAGAAGTGAAAAATGTTAATCAAAACTTGTTATGTATTGCTATCTACTAAGCCTTGTCTGTTTTTTGGAACTCAAACTTTTGATAAATATCAGTCTATCTATTGTAAAATACTTTCAACAGAAAACTGCTTTGTTTAAAGTGAAAATATTTTTCTAACATATGGGGTACCTCAGGGCTATGTAGTGTGCCCACCTCTTATATAGAGGTATATATCCACCCCCTTGGACTGGTCATTTACTGTGTTTACATTGATTGCATTATAAGATTATACAATTTATATTGAGATAAGTAATGAGAACAAAATGGCAGATAGGGCTAAATAGTGTAATGTAAAGATGCTAATCGGAATATTCTGGTAGCATTCAGCCAGTGCAACCAGACACTTAAAGGCATGAAAATTCTCGCTCAGGTCATCCATCCATCCATCCATCCATCCATCCATCCATGCATCCATCCATCCATCCATCCATTGATCGCCACACGCTTTATCCCAAGTGGGGTCGCGAGGGGTGCTGGTTTGCTCAGGTCAGCTCGCCTCAATTAGAATAACTGATCCTGACCAGTGTCTTAATGCATGCAAAACGTATTGTCCATCAGTGGAAACCACCCCTCTCAGCTGGATTACTATTACGGGTGTAACAAAAAAATTGATTCAATTCAATTAATTTTATTTCTATAGCGCCAATTCATAACAAATGTCATCTCAAGGCACTTTACAGTTCACCAGATCATTCAGTCAGATTTATTCATAGTTTTCTATCTAAGGAAAACCAGTTGATTGCATCGACTCATTGACTCAAATGCAATCCCTCACACTAGGCATGCTTGTAGTGACAGTGGAGAGGAAAAACTCCCTTCTAACGGGAAGAAACCTCCAGCAGAACCAGGCTCAGTGTGAGCAGCCATCTGCTGAGGCCGACTGGGGTTCAAGAAGACAGAATCAGTGACAGAAGACAGTTGATGTTAACTCAAAATATAACTGAATAGATCTTCAATATCCCATATACCATGCAACTTTTTTTCTTCCTTTTGTATGCTCTTCTTTTTTGACTATTTGTGCTGACGTAACGAGTAAATTTCTCCACTGAGAGACCAATAAAGTCAATCAATCAATGTAAAAAAAAATATTCATGGACAAACGTCCTTGTTTTGTCTTACTTTTATATAACGCTTAAATCTCCAGCTGTTAGTTAGCAGTGCACCCACCAACAGCCTATTTTTACTGTAAGCTGATCTGAGCAGATGCAGCAAAGTAACAAGATCCCGTGAGATTTTTTAGAGCTATATTACTATAAAACATGCGATAAATTTTTGTCTTTGTTGATATATAGGGGTATATACATTTAAATCGTATTGTGATGCGTATTGCATCAACAAATTATTGCCAATTAACACCGATTATTACAGTTTCATTCCACTCCTGCTGAATAAGATCAGAATATTCCCAACTTTCCAATTTTCCATTTTAAGTCAAATCAGCTCTTTATTACTTATGTACATGGTAACGAAGTAATGTCTAATATATTATAATAGACTAATATAACAGTCCTTGATGTAGTGAAGTTTGATTTACAACTTTAAACCATTAACTTCTGAAATGGTTATCAGTTCGTCTAACAATTAATTTGAAAATTCAGCATTTTGTATGGCGAGACGTCTTCTTATGTTACTGAAATATTAAACCCTCATAATCCTGCTCAACCCTTAAGTTCTGAAGACATAAATACCATTTCTTTTTACAATTGCTTCTACCAATTAAAAACCTTAAATATCCCCTTAACAACTACAAGCTTAAAATGTGGTTTATTTGTATGCGAAGCTAACCAACCAAACAGGCTTGTTAGATTTATTGTCACTCAAATATCGAACATTTAATCTAAAGGGGCTGCATTGAAACATCATGTAAAGTTGTCAGGATTCATTGATTTGGTATCATGAATACCTGAATTTAATACTCCCAAATAAAACGGAAGTATTTCATTCACAGCAGAAACAAGATAGCCACTTCAGTTCTTATATCTATGTAGACGATGCAATAATATTTTTGCATGATTGATGTCCTATAAACACATAGCATCTGTATGCCATGGCATTAAGGAGAATAATGAATGTTATGAGAGAAAAACATGCAGAAGGGCTGAAAGAGCATCATCCAAAACAATCGTTTTTACCACAGAGTCATGTGTGCAAAAATGCAAAGCTTTAAATCCAGAGGCTGTGGAGCTGAAAGAGAAATATGGCGGAGAATAATGTAGATAAGTGTGAACCTGTCTAGAAATGAAAGGCAGAGCTGGTTATCTGATATGACTTTCCCTCCAAAGCATAACCAAAGCACATCTCAACTCCACGCGTGTTTAGGGTATCAGTCCTAGGCAGCACAAGCATGAAGAGTCGGAAACTCATTTCAACCTGAACAGCTTTTTGATTATTTTCTATTTTTTTTTTCTTTCTTTTTTTCATTCTCGCTCTAGCTTCTTCCAGTCCTCTTAACATAAAAACCAAAAGCAAAGACAAACTGGTAACTCTGGCTCAGCAAAGCATGAATACAAACCAGTTCGGCAGAAGGCCCTGCTTTCAATAAACGACTCCTACCTCTCAGATTAAAATACCTTACAAAAATAAAAGCATTTCCTCAGCCAATTAAAGGAGGATCTATTTGATTTTAAATACCAACTTTGGTGACTAAAATGAAGCTGTGAGAGCCCTGCTGCAGCCACATGTCACAGTCACACCAGCTAAGGCTAGAGCAAACCCAGATGAACTACAGTCTAAACCAGACAGCTTAACCTTCTCATTTTAATGAATGTTGTCCTTAATAAGAATGACTCATGTTATTTGGCCTTTATCTGTGCTTTTGGTAATCACTCTTACAATCTGTACATGACTCCATAGACAGTCGCGTGTATTAAGAATTATGCCGATCAACTTACAGGACATGCAGCATCGGCTCTGCCCACAGACATCTGCTTAATAATAATAATGATGGAGGCTGATGTGCGGTCACTGAAGATGTCAACAAGGAGAAAGTCACAGAAACTCCGCAAACGGGTAAGAAATGGTGACTTGCATACAAAGGCTCAGCAGTAGATCTAATCCCCATAAATGTTTACTTGTTTTTTTGTCCAACTGAGTCTAATTTCCTCTGCATTAGCAGCAGTGAAGCCGGTACAAAGCAGAGATAAAGAGAAGGTAACTCAGATGAGCTCTGCGCTTGCTCTGCTTTAACCCTGCAGATCAGACGTGATGTAATGGGATTTAAGCTACTTCAGGCCTAGACTGCTGATGCCTACGCAATTTAATTTCCTACAGCCTGTGACACACAACGATTTGTCTTAATAAAAAAACGTATTATTTTAACTCGTCAATACGCCTTTAACACATTAGGACTTGCAACACTTTCCTACAAATGGGAGCTGCTGAACCTGAAGACTGCCACGTGTCTCAATGGCGAAGATGATGCTGTTTTTAAAACCTAGGAAATCAAATACATTAAAATACAGAAAAAACTCACTGACTTAAATTAATTAATGATACAATTTTATATATTTTTTACCAATTTCTGATGGGTTTTTCACTCCAAAAAATGAACTATGCTACCCATTTTGATATAAATGAATTAACTTATTAAGCATAACTTAAAGTTTTTTACAGACACATTAAATTCTGAGATCAATTCCATTTTTATCAATTTTTTCCCAATTTCTGCTTCAATTCATCTAAAATGTTCTGTTTCATCTAGTCTGTTTGTGTGCCTTTCCCTAAATACTTTAGTTTGCACAGATTTGATCATCTGCATGACCAAAAATACAAGCTGATTCACCCAGCATGCCAAAAGGTGCATTAAAAGAAGCTCCTGCCACCAACCATCCTGCTGCAGATTTAGTGTACATCTCCAGATAACCTCAATTACTAGAATAGTTATCCGAAGACAGGTTCATTTTTTAGTTTCTAATGTGACATTTGATTTAACTCACCAAATATAATACGCATATTTACAAAACAGATCCATGAAACTTAGAAAATGTTTTTAACACTATATTATATCAGAAAGATGTTATTGATTACTACAATGAAAAAATCAGATTCAATAATCATTCCTCTGCATGCTCTCCCCACCACTCCTCCTCTGGAGACATAGATCTGCGTTAGATGATGTAGAAGTGACAGTTTAAGTGCAAATCATGTTCATCGGCAAACCAATTTTAAAACTGATTTCTCCTTAAACAGTAAAACTAACCACTTGTGATGCAAATACTGCACACATGATTACAGGCATGCTGTTCTCCTATGCATTTATTGGAACCCCGATAGGGAAGTTCTGATTGCTTTGCATTATAAAAAATGTACGTACAGGGATATGTAGAGTTACCACTCTACTCTGCTGCACTCCTTTTGTGACCCTTGGCTTTGTTTTGCCAGCTGGCTTCAGACATATTTATGTGACATTTTGAAATGCAGGTATGATGTTGATGTTGCAAAAAGTGACGTGAGTTGCTTTAATTATTTATGGGTTCATTAATTTTTCACCATGAAATGCCTCTAGCAGTGTTTTTAAATAGAAGCCTGGTGTCTATCAAAGTAAAATGATTTGGGATTGTGAGTCTTGTGCTCATTTTGAGCTGGATTGGGACGTATTATCACAATTTCATTTGTTTTGAAAGGAGAACATTTAGTGCTAAAAAGTTGCCCCCCCAAAACAATTTTTTTAAAAATATATATTAGGTCGGTATTTGTTGTTGTTTTCTTGCATCATTACTGGTTGATACGTGCAAAAGTTGGCTGATAAGTTAGATAAGACATGCTTCGAGGTCACAAAAAGCTCATAAATTACAGGTTCTTACATTTGCGATCTATTCTTAATATTTTCTTTCATTTCTTAACACATTGTTTAAAACAAGACTTTTGAAACACTTATCAATGTGTCATTTTTATAACATAAATTGAATGGCAGCCTCGTGGTTAGGGCATAGAGCTTGGAATCCTAAGGTGAGTTTGAAACCCACTCCCTGTAACGATCTTGGTTCTGTTGTTTTTCTTTAAGTTTTCTGTTTCAAGTTTAGCCAGGTTTTTCATTGTTTTCTAGCTTTTTTGGTGTGTCTGGATTCATTTAAGTTGCTTAGGTTTTTCTGTCTGTCCTCTGCTGCCTCCTTGTGTTCTTTTTCCCTTGGCTTCCTCGTCAGCTCTAATCACACCTGCTCCCTATCAGCTCATTAGCTCTACCTTTGTTCAGTCAGCCATAAATACACTCCCTCTGCAGTCCCTCTTTGCTGGTTCCTCGTCTTACCTTTCCTCACCCTGGCTCCTTGTTGGGTTTTCCCTGATGTCTCCATGGTTCTGGTTAGTGTTTGATTTTTATGTTGGATTTTTGGATTCCTGTTTTTGTTTAACATTTTTTAAGTTGGATTTTTGGATACCTGTTTTTGTTGCCTGATCTTGCATTAAATCCTCCAAGAACTCACCTCTGCCTCTCAGCTTCTGCTTTTGGGTCCAATTAAAAACCGTTAAACCAAATCCCGACACTCCCAAGACCTTTAACCCCCGATTGCGCCCCAAGATGGCAGCCCCTCATTTAATCCAAGGGGATGGGTTAAATGCAGAGGGTAAATTTCTCTAATGTGAGATCAATTAAGTTAAACTATTATTACTATTTTTTTTAAAAAGCAATATATTTTCTAAGAATGAGCCCAAAAACATCAGCATCATATTGAGGATCGGTTAGACGGAGGTCAAAATAATTGGCTTTGGCCTAAAATACCCTCTCTCGGTCGCTCTCTCATAGAAAGTGAACTTATTTGGTCTAGTCAGTTACATACTCTGCAGGAACAGAGAGGTTTGTATTATTTCCTAGAGATAAAAATAACAAAAAATAACATCTTTCACTTCTAAGAAGTGCTTCTAGAGTTCTTCCAGCATTTTTTTGAGCACATATTCTGGGGAGACCTTATTTTTTTTTTTCCTTGTATGATTTCAAAGAAATATGAAGTGGGTGTCCTGCAGAGGAAGGAGGCCCCCACGAAGAGTTCTGCACTTTTCTTTTTGCAAAATATGAAATGTTTTTCAGAGCTGTAAAAGGCTAAGCACATTATCAGCTTCATGAGATTTTAGTCTTTTGTTGTTTTTTTTTGTCTTTAAACTGAAATTTATCTCATTATCAAAACCTACAAAGTAAAACCTGTGTATGAGCAACAGCTTTGTAAAAGGGTAAGGCAGGTAAGCAAAGATTGTAGTTCTAGCTTCCAATAATGCTTCAAATAACCAACTGATGATATTTAAAGCTCAGTCTTTATTTGTGTAGAAAACTGAAATGACATTTGAAAATGTAATCTTGCTGAAGTTGTGCTCTGGCTGTTTTCAACACCAAAATCCAAAAATGATTTGCTGTGCATTGAGCTAAAAAAAGGCAAGATGTAATAACCTTTTTTCTTTTGTTTAATTTGCAAAGCAGGAATAAACACATAAGTATAAAAGGGTGAAGGAGGAGGAAGAGGCTTTGCCTTTCTCTGCAGTCAGTGGAGTGACCATTTTATCCCTGTCAGTCCAGAACAACTGAAAACTGTTGCATTGTGTTTTAGTCACGGTCAGCACGACAAAGCTGTCGTCATCGTTACACAAAGGTTGAGTCAGCTGATGTAGAAGGAGAGTAAATCCATGATCACAGCAGCTTTTTTCTCTCTTCTTAATCAAATTTATAAACAAAAATAAATAAAGCAAACTGTCACTTTTGGGGTCATCTTCTTCATACTAGTGCTTTTTAATCTGTCATCTTTTCATGGTGATAAGAAAAAGGAGCAACCTAATGTACAAGGTTGGTCATCAAAACCTCACCAACCCCAGGAACAGCTAGGTCTGCTCCAGTTCTTTCCTCCTTCCCTGCTTTATCCAAATCCATAAAAAGCCTTGATGGCCACGCTCTACATTACAGAGACAGAAATTGCCTCCACATCCAACCCAATAATGTGCATGAACAATAGCAAAGCATTAGGTGACTGGCAATAAATATTTGAAAAGAGGCACTTTGCTCCTGGAAAATATACCAATAGATTTCAACCTATGAAGATAGTGGACTAATCTTATCAGGGCTGTAGAGCGGCGCATATAATACTGAAAAATGGTCAAAGTGCTGCAATTGCAAGACGAATCATTATCAAAATTAATAAAAGGCCCTTTTTTATAAATCAAGTCGTCATGTCAGCTTGTTCTTTCTAGGTAGAAATGCAAAAAATCGGGTCCTAAAGACTAACTGCAATTAGGGCCTTTCTTGTTTGACTGTAAAACTACCTGGAAAATGGAAGTCTTAAACTATAGGCTCACTCTGAGAGCATTTGAATGTCATTTGGTTAATGGATCCGTATTCAGGTCTTTTTTTTTTTTTGAGTTGCTGCTTTGAAATGCAAGGCAGGTGTCTTGATAGAAAGTCCACGTTTGAAGGAACCATCCTGTCAATTTGGTTTTAATGACAATTCAGCTTCTAAGAAGGGGAAATGTTAGTCACACTAAATCTAGCACGACAGGCCTGATTTCACTCAAACGTTTTCCTGCTTTAAATGACGAGCCAATTCGTCCAAGATGGCAGGATGTGGTTTAACTCACAGGTAAACGTGAGCTGAGCACAGGTGGTCATTTTCAAAAGAACAGGAATAAAGACAGGCTCTAAATCACGGAGAAATTAGAGAATACGTATTAATGCTGCGGCAGGTTCTGAATCAAAATGCACACTTGAAAGTGAATTTAAGATTTTTTTTCTATTCGAAATGTAAATGTCTTCCCTCTCCTGCTCCCTAAATTAAATAACAAAGATGTTTCTCAGCCTTCGCAGGTGAAAGAATCAATTAGGGGGAATCTAATAGCTAAGCTCTCTCAAGTAATAACTTCATTTCACTGCTGCCCCTGTGAGACACAAACAAATTTCAAATGAGACAATGAAAACAATCAACAAATCAAGCTAGAAAAACAAGCGACCAAAGCAAATAAGAGCTGGAGGGGGAAAAAAACAAACAAAAAACGCTACTTTATAAAGGTTAAAAACAGTAAGAGGTGAAACGAAGACAAGTAGAGCCTTTACCTCAGAGCAGCAGTGCTGCTGTCAGTCTGCAGCAAGTGCAAATTATCTCATACAGAGTGAAGGGAATGATTTAAATGTTCTCACCAAGAAGACAGAAGGATTGTGTAATGGGTATATACTGAATATCCGCATACATCGTGTCGCTACGAGGCTATTTAGATCTTTAAAACAAGGAAATAGTCCATGCTGCTAATTATTTATCAAACTCTGTATCCTCATTAAAATCCTCTACAAGCTAAACAAAAGTTTATCATAACGCAGAAGAAACTGCAGCAAAATAACAGCAAAGCACCACAGAAATATTATTTCAGACAGAATTATGTTGAACAGATAACACTGTCATGTTATTTTGGTAATTTCTAAGATCTTCTGTAACAAAAAGAGACAATTGTCAAAGCATTGCAGTATATAAAAGCTTGAGGCATGGCTCACATCTTTGCAATCAGGACTTTTTTTTTTTTTTTTCTCCTTCCTTCTAAATCTCATGAAGAAAAATGAACAGTGGCAGCGCATGAAATTCTGTAATTAAAGCCAGATTAGTAATAATGCTCTGATTGTAGTCATGTCTGCTCTGCATATATTTAGTTACCAGGTGGTGATTATGATTTACTGATTATGAGGAATTATTAAACAAAAAAAGAAGAAAAAAAACATTTCAAAGGAATAAATAATTGTAAATATATTTTAAATAATCTTTTCTTGTAACAACTTTTTTTTACATTAAGCTTTTTTTCTCTTCCATAGCATTTCAGTGAGACTTTTCTATCTATTAAGTTACAGATCTGTAGAGTGAATTTCAACAACAAATGTACCATGAGAGCTGGTAATAAATGACACAACCTGCCTGAATCAATGAGTTGAGGAAACTGCTTCTGTTCAGCAGTTATAAATGGTTGTCACTGTGTAAAACACAGCCTTTCTTCCAGGCGGTGAAGGATCGGAGCTGCATGTCCAGTGGCAATCCCGACAACCCTTTCCCGTATTCCTTCAACGGGAAAGACAGATTGCATTTTTCCCCATCACCTCTACCAGGGGCCGGGGCCCATCACATCTGGGAGGCAAGCGCAGTTTAGTGTTCTCCCTGTCACCTACAGGTCTATTGATGTGCAGTGGCTGGAAGAAAGTCATAGAAACTCCTATTTGCAGTTCTCTACAAGCCAAGAAGAAGAAAGGTGTCTGGTTCGGTGATAGCGGAATAAAATAGCATGTGTAGCAAAAAGGAAAAAACAGGGAAAAAAATACATTGAAGCATAGTAGTGGCAGCATTATGCATTAGGGAGGAATAAAGGGCAACGCTGAAAGAGAAACTTAGGGTCTGCAGAAGACTAGAGAATGTGATCGAGGGTCAACAACTATAGAGGTACAGAGCTACAGTGGAGAGGTTTAGATCATTCCTCCGAAAACCTGCACATTTGACTATAGATGTATTCCTCTTCCAACACACCTAAAGTCTAAATTACCCCCAATGCACATCAGCATGTTTTGCAAAATCCCGGTCATTAAGCACTCATTTGATTCAGGTATGTTGGAGCAGGGATGCATTCAAATGCTGCAGAAAGGTGGCATGCAAGGACGGGAGTTTTAAACCTTTGGATTAGATCAATGTACATGTGCAGTATGTGTTTAAATGGTCCAGTCAAAGTCAAGACAAGACCTTAATTGGAAAAGGGAATCTGATGCAAGAGTTAAAAAAAACAAAAACAAATCTGCAAATGTGTTCTGATCCAAGTTGGACTGAGTTGGAGTTATTTTGAAAGGAGGAATGGGTTAACCCTAACCCTAACTGGTATATGTTTTAAATTTAATATTGATCATATTATAAAATATAAGTATAACTTAAAAAAAGCAGTATACAGCCGCATTCAACCATACACTGACACTCAGATCTGGAAGCATCTTGAGATTAAGAGCCTTGACTGATGGGGGGGAGGACTGGAATCTACTAACAACTTCCAGATTGCATCCCTCTCTTCCTTTAAAAATATATATATATTTTAAAGAATACGTTAAAGTTTCTAGTTGTAATATGAGAGAAGGTTGAAACATTGACAGGATGTGAATACATTTGCAGGGAAACCATGCAGCATCTTGGACGGTGCTTGCAACATTTTAATCCCACATCTTCTGACTAAATCAACATAAGAGTATTTAATTGACTCGAGAAAAGCTGCTGATGGCAAGAAAAGTTGACTCTCAGAAAGCGGCGTAATTTAAGACTTGATTACATCTGAGAAGCTAATTCTAGGATTTAAGATTCAGTGAGACTTGATAAAACCATTTTTTATAAATGCATTCGGAGATGTTAACAATCTAGCCTAAGCATTGCAAATTGCAGGCTGCTTTTGTTTGAGACCCATTGATGATTAAAGTAAAAGAATTCAATGGTGATTACGATAAGTGCATGAAAACATACAAAAGGTCACGATAAATACATGCGCTGGCAATCTAAACTCATCAAATAATCAGCTGGAATAAAAAAAAAAAAAAAAAAGCAAACAAGAAAATCACACCTTTGCTGTTATTTAAATACAGGCTACTGGATAAGTCAACAAGATGGGAGCCGTGGGGAGAATCTACCTACCCTGTTGAGAAAGATGACGGAGACGCCCTTTTCAAAGTTTGAGCCCATGAACCCATGAAAGGTCTGTTCATGCCCCTGCCGGCATGAATAATCACCCCCCCAGCTCCCCTGTAATGTGCTGCGGATGATGTATTGGGCTACATTTATTACTCCTTCGCTTCCACCTGGCTGGGAGCAGCAAGTCCTCCATTAATAAACTTAAAAATAAAAAAAATGGCAGTGCATAAAGATTTCTGCACAACCCACTGTGACTGCAGGCTTAGATCTACTATTAAAACCATGTGACCTAATTGGAAGAAAATTAAGAGTCATTTTCACCAAACAAAGTGTGATCGACAGTTCTCCGTGGTTCCGTTTACCACAGCTGCTGGTTAGACATTAAAGGTCCAGCTTTGGTTAGTTAGCACTTACACATTGCTCCTAACATTTAAAGATTAGCTGTGCAGGATAACACATTCTTATTTAAATGTTAATATGGGATTAATACAGCTAGCAGTGGTATTACAGGATTAAGGCACCAGCATATGTCATCCTTTAGCTCCAGACTGAGAGCATGAATCTGCCTGACAAATACGTCACACACAAAACAAAGCCTGGACTTTCTGACCTCTAAGTGACAAGGTCAAAAAAGTGGACTTAAAGAGACAAGATTTAATGGCTAAAATAAGGAGTTTAATGACAATGAGCTGAATAACACAGAAAGAAAAAGAAAATGTGTTGCCTTAGCTGCACCGAGGCTTGATAATTAATGTTAGGGCTTCTCAGCAAAGGATACAAAACCAGACAAAACAATGGAAACTGTTAAGGTTAATTTTCATACAAAATTTTTTAAAGCTTCTCGTTAAATCTTAAATCAGTGGATGGGTTTATTTTACAAGGTGGCCACGTAAATAACCGACTACTGATTGGACTCTATATTTTCCAAAATATACAATTTCAGAGTAAATTCTAAATAAGTTTTTTAAATATCGGTGGGTAGAAACTGAAAAAAATACACCATGAGCTATCATATAGACAAATGAGATATTCTATTTTCGAAAATTAAATGGGAATATTTACAGTGGTTCTCAAAATGTTTGATTCCAGGTATATTGTGAAATGTTTCCGTTCCAAAAGGAGAAATAACCTGTTTGTATAAAGTGCCTGGCTAAAGCTCCTTTTGATTATCTTCAGCAAACAATCTTCTTGGCTTCATATTTACATCATTATATTTCATTTTTCTGACATAGAAAAAGAAATCCGTTGTCTTAGTTATAATATCCAG
Organism: Cyprinodon diabolis; assembly: GCA_030533445.1. Taxonomy (NCBI): domain Eukaryota; kingdom Metazoa; phylum Chordata; class Actinopteri; order Cyprinodontiformes; family Cyprinodontidae; genus Cyprinodon; species Cyprinodon diabolis. The sequence continues at coordinate 6,824,545 of CM060084.1, forward strand.
ACATTTCCTCATTTGCAGAGGAGTTAAAAATATTGTTTAGTTTGAACGTTGTTAGATTTTGTGTTTCTGTTATTTGTGTTTAGTTTTGATTTTTTGATAACTTTGTAACACTTGCCCAGAGATACCAAATAAAAAAAAGCATTTTGTCCCCTTTAGAACATTAAATGCTCTTTCTTTGACAAACCAACTTGCTCCTATTCTAAGCCTGTTAATACTGCACGACAAAGCCAAATATGTACCAAAATCTGCAGATGAAAACCCTCAAAATCAATGCCCCTTTCCAAATAAAAACTAGCATTCACATTTGCATGCAGAAATCACATCTCAGATATGTGTGATTTCAGAATTTCCACTCAGAGACACCTAATGGGCCAGATGTGGCCACATAAGCCTTCAAATGCCCAGGTCTGTTGTTAACTCGGAAAATGTTCCTGGCTCCCTCGCCTTCTTTAATTCATCCTTTAAGCTGCAAGTACTGCAAATGGAGGCTGATAAAGGTCACCATTGTTAGGTGTGTGTATACAAGCAGGAATAGCCTTTGTTATTGCACCAAATACTCGAATGCTGAAATCCATAACAGATGAAAAAATACACCATTACATTTAGATAGCGAACATGGAGTTGTGGTTTTTCTACATCTGTTTGCATGTGTCTAAGAATGCACACATGTTAGAAAGGTCTCAATAGTGAATCTATTTAAACTCACCCTCCACAGAGAAATTACTTATTTGTCCAATTTATTACAGGCTGTTTCATTCTATGGAGAGACGCCTCGAGAATTCACAGGCCTCTTGATTGAAATCATTGCCGCTGGGAGAACGGAGCCAACACCCTCAGAGGAGCTGCTATTCCGAAAGTGAGTGAATCATTGATTTCCAGCAGGAAATCATCAAGACAAATGTATGGTAAATGAGAGAACCGAGATGGCAAATGGTCCAGTTCAGCGGGATATTCAGTTATCGCTGTATTTTGCTTGAGATGGGCCACCGGTGTCCAGCTATTCACAAGCTTGTGGTTAAGTGAGGTCTGGTAACTCACAGAGGATGTTTGCTCTTGTTCGTAGTGCAGGTGAAAACAAAAAGTCCCTCTGAAGCGAGCTATGTTTTTCTAAAAGCAGATTAAAATGGATTTTTGTCCTGTAAAACATATTGAAACAAAACAAAAACGGCAAAAGATCTTGAACAAATACAAATCTTAAGGCACATTCTATGCCAAAGGGCTGCTCTAATGCGGCGTAATATAGTTTAAGGAGATATTCTTTTTAAATCCCTGCAAGAAATGTATGACAATTAAAATTAAAATAACCAACAAAGGAGGAAAAAAAGTTAAATAAAGTTAAAGTTAAATAAAGTATATGTAGTTATTCTGATATTCCGCTATTCTCAATTGAGAGCTTCCTGGATGGGAAGCGAAACATCTTCAAACCCTGGAAACCAAGTCCAGTGGATTGTTTTTAAACTTTCACGGAATGACTATGACCTGGATGACTGAGAATCTTCATCAGCATAGCTGTAGTTATATTAAAAAGTTATTTGCTTTTCATTCTGTAGCAGGAACGTCGTCTTCACTTCTAAGAATGTCATAAAAAGCCTTCAAAGATCAGCTACACAAATAAAACAGCTGTGGTTTTTATGGATTGGTGAAAAAACAAAACAAACAAGGCATCCCAATCCTTTATTCACCTCAGAACAAATCAAGATTTTCTAAATTGAGGGCATTATTTGATTTTAATGAAAATTGACGAGTTTTGAAAAAAAAAAAACAAGAGAAAAAGCGAAAACTCGAAGAATGCAAAGTGAGAGAAGCGGCATTCTTCAGAATGAGGTGTTTGGCTGTAGTGCCGTGACAGACGGAGATAGGAGGGGAAAAAAACAAAACAAAAAACTCTTTGTTCTCGGAGCCGATGTCCTTGGTATGGAAATGCTTCTTTGGCTAAAGAATCTAAGATGATATCTGATGTTGTGCCACTTTCTCCAAAGAAACGTTGGAATGCTCCTGCTTTTGTCGCTGTGTCTGTTCTCATTTATCTATGTAAAGCACACACTGAGGCGGAGAAAAGGTCACCTTAGAGGTTTATAGGATACAATCCATGTGACATATACGATACACAGAGCAGGGCTCCCGGGTCTTTGATGATCCTGTTTCACATTTAGCATATCTTTGAAATGAGCTCCATAAAAGCATCGCTGGCAACAACGTTGACCAGCAAAGGGAAAGAAATAGAAAGAAAGCTGGTTAGTTAGTCAACTATCTGCAGTCGGCAGAACAAACATGCTGATTATGGTGAACTGTTGTTCTAAAATAATGTTTCCTTAATAGAGCTAATCTATGTCTACTTTTAAGGCTGGGCCTGAAACTTTCCTTTTTGATAAAGCTTATAGTTGGACTTGATCATGTTATCCTGAGCTAGCTCTAATATATACTGCTATAAGCTTAGAATGCTGGAAGACATAGGGACCCCTTTAGATAATTCTGCTTCATTCTATTTCTATTCTCCAAACCCTAAATTTATGTTCTGTCTGCTTTTTTGCATCATAGTCCCTTGTTTATTGATGCTGAAGATTTTTAGATCTTAGTCCTGTTTCTCTCCTAGACATAGCTATAGGCTCAGCCTTTACTGTGACTATATTGATGTTCTCACTTTAAGATTGGCTTAGAGCTTGTCTGCTTTACAGGTTGTTTTTTTTTCCTAGTCACATTTGGAGATAATATAGAATAGAAATATAGAAAATATTGACGGATCAGTCTGCTTCTCTCTTTTTGAACTCCAGACGGCCTTGGCAGAAGGCCATTCAAACTGAACCTGGCTCTGCTGGAGGTTTCTTCCAGTTGTTCCTCTCCACTCTCGCTGTACATTTGCTCATTGGGAGGGATTGCTGTAGAGTCAACAGAACAATGCAGACGACACCAGATTCTACAATGTGACACTACAACGGCAACTTGTACAATACATAATGTTCAATTACTATTTAATACTCTGTGAAACAACCTATTTCTTTATATTTGATACCCAATAAAATAGCTATATATATATATATATATATATATATATATATATATATATATATATATATATATATATATATATATATATATATATATATATATATATGTGTGTGTGTGTATACCAATCTATATAAATATCAATGTAAATACTCTCTGCAATAACCCACTGTATACACTGTATTTACTCCATGCACCTTTTCTTCCTTTTGGCACCTTCTTCTACTTTTTGACTATTTCAGCTGATGTAAGGAGTCAATTTCTCCACTGTGAGATCAATAAAGTCAATCAATCAGTCAGCTGGTTTCCTTTAATAGAAAACTTTGAACCAATCTGACTGCATAATCTGGTTGAATTATCCTTGTAAATTGCCTTGAGATTAGATGTGTTGTGAATTGGTGCTGTATAAATAACCTGAATTGAATTGGATGAAGCCCCTTTAGTTTCACACAGTGATTGTCTAAACTAAAAAAAAACAACTAAACTAAACCTTGCAAGGTAGGTAGATGGCAGTGGAGGGGCTCTATTTCAGTCTCCTGATGGGCAGCAACATGTGTGGGAGGGGCAGTGCCTGCTACCAAAGGCCTCAAACAGCCACAAAAAGCTCAATCCGATCCTTTCTCTGGGATCCCTTCAAAATATATATATAAAGTAAGTGATTTTTTTATAGGTTTCGAGCTTTTTGAAACCTTTGCAGACCTTGATAATTGGTCAATGTCTTAATGTGTGAATAAAAACCTGAGTGCCTTTGTGACTTCATTTTCCCAGCAGCTTAATCAAAAGCGATAATCAAGAGAGACCAGGCTCTGCAGCTCACAAGCTGCTCCCTGTGGCTGTCAAGAATTCATTGCCAGATTGTCAAGCAGGAAGAAGATGACCAAAGTGTATTTAAAGGATTTCCGCAGTCCTTAATGGTATTTATTACTTCTCAGCTGCTGCAAGGAGAGCCCACATTTAATTGAAGCAGTGGATCTTTTGGTTTGAAGACTACCGGTCGAGATGGATTCCTTTTTTCTGCTGCTAAGATTGACCGTGAGTGAATCCTTGTGACTTAGAGAAGGGACATTATTTAACAAGGACCCTAAGTGACATTAAGGAGCATTAGGTTCCGGGATTGTTAAGGCACTTGTCACACCCCAGAGGCATCCATCTGCGCAACGCTGGTTTCAATCAATAGATAAGTAATCAACTGCAATGGGAGGCAGCGAGCAGTATTACTCACACAGACTGGGTCCTGAAACAGCCTCACCGCCCAGAGAGAGGAGATGCACAGAGCACACGGGGAACTTATCTTGCAGCTGAGCGCAGAGGTATCGACAGGCCAGAACTAAGAGCATCTTAGTATCGGTGCGATCACTCAGAGCGACTGTGCTTTCATGTTACGATCTTTCATTGCCTGAAAAGTCAATGCTGCAGATAACACGGGAACCAACATGCCTTAAGATAAATGTCCTATTTGATATAAACCATAATGCTGTCATCATTTAAAACCTATAAAAAAAGCCAAACAAGTGACCAAAGCATAAAGGGGAAAGTAGTGCAGCGGCATCGCCTCGCTGACATTTAATTTTTCTATTAAGAGCTGTGAATTGTTGCACATGAAATGATGGGATTGCTGGTGGGGGGGGGGGAGAAAAAAGCAGATGTGTGGGAAGCACGTCAGCAAAGCTGAGAAAAAAAACTGGAATCAATGAACTCGGAAAGGTTGTGGGAAACAGCAGCAGAGAAATGGTCAGTGTTCAACAATGATTGACGTCAGCTTCTGAAGCTGAGGTGCCTGCTCAACTTTCTCATCAAGCATGACATTTATAGACATGTTCGGGTAAGACGTTGGAGATTATTCTTGTAAGGAAACTGAAAGTAGGACAAAAGTAATTCCTTTTTCCACATTTGGCTCACCTATAAAAAAAAAAGGTCATTATGTTAGCGTGCTGTGAAATCCTAACAAAGGCAATTACACCTGCTTTATAACTGTTCTACACCAAAAAAACCCAAATCATATTCACTAATGGTCCATACAGGAGCTACAAATGATTTGTCAATGTTTACTTTAGCCATAGCGTACAGGAAGAGCCAACAAGCTCCTTGGCATACTAAAGCTTATTAAGAACAATGACTGTAGTGTCAGAGAAAAAGATAATTAGTTCTTCAAAAGAGAGCCTCCTCTGCTCCACTTTCCCTGTACAATAATACCATGTATGTAAAAGGAAAGGAAAAAAAGTGACGGAACAAAGAAGACTCAGAACTGTGATCCTGGATTTTTTTTTAGCTTAATATGACTAATTATTTCATAACTGATTAGCGTCCAAATGAGTCTATTCAAATAGTTCACCAGCTGATTTACGCAGAACATTTAATCAGCCTAAAAATCCGCGGTAGTGGTATGTCTGGAGGATAAATCAGGGCATTGGTAGCAGCAGCAACCGTGGTGCAAGAATAAATCTAAATTAGATGGAGAAAATGCTTGATATGCCCACAAGTGTCGAATGTAGCAGGCAGCAGTGATGCCTCGGGGCTCAGAGGCCTTTAGAGCAACACCAACCACTGGAAAAACAGAATATCATTGAGCGCAAATATTCTCAACTTGGAGAAAAAAAAAAAAAAGGAATGAAAAAAACAAAAAACACTGACATGAATTTAACAACAAAACAAGCATATCAGGGGTTTCCAAGGGAAAGGCAAAGGTTGGCTAATGCGCTTTGCTGCATAAGAATACAATAAGTCTTCACATGATCTGCATACTAACCTTCCCAACAGACGTAATTACTGCAGGCTGGAGCGGAGAGCTGACTCTCTGCAGCTTTAGGAAAAATGGAAATAGCATTCTGATGCCATTTCATGATGCTAACGTGAGCTCGGTGTACATGCAAAGTATTACCTGAAGCTCCAAAGTCATTTTATCATCCCAAGTTTTTCTTTAAAAAAAAAAAAAACAATGTACATTTATATATTTTTTAGGGGGGCTCTCGTTTAACTAGAAAAATAGTGAGTTAGACAACAAACATTGGATCAGCATGCAGAAATCTACACATTAAACCTGAACATGATGCTTTATATTGTGGATATCCGCTGGGATTTTCTATGGTTTGATGGATGTGTTACATTTGAGAGCTGCACACCCGTTTCCATTTAGCATGACTTTTATTTGCATGAGAAACTCAAATTCGATTAAATATTTTGGTAAGTTTGTAAAATTAAAGAGATTATTTTATTTTCTAGAAAAAGTAGAACAATTTGACAGACTAAAAAAAATAAAATAAATTAACAGGATTAACATGATAAATAGGGTTTTTTTTTTTGTCAGGCATGGTCTATTATTTGGTAAAAAGATGCTAGCAGTGAACGGGGCATCTACTGTATGATGCCCGTGTCTAGAAGTGGAGACTATCCATAGTCCACACCTTTACCTTGGATGTATTCCTGGCAAGATAAGGCAAGGCAAATTTATTTGTACAGCACAATTCAGTACAAAGACAATGCAAAGTGCTTTACATGATTAAAATATAGGGAAATAAAACAGAACCAAAGCAAGTAGGAAAAAAAATTAAAATTAAAATGCAGAAACAAAAAAAAAACATTAAAAACAGTAGGACTAAAGAAAATAGGAAAGTTGAACTAATGATGTTTCAGTTGAACTGTTTAACTAGAACAGTTGAAGGCAATCCTTAACAAATGTGTTTTTAGTCTTGATTTAAAGGAACTCAGGCTTTCCGCACTTTTACAGTTTTCTGGAAGTTTGTTCCGGATAAGTGGAGCATAGGAACTAAATGCTGCTTCTCCATGTTTAGTTCTGGTTCTAGGTATGCAGAGCAGGCTGGAGCCAGAAGACCTGAGTGGTCTGGAGGGTTGATACACTGATAGCAAGTCTGTGATGTACTGTATTTAGGTGCTAAGCCATTCAGAGATTTATAGACTAACGGAAGTATTTTAAAGTCTATTCTCTGAGATACAGGGAGCCAGTGTAAGGACTTTAGATAGGGGGTGATGTGCTCTACTTTCTTAGTCTTAGTGAAGACACGGGCAGCAGCGTTCTGGATCAGCTGCAGCTGTCTGATTCACTTTTTAGGCAGACCTGTGCAAACACCGCTGCAGTAATCACTTCGACAAAAAATAAAGGCATGGATTAGTTTTTCCAGATTAGTCCTTTAATCCTGGAAATGTTCTTCCGGTGTGTTATGTGCGTCGGGCACATTAATTATTTTTGTTTCTTTTTTTTCCCCTTTTAGTGTTGTATAGACCTTAGTTGAGTCACTTACCAGTAAATTTTAGAGTTGATAATTATTTCTTTTTTCTTTTGTAAATGATTCGATTACGTTAATTTGTTGTGATTGGTCCGCCTATAAGTAGGCTGGGTTTTTCCCCCTCTGGGAACCTTCTGATCGAGCCACCGTCACAGAGAGAGCGTCCAGACGCAATGCGCACGTCTCCCGTCTTTGTAGGCCGCCGCTGACCTCTCCAGCCTGCCATGTGGTATTTTTTTCTGTCAACCATTTTTTTGCTGATTTTTTGTAACTTTGACCTGGTGGGACCAGTTGTCCTGTTTTCGTTTTTTTTATATATATATTTATTAGAGTTTTTCCGATTGTTCGGTACTAGCAGAGGCTTCGACGGCCCTGTATAGGGTTGGCCCTCTGCTGTACAATTTTGTTGCTTTGGATCGGCTCACCAGGTCCAACTTTCTGTTCATACTTTGGGTTTTTTTTTTCTTAGAGTTTTTTTGGACACGGGGAACTGGGGAAAAATCTGACTCTCTGTTTTTTTGTCTCTTTGCAGAAAAACAAAACAACTGATCTAAAAAGAAGTTCCAGAGATTAAGAATAAAATAATTCTTTTGAACCTCATGTTTGTCTCGTGTCCTCAAATATGTTGTGGCCTGGGTGGTCGTAGCAGGTGATAGAAAGCCGACCTTGTAATTGTCTTTAAATGCTTTTGGAGGTTTAAGTCTGAATCCAGCACTACACCTAGATTTCAGGCCTGATCAGTGGTTACTAGCTGAAGCGACTGAAGCTGTGTGCTATCTTTAGATCTCTCTTCTATTGGTCCAAAGATTATTAATGAATAATTTTAATTTTTGCAGCGCACATCTTCCTGCTTGACAATCATAGAAAAATGTCTCTCTGGAATATTGCACACGGTCTCCAACATTAACTAGGCAGCTGGTTTTTGTCAAAGTTGTATCCAAATATATAGTAACACCCAAAGTTTCCCAGCAGGACATTGAACAATGCATCACACTGTTTGGAATAATGACCCCCTTCATCCAGTGCATCGTGGTTTTCCTTTACTTAGTGATCCCCTTCTGCTGCTCACATGGTCATCTTTTGGGGGGGTCTTGGGGTCATTACAGGCAATTTGACTCATTAGCAGCCACACAGTCCCATACACAGGGATTACTGCATGAATGATCTTCTATCTGAACCAGGAAGGGTTTCTTGAGCCAATCAAACTGAAATAGCTTGTGTAGATCAGAGTAAATGGGCCAGGCTTCAAGCCTCACTACATCAGTAAGCCTTGTTAAGGGTCATTTTGTTAAGGGTTATTTGCTTAGAACAGGTTAGATAAACACCTATGAAGCAATAAAGAGAACATCTAAGAAGAGATGGAGTTAAAGACCCTGGTTTTCAAGGCATGACATGTTCAAAGACATTTTTCTGCTCCATCATCAACTCAGAAAAGAAAACCTTTACTAATTCATACTATATTCCTTAAACAGGTGAATGATCTAGTGCACGCTCTTTCCTTTCTCTGACGGTCTTCATGATATTAAGCCCGATGTGTATTAAAATGCAGCTATTCACAGCTATTGCAACCCATAGCAAACATGTAGAAAAAAAAAAACACTTGTAAATAACACAGCTTTTGTTAAAACAGCATAATCTGACACTCAAACTGGAGCAGTAGTTCTCTTACAGTGAGCTTCGGAGACGTTAATTTACGACTGTCTGTCTTTGATCCTGCTGGGTTTCTTGTTTGTTTAGCTCTGCTTTTTAATTGCTCCAACTCTAGAGATAACATGGTTTTCTGAATTGAATTGATTACCTTATTTTAATGTCATGACATTTTTTTAAACACTAGAAATTACATGTGTGTCGCGTTTTATTTTTACCCTTGGGAAACAAAGAAGCTGTGAATTAAGTAATCATCTCAGTTGCACTCGTTTTTTGTGTGATTTTGGTCAATTAAGCTATTTTTCTCCCCTGTGTTAATACACCTAAAATAAAGATCATACTAACATAGCATAACTATCTCTATAGTTATGCTGCTATAGGTTTAGACTTTTGGAGGACATAGGGACCCAAATTTCATCATTCTGCTTCATTCTCCCTCTATTCTCCTATTCTGCAGAATCTGTTAGTTCAATCTCTAACGTTCTGCTCTCTCTGCTTTTCCTCAGAGTAGCTTTGCCTCGTCTGTTCCTGTTTGGCTGTGACGTCATCCAGGAAAGAAACATCAGCTGTGCTGCTTCCATCAACACCCTTGTTTATAGATGCTGGAGATCTGCCTGTTTTCCAGTGTGGTCCTGTTTCTCTGACCGTGACTGAGTGGAAGTGCTCTCTTCATCCTCTGGCATGGGAGCTGCCTTGGAGCTCGTCTGCCTGGCTGTGTGTTTCCTGGACGGGGCCGCCTTTTACAGCTGCTTTTTGTGTCTCTGCTTCTGTCTCCTTGAACCCCAGTCGGCCTCAGCAGATGGCCGCTCACACTGAGCCTGGATCTGCTGGAGGTTTCTTCCTGTTAAAAGGGAGTTTTTCCTCTCCACTGTCACTACAAGCATGCTTAGTGTGATGGATTGCCTTGGAGTCAATGCAATCAACTGGTTTTCCTTAGATAGAAAACTTTGAATCAATTTGACTGTATGATCTGGTTGAACTGTAAAGTGCATTGGGATGACATGTGTTGTGAATTTGGCGCTATAGAAATAAACTGAATTGAATTGAATACTAAACATTTCTTTACATTTAACACTGCTGGCTCTATACATCTAAAGTCTAAAGCAATATCATAAAAGGTATGTTCAAAATCAAATCTGAAATATATCTCAGTTACATTTTAAATGGGCGTATATAAAGAATATAACACGTTTGGTTTAATAAGTTTGCAAAAAAAACACTGACTTTAACAACTTTAACCACACATATCACAATGTTAGTGTCTAAAGATACAAAATCTTAAACAGCGGGCATATCGATTAGCCCTCTTAACAGAACAACTTGCTAATCTTTCCCTGCTCCATTTGCCATATATAGTCAAGACATGTCATTCTTCTGCTGATAGTGGATATTGATTTTCACAGCGCTTTGCTCTAAATATCACACTTGTACAATAGAGTGGGCACAAAGGCTTTTCTCTGGAGGAGATTGCTGCGTAGGAACAGGGGTGCTGCTCCAGAAATTTAAAGGAATTTTTCATGGGAATCTGAAAAGCTTTTCAAACAGCCTATTGTTGTTCGTCCAGTTGTGCTCACCTATAATGGGCCATCTTGTTTTGTGGATGCAGTGGGGAAAAGAAAAAAAAACGTTTGGGTTAATGTGAGAGGAGCTCCACGGCTTTAAAGCAGCCCACCTTGCCTCCCCTGGTCCTAACTGTCCTTCCTCGGCTCCTCTTCCCATATGTGGCAGAAATTTGATTACTTGCCATTTTCCAGCTCATTAATGAACGCTTATGTTGCATTGGTAATGAATGTGTCCTAGCTGAAACGTGATCAAGCTCCTGGCCTCACTGAGTGCCTTTTCGGATTATTGCTTTCACCTTTGTGGTTTGTTTTACCGCTGTGGCAGCAGGAAGCCATGGCAGAGGCCCCGAGCGCAAAAAGGGAACATTTGCAGAGGAACCTAATTACAAAAGGATTTGTTTGAAATCATATACAGGGAGCATATGAGATGTGCTTTAAATAAAAAAAGAAATAAAGAAAAATGAGATGCTGTTCAAAACGATATGAAATAAACTTTATTCAATTCATTCTTCACTTAAACAGACTTTATCCCAACATAAAGTTTTCTTTAACCACTCCTAATCATCTCCCTTGCTTGCTTTCTCCCTAATATCACTCAAACAACTAACCCTTTGTTTAAAATAAGATCCTTATTCTTATCAAGCTCCAACAAAAGACCTCCACAGCTGAGAAGCTAAACACTCAGCTATGCCTTTCAGTCAAAAATCGAGCTCCATTCAGCCTCTGCAGATGGGACCGTTGATGCACATCAGCAGGATTCAGCAGAAGCAGGATATCAATGCATGACACCCATTTGCATCCATACGCCCTGTGCCAATTACTCCCAGTTTATTGTCGCCTGTGTTTACAGTAATTGCAGCTTATACCACTTGTGACTTGCAACCTCAGAAATGGGAGTCTTTTCTTTCCGTTTCTCTCAGTCAAGCCAAAGTCTTCTATTTGTCGAATTCTTACTTCGGGTTTCTGGAATACTTTGAAATTTAAGTTGCTTTTTTTGTGTGTGTGTCTCAAGAGTTACATAAGAGGATTGATAGTCTAGTCATGCGCTATATGAACTGAGGCACAGCAAGGAGCTGATTAGTTTTGTTTTAACATAAAGAACAAAAAAAAGAGGTAAACTGCCAGACTCCATCAGGGATTAAAAGCCAGCACCTCTCCAGACACTAATTAACACCACATATGTTTTTATTTTCACCCTGCAGAAAAACACATGTAAAAGCAAAGACCTCACTCGAAAAAAAAAACAAAAAAAAACTGACAGCGTTGTTTCTTGTCAAACATCAAAACCCCCAAAATGCAGCAATGCTTGCAAGATGCAGCATTAACATTGGGTGAAATGATTATCTTACAGCCCACTCTTAGTCTGTTCTAGATGCGTTCATTTGCAACTTTAATTCCACAAATGGACTCCAAAAGTGTTTAAAGGGAACGAGACAGCCTTAGCTGCGACAGCTCGAAAGCTGTTTCGTCATAATAAATACGCTAATGCTGCATAATCAAGTCACATGTACATTACTGTCTGCTTGAAAGCTTCTCAGAAGCCCATGTAGATGCAGAGCTCTATTAAAAATGAATCCTGTGGGAGTCTTTTTTTCAATCCTACATATGACATATTTGTAATTTGGATGGAAGCTCAGAGATACAAGCGGGAAATCTAATTGCCTTGGATCCAAATGATAATATACAGCAGTAGGAGATTGTTTTGCTATAATAAACTGCTCAGGTTCTTTATTTTAAAAACACTTTACAAACTAAAACATAAGAATTTCATTACACTCTACACTTATGATTTGCATATATAAAAAGTCTCAGAATAATCAAATCTTTTAGTGCTTCCTTATAACATAATAATTAAAATATAACTGAAATTGTAAAATAAGAAAACCTTTAGTCATTTCAGTTTAATTATTTTAGATGTATCTTATAAATGGTATCAGTCCTATGTGAAAAATACTCATTGTTGGGTATGGTGGAGGACCTGTCATGCTGTGTCCCTGGTTTCCTCTAGTGCAGCGGTGTGCAACCTTTAATATCCAAACAGCCATTTTGGTAATCTGACTCCGCCAGATGGATTTGCTCCACATATCCATCTGGAAACCTTTCGTTGAAGTAATTTAGGGAAGGGGCGAAGACACTGGTTAGCTGATTGGCCTATGTTGGTGATAGACGGGCCAAATAAACCAATCAGATCAACGAAGCATATGACGTACTAACAGAGCGACGACGAAGAGGAGCCAATTGATAGATCAAACTTTTGCCGAAACCAGTCGGGAGAAGAGCAAAAACATCTTTTCCTATGAGAAAAGCCTCCAGAGCAGTGTTTTGCTCTTCTTTCAGTGAAGAAATACTCTGTAATTCCGATAAAACTTGCTTGATAGCCACGCTAACGCTAGTTTCATCGGCTGAAGCCTCCATGTTCTTTAGACTGAACTGTCGCGCTTCTCGTTGCGTCACACCTCAATCCGCCTCAAAGCCAACGCTGATTGGACGTTCGTTTGGTGAACGGCTCCAAATTTTCTTTAATGGAGAGTCTCCAGACTGATCTGCGAGTGAAACCTTGAAAGCTCGCGAGATCAGGATGGTCTCACGAGGCTACCATTTTGGTCCATCCAAGTAAAAGTTCCAAAGTCTATTACACATCCTTTTAGTAAAACATTTATTTTTTTAAATACCTGCCATCGAAAATCTGTTGTGTGTTTAAACAACCAAAAATGTAGTTATACTTTTAGCTTATAGAATATTGACAAATATACATTTGTATATTAAAGATATACAAACATTTGTATGTATGAAATGTGAATTTTCCTCCATAGAATATTATGTGATGTAAGAAAATTTAATTAAAAAAATAAATTAAAAAAATTTCTAGTTAGTGTGATTGTGAAAATTCAACCCAGAAATTCTTAAAAAAAAACCACTAAAGCTTTTAAGATTTTATCAGTTATCATACATGACTTCTTTTGCTGGTTCTTTATATTATTTTATCCACTATTAAGAGCCATTGTAGAAGGTCCAAAGAGCCACTTGTGGCTCCGGAGCCCCAGGTTTACTTTTCTACATAGGCCCCCATATCTAACTTATTGGCCCCTCAGTCATTATTTTAACGGACCCAGAATCCATTGCAGCTTTCTGACAACAGCCACCAGATTATTATCTAAAGTGTCCTGGAGTATCAAAGAGTCCATAATATCAGGCAATGTAACAACATCCTTTTGTTGTTCTCCAAAGGCCCGCAGTACCACAGATCTTTCTCAGAGATGCCTTTCCCATGTATTCATCTATTAATGCTGGACTCATCTTCAATATTATTTAGCAAACAGATCTTATTTTTTTGATGTCCTATTTCTATACTTTATAAAAGTGATCAAACTAAAAGCTGGATTTTAGATTATTTCCTCTAAAAAACAGACTAGAAGGCTTTCAATACATTTTCATGATAGACATTTGTTTTTTCTTTTTTAAGGCTGAGTTTATGCTAATAAAATAGATGTTACTTTATTACTTTAAAGCTTTTTCAAAAACTACATCCTGGTTATAAATGTGGAGGATGCTATACGTCCGCCCTCTGTATTCAGCCTAAGTTGGCTGCTAAGACAGCTAAGGCTTTATTCTTAAGCTGTGCTGAGTGTGGTCCGAGTATGTGTAAGATGGAGGGATGGCTGATGACGCCATCAAAGAGACGTCGGCCTCCTCTGGCTGAAAAAAAAGGGTGGAAATTTGCAGAGTGAAGGGAAATAGCAACTTCCTGCTGAGCCAATCGAAGGGATACAGGGATAAAGGAAGGGAACAGAAAACTCCTTTCTTGTGGAAAAAATAAGAGCTACAGACGGGGGCTGGAGAGTGTGTGTGGGTGAGTTGTGAGGGTGGGCCCCGTTGAGAAAAAAAACTCCAGAGCCGGGTCACGTCTCCACAGAGAGCAGCTGTGAATATTGTGTCCCTGGAAAGGAACAGGAGGGGCTCAGAGTCAAAAGCCTTGTATCTCCTACACCAAAGCTCAGATTCTTTCTTGCTGTCTTCACCCGGCACAGGTCTGCAATAATAAAGCCAATTAAAAAGCCCAGGAGAGAGGCTAGCGCAGTCTCACAGTCGCCGCTCGCTGACTTTGCAACCAGAATTATGGCTCTAGAGAGTACCTTTCAACATCAAATATTGAGAATACCAGAGATTACCATTCAATACCTTCATTCTGCAACTCCCTCACTGATGAGGTAAAGCCATTTTAAATTCATACAAGCCCACCCTCCTGAGATAATTGATGCCTCAGTCTAACACCTTGTGTTTAGGTATTAATGTTGCAAACCACAGAGGGGTGTTTTATTTTGTATTAGTGGAGCCACTGCTGAGGTTTTCACCGCTCAGTAGGTGGTGCTTTAGGTGGCATTTGTTTTCTGCTGGATGTCACACTGCATGACATTAAATTTTCTTTTTTTTTTTTTTCAAAGGCAATCTTTGATACTACAATATCTTTTGGGTGACAGAAGAAGATGAAATTTATCTCTGCTGCACAACAATACTGTGAAGATGATGCTGCAACATCTGTTGATAAATTAAATATTTGATCGTTACTATTGTTGAGTCTTATTTCTTCTATAAATCATATTATAAGAAATAGGATCAAATGAGAATGACTATTTGATTTTTGGTGTGTCTGTATGACTGGGTGTAATTATGTATTCATAGATATGAATCTTGTCGTCTGGTAAAGAGCCTTGAGGTGGCATTTGCTGTGAATTGGTGCCAAACAGCCACTGACCGCTTTATTAGTTATCCCAGTTCAATTGCTTGTTAGCATAAACAATGAATGAGTCAATCACATGACAGCGAGTCATGATGAATCAATCCATTCTGCTTTGAATCATGGGTTCAAGGTGCTGCCGGGGGTGGTAAAATGATGCATGGGTTATATTTCGCTGGAACACTTTGAACCTCTTAGAACCAAGTGAGTGCCATTAACCCTACGAGTGCCGATCATGGCTGCAGCTAATGATTATTGCCATAACCCATTAATTTGTCGATTATTTTTTCGATTAATCTATTAAAAATATGATAGTAACATACTTTTCATAGAATTTAAATAAGGTAAAGCTAAAACTATGTCAATGTTCTAGCAAGATGGTGGATATTTATCGACAAAAAGTTTGTCATCTTTAATGCAAAATGTTTAAATGTATAAAATCTTCTACAATATTTGCATAATTATTTCTCAGAGTGGGTTGGTTTCAGCTAAAGGCATTTTTAAAGTTGGTTTACTTCAATAGTAAATTGATTGTCAAAGCAGTTGATGATTATTTTGATTACATTTATTTTTGATTAAATATAGTTGATTACAATGTCTCTCCCTTACTCACTGCACTGTAGAGATGACTTTTCCGATGCAATCTGATATTAGTAGATCATCTTAACTTCTGGTTGGAATTCCGCCATAAAGCTGTCCATTCTATAAAGGTTGGACATTTTCAGGCTTGGCTTTGAGCACCTTGACATAATCCTCGATGTGGGTCATGTGCGGCTTATTGTCTGGGCTCAACGTATCGGTCGATATCTGATACCAATCCAATATAACTGCTGATTGAATGAATAACCCATATATGAGTGAAGATTTAGAATCAACTCACTGGACTTTGTTTCCACGTTTGAAAACATTTCGCTTCCCATCCAAGAAGGTTTTTTCAGTTCAAAATGTCAGGAATAGAGTTTGAGGTTTTATACAGTAGCCCATCAAAACCTTGTTTTTGTTTAGAAAACATGCAAATTGATATTATTTTTATTATTTCAATTTGCATGTTTTTAAAACAAAAACAAGGTTTTGATGGGCTACTGTATAAAACCTGGAACTCAACGCTACTCCTGACATTTTGAATTGAAAAAGCTTCCTGGATGGGAAGTGAAACGTCTTCAAACTTGGAAAGTCCAGAGGATTGTTTTTAATTTTCTTTTTTTTTTTTTTGAATGACTATAACCTGGATGACTGAGAATCTTCACCAGCATATAGAATCGACATAAAAATTGTAAAATAAAATTAACAAATGAACACAGATATGAATGTACTTTACATTATGCATTGACATATGAAGAGTATTGAATTAGTGCATCTCTACTGTATTGTACTCATTTTCTGATGGCTACTTTTAGCAGGATCATTCACCATGTCAAAAAAACTCATCTTACACTGTTTCAGTTGCCAGATTGATAAAAAAAAAACAATCAAACACTTTTTTAGTGGACCTTGCAAAATAAAAGCAGTGCTAGACTTACATCATGAATGTAAAGAAGAAATACCTAATAATACCTAATAAAGTGGCCATTCAGTATGTAAATAAACCAAATAATATAGAATAGATTTGAAACTGCATTAATGGCCGTCCGCGGTAGTGGCCTTGAGAGGAACAATAGCAGATCCTTTCTATCTGCGGTAAGGCTTAAGCTTTGTGTTTCTCTTTCACTGTCATCTGCTAGATTTGGAAATCCCTTCCTGATCGATTGTGCTAAAAGCTCTAATCTGATTGTTAAAAGAGCTGATTTGACAAAGCTGTTATCAAGCTGATTTAAGCACCAATCAATAGTGCATTACGTGCGAGCATATCTTTTTTTCCTGTTTTGTGCAGGGTTTGGAGGACCTATCTATTGATCTGGCTCTATCACCTCTCCAATCACACCAGACACAATGAAAAAACAAGAAAAATGTCAAACACCTCAAGTGTAAATCGGAAAGACTATCATAACATTCTTTTTGTGAAGGTTTTGAGATTAAATAGTGTCTACTGAAATGAGCTCCCAACGTGTTTGATTGTATTATTAAGGGTAGCGTAATGATCCATGCAGAGTTGTGTAGTTCCCCACGAAGGACCGCTTCTTAATTAAAACAGGAGTGTAAGCACACAGATATTTCAACTTTCCTTCCCCGTTCCATGTTTCTGCATCTTTTGAAATTCATTTCACACACGTATTCAATGGCGGAGGGCAAATAAATTGATTGCCAGCAGCTGAAGGCACTTATCTCCCAGTAAGTCGGCTTTGCATTTAGAGACCTCAATACACAACCAGGAAGCACTTCATTACGTTGATACTTAACAGCAACAGAAAAAGACCAAACACTGGAACAACACCAGCGAGCTCCGGGTACAAACATGGTAGGACCAAGATAGAGTGCGACACGGTGATCAAGACCTTCGGGCTAAACAGTGTTCATTAGTGGTGGTTGTGCAGAATGAATGGAAAATGCTTACTTATTCTGCAAGCATCTTAGTGTAAGCAAGCAAGCAGGAACAGAGCTAGCCTTAGCCTTATGCTTGCCTGGGTAGTGATGGCCAATTAGGCTCCTCACTGATGAGCCATGCACAGGCCCTGTAAGCAATTAGGAAGGCCAGGAATTTGCTCGTTAAAGCTGCAGACTATCAAGCTTTGTCCTGTGTAATGCATATCTGCACCTAAAAAGATTTTAGAGATTCCTATAAAATATTGGGGTTACCATTTATTAGAAATAAAAGAAAAAAAGAATACACCGCAGTCACTATCTTTATTATATTGTTACTGCAGTAACATCTCTACCTGATGAAGAACCCACCCTGCAGGCTCACCACAGCCGATTGTGGAAAGACAGCGTCTTTGATTTGACATTCCCTATTGTCTTTTCAGATGTGATTTGTCAATATGATGTTGATAACCAATAAAGGAGCTGACACAAACTAATGCATCACAAGCGATATTGTCTTTTGACTGACAGCTTGCTGCCTCCTGTATTGATTCAGCTCATAGTTCGAAATGCGCTGCCAGTTTGGGCTTCTAATACAGTCAGGAAAGAAAAGACAAATTGTTATTTTAAAGGTAGCCAAGCATGGTAACTGACCTGGGTACTGAATAGAAGTTAGAAAAAAATAACACTGCTTGGAATTTTTAAACTTAAGAAAAAGGAGCATATTTAAGTGGGAATATGATATGGTAAAACAGGGAATTGATGTCACTTGTATAAAAGCGGCTTTCTCAGATGGAGATCCTACCTAACAGGTGTTGATTGAATGAAGAATATTTAGAAACTCAAAGGTCCAGAACATTTCTGATCAGTGGACGCATAACAATTAGGAATCTATCTGAATAACGCATAACATCTGATCAAACGGAGTGTTTTTCAGTTGTGTTGTGTTACAGTCGGACCCAAAACAAAACAAAGCGGAGTGTGTATGACATCCTCCGCGCGCCGACTGGAGTTGCAGGTGGCTACGCTACACCCCTTCTATTCATTCAGCGAGCAAATCTCAATCGTCCAATTCCATTTCGAAAGCGAGATCATCTTTGGTAGAAGCACTAGACATCTTCCAGGCAGGTGAGTAAAACTAGCAGCAGTTCAGCGGACAGGAAGAATGGTTGAATAATTAAAAACTTTTTTTAAGCACTAGAATCGGTTGTCTGTACAAACGTCTTGCCGATCTGGTCAATTGACAGAGCCAACTTCAGGAGATATTGATTGTCTTACACCAAAGTTGCTCTATCTTAACCTACAGCTCTTTTAAGGAAGTTAAAGGGTCGCCCATATTTATGCTCCCATTTCAGATACTAATAATTTTGTTCTTGTTTTGAAATAATAAAACTTTTTTTTTCTGTCAAACCTTTAACATCACAATGCCTCTGCTCCCGGTAATAATGGCTGCTCATGGTAGGAAGGGAGAGAGAAATATTATAAAGGCTGCTAACTATTGCTTTTGAAGAGAAATTGCAGGCACATTCCAAAAACTGATATTGACAAGAACTGACTCACAAATATCTGATCAGAGCAAGTCTATTCACAGAAGCTGAAGTACAAATAAACATGACTCACTTTTAAGTGCTTTGTGTTTATATTGTACATCAAGGGTACAATTATTGCTTCCTTGTATAGATCTAAACATGTACACTTTATTGTTAAGGCCTAAAATTACTTTAAAAACGGAAAATGTCCAAAAGGGTGATACAAAAGAAAATATTTTGGCAGCACACTTTATTCTTTTAGTAAAAGCTCTCTCCTCCAGCTGTAGCCGTCATGTGGTAAAACACCTGACCTTAGAATCAGAGGAAGTCCATTAAATCTGTTAGGAAACATCATGAATTTTCTGCCAAAGTTCAGTTTTGAACCATCTGGCCACCAACGCAAGAAAAACAGTAAGTGGTCAACTTCAAGGGTTAAAGTGATGGAGATCAAAGAGAAGCATTTATCACCCGCAGAAGGATGCTGCATGGGTTTGGTTTTGAACTTTCTGGAAGTGGGTTTACAACTGAGCAGTGAGTAGGAGGAATATGCCTAATCTTCAAGAAAAAAAAATCTATTCATAGTTTGTATTTAAGCCCAGAGAGCAACACTGTGAAGCTGCTTGAATGTACAAACCTAAGATGATTAGGCCAGTGGGAGTAATATGCAGAGAGAAGCCATATGTGAGAAGAGAAATGTGGCTCTTTTCCCAAGAAATGAAAACCTTCCCCTGGAGGACTATTCGCTAACACCCAACCTGTGGCAGTCTGCACAAATGAGAGCTTGCAACACACAAACACAAGAGGAAGAAGCTCCCTATTCCAACTGTAATGATGACTGATTAGGTTTTATGACTATTTAATGTGATAGAGCAGCAGTAGTGGGTAACTGTAAATTGGACGGAGTATATAATACATGGCTGTGAATTTATCTGAAAAGTTTGGGTAGGCATTTATATTTGGCCCCACAGAGAGAATACACTGTAGGACCTCTGCTGCAGACACAGATGCAAGTAAACTATAGACAGTACTTGAGTTGAGGGGGGATGGGGGGATTTCTGAATGTGTAAAAGTTCTACTATATATTTACAGTAATGGCAATAATATTGCCCTTACAACGTTTGGCAGGATGTGGGCTTATGAGTGGCCTGAGCAAAATAATTAAAATCAAAGTGGCCTATCATGACTATGAAGCTGATCGCAGTGGAAAATTAGTCCTTTGCATTTGTCCCTAACTCTGTAGGGGCAGTGAAAGCCATGCCAGTCCAGGGACTGACTGCAGTTCTACTGTAAGGTGCCTTGGCCAAGGTAAATGAACGGCGTAACAATACCAAAATTTTAGTGCTGTATCGGGGCCCTGCCCAACACCGGTATCAGTGCAACACTAGTTCTAACAAACAAATGTGTTTTGATCCAAAACAGCTTTCTGTATGTTTGGGGTTATTCATTACATGGAAGTTGAACTAGGGCTCCACTTTTTTTTTTTTTTTTTTTTTTAGTGTGTGTTGCAAATTGGTTTCATTTACAAACTTAGAGACTAAAAAGAACAATCTAGAGTTTGGGAGACATTTCTTCAGTATCATCCAAGCTCAGAAAGCTGATCTAAGTTCTCCATATTTATCTATATTTTAACCTAATTGAAAGGGTAAATTTCTCCATATGAGAAGTGTCCTGTGTGATGACAGTCCTTTTCCGGAGTATTTGGTTTAGGATACAGTCTTGTTAGGACCTTTGGCTCAGTATTTAAACATATTTTAGTGAGGAATGGATCCTCCCTTACTTTTGCAATATTTCCCCAAAATCCCAGTGCACTCCTTAGGGATACTAAAACCTTTCTTATTGCAACACTGATAGATAACCAGAAAGATAGAATTTTACGACTATTCCTCTCTACAAGCTTTCCTTTCATGTCTTTTATAGTTTCTATCAAATCGTCCCAGCAGCTCTGTCCATCTTCTCATTAACTGACCAGCTTCCCTGTTCCTGCTTAAGAAAATCAGGCCCACAGCCTGATTCTGCCACCACTATGTTCCCCTCTGGGAATGGTATATTCATGGTGTTAGTTTTCCACACACAGAGCATTTTACATGTAAGCTACTAGGTTCATATTCATTTCATTTAAAGAGAACAGCCTCCTTCCACGTGTTTGCTGTGTCCACTATGTTGCCTCAGGCAAAGTTTAAGACAGACTCGTTAAGGCCTTCCCTCGTTTACAGCTTTTTATGCTCCACAAAGCCAGATTTGTGGAGTGTGGAGATAACAGCAGTCTGCTCAACGGATCCTCCAACCTTCGCCGTGGTTCTCTGCAGCTCCTTCAGTCACCATATGAACATCTTGGACATTTCCCTGATAAACACCTGTAGCATCCTTGCTTAAGCAATCAGCTGAGATGGACAGCCATGCCCCCAAGGGTTTACAGTTGTGCCAAATACTTTCTCTTTTTGGATGATGGGTGAAACGCAGCTCCTTCATCATTAACCCAGCCTTAAACCTCTCCACAACTCTGACCTATATGATGTTTGAGCACTAATGTTCTCTAACCAGCCCCAAGGCCCTCATAGAATAGCTTTAGTTAAACTAGGAAATTATTCGCAGGCCCTTTTTACTAATAAGGTAACTTGGCAGTGATGTATTTCATTTAGTGTAAAGGCTGCTAAAAAAACATAAAAATTACAATTTTTAGATAATCTGTTTAAGAAGCTTTAAACATCTTTCACTATTTCCCTAATTATGCACTAGTTCCTCTTGGTCTATCACATTAAACTCCCCAGATGTTAGAGGCTGTAATGTGGCACAATTTCAAAAATCTCTCAGGGGTGTGAATAATTTTAAAAAATGTATTGTAACACTTCTCTCTAACCCTCCCACCACTGCAAATCACTTTCATGTTTCTTGGCTATAGCAGAGTCATAAATCTGGCATCAAATGCAAGCAGCAATCAAACTAAAATAAAAACATTCAATTACATACAATAAAACATGCAAGGCTGAAATACGTCAGATCATAATGGCTTTAAAATTAGGCAACGAGCAATCCACCCGACAACAGGCATTGGCTGCCGTTCCGTTTGTAGCTGTATCAAAACTGACATCAAAGTGTGAATAAGCTGAGAGTCAGCGATTCTCACTCCTTAGCAATGCAGTCCAACAATATGACATGAACATTTCCAATTACGAAACATATGCTGCAGCGGAAATTTATGCAGAGTAAAAGATAATCAGAATGACTGAGGAGACAGTGAGACTTGACATTCATGCTTTAGATACTCATACTTTTTTCACGGCACAGTAAATAAACTTCCAATTACAAGAAGCATTTTCTCTGAATCTAATCTCCCCCACCAGTCTTTAAAATGCATTTTACATACACTGCTACACTCATGCAATTATCTTTGCTAAAATTAGCATCCGGAGTGAAAACAGAGGGCTTGATGAGTTCCGGACGGTGAGCATGTAAAAATGGGAGGGCTGAGGATTGCCAGGGGAAAAAAAACAAAACAAAAGTGCTTTTGTGAGTCAGTGCAGAAACACCCAAATTTAACTGGTTTAAGGCGTACCACATAACACAAAGGCTTGTTTAAACACCTCTAAGGACAAACAGGCCCATCTTGCAGGGTGCTGTCTCATTCTCAGTGGCACCTGTTAAAGTTTTGATGGATATTCAATGACATGTGAGTGAGGAGCTGCTGGGTATCCAGGGGATCCAGAGCTCAGTGCAGCCGTGAACATATGGACATTAGCATAGGCTGCTGACAGCCTGCTGTCCCTCACACCGGGGTAAGTCTACCTGATGCTGGGGCGGGTTCCAGTCAGACAACAAGCTCCCAGCGCTGGCAGAACTCCAGCTTTAAAGCGGGACAGCTGAGGCTGGATGACGGCCAAGGTCATTTGTAGAAACTTTAGTTAACTGACAGACGGAAGAGACTGACAGCTTGCCTAATTTTGCTCTTCCTTTTTTGGTTGAGAAGGTTCAGCCTGACGAGTTGAAGCTGTCTGCTTTAACCTGAGTGAGCAATAAATTCACATGGAAGTCACTAACCTTGTCAAAAAGAAAGAAACAAAGCAGAGCTTCCTTTCTTCCTCCTACTGTAGCAATGTCTGATTGGGTTAGAGGAGTAGAGGGTGAGGCCTGCTTTCCAATGAGCTTCCTTAACAGTATAAGCAACACATTTCCTTCTTTAAATTTCTTATTAATTTGCAAACATTATCATGGTCATGATGCTATTTATTTAAGCAGGGCGGTCATGCAGTTAAAAGTTAAAATCAATCATATCAATAAATGAAACAGCTTTAGGTATTTAGCTCCATTGTAACCATTGTAATAATAATAATTAAATATATCACTCCTTCTGGTGTTCATCATTTAACGTATTATTAAAAACGCAAGTAAATACCTTGACATTGTTATTGCTGTTCCTGCAAATATGTCATGTCAACAGCTGGGTACTGAAAAGCAAACAACCAGGGCATAAACTCAACCACTCACCGCTGTCAGCGTCGGGGATAAACAGCAAGCAAATATGTCAGCTTTGTTAGCTAAACCTTCCTGCTTTTAAAAAGTCATTATAATCATAACAACTAGACGAAATATTTGCAATTAGATTTTTACATTTTCATTATGATGGGCTTTTTCTAAAGGGAATATAGAAGTTTTACTTTAACTGAAGTCAACATTAATATAAAAGGTCTGTTTTTATCTGCAAAGATTTCCAAAATTCAGAAACAGGCAAAGCACACATGACAGCTACTTAATACTACATCATTTTTTTAACGATATAACAAATATTTAGCTGCTTCATTGTTTGAAATGAGTCCTTACATTTAGCCTTTTAGAAACAACACACAAAAAAGTCTAAAGCCAGAGGAACCATGTTTACTTCAGCTCAGGCTGACATTAATTAGTTCATCCACAATGTTGCGTTTTAAAAGCCTGGCACTTCTTAACTGTTAACAGTCATCCAGAACAATCCGCAGCACAGGCAAAACTAATGACTACCAAATTCTTAGAGGAAATATACTACATTTTAATGAATGTTAAAGTGATGGAAAATCTAGAAGATTATTTGTTATAAAACGCATGAAAAATAATATTTCAGGATTTGGTTAAGATGTTCAAATGAGGATTAAATGAAATAAGCAGTTATTTTAAAAATGGCAGATGTTTAGTTCAGCTGCTAAGAAGACTAAAGCTAAACAGAGCTTCACCAAACTAGATACGTCAAGATAAAAGTAAAGATTTGGGAAAGTAATTATTTCTTTACCAAGATAAACCAGTCAGTCCCTGAAAAAAAAAAAAATTTAAATCCTTATACAGTACAAGCAATTGAAACCAAAATAATCAAAATAACTGTGCTGCAGGCTTTACTGATTCCGGATGAAATGTGGGACGGGCATTGAGTTCCTAAACATTGTCCCTCCCCCACCTGCTGCTGCCAGTCAGCTGAATACTAAACAATTACCCTAAATTCAGTGATTACTAAAATGAATTAGTTTGCTCTCATACAGGATATAAAATAAAAAAGGCAAGTATTTTACTTTTTCTGTGTCTAGATCGAAATAATAACAGTTACCAATAACATCCTTTTATGGCTGTAATATTCCACATGGTAAACTGTTTTAGCAGCTATAATGGTTAAAATTTAATCTGATTTAATTCTGTATGATATTTCTCTCTTATGTTTACTGTGAGAAATTGTTATTTTTGGTTTTAGCATTAGTTATTCTGTTTTGGTCTAGCCATGTTCTGTTATTTTGCTGCTGGTTGGGGTGGGGTTACCATATTAAAAAACAAAAGAAAAAGAAAAAAAACAGTTGAACTTTATCAACTCACACTGGAGAAATTCACCTGACTTTTCTTTGTCCAGGGTTTTATTGTCATTACACTGCTGCAAGTAGAGAGCAACGACATTCACTCTCTGCATTTAACCCATCCCCTTGAGGAGCAGTGGGCTGCCATTGTGTGGTGCCCGGGGAGCAGGCCAACAATATGTTAGGTAGGCTTTTCTACCATTTTGTCAGTGATTTTCAAGTTATTTTTCTTGTCTATTTCTTGGTTATTTAATTTGTTTTTGTCTTAAGTTGATTATTCCTATAATTTTAGAACCCCTTTGTATTTTTCATCATTTACCTGCTTAGACATTTGTCCCTCAAGCCGACTCCACACATAGTACTTCAAGTGTTCAATTCATCAGCCATGCACCAATCCTTATCTGATGCAGGACCCATCTGTGCATCTGGGCGACAGTGGCGTTGGATGTAGGAGTTTGCCCTGAAATCGAAGGGTTGACGGTTCAAGCCCCGACTCCGACTTTCATTGTCGTTGTGTCCTTGGGCAAGACACTTCACCTGTATCATCTACTCATGGTGGTCAGAGGGCCCGGTGGCGCCAGTGTATAGCAGCCCAGCTTCTGTCAGTGAGCCCCAGGGCAGCTGTGGCTACAATGTAGCTTGCCACCATGTGTGTGTGTGTGTGTGAATGGGTGAATGAATGTAGTGTAAAGCGCTTTGGTCAAGTCTCGTAACTTGAATAAAGGTGCTATATAAGTACATGCCATTCACCTTTTATTTTTAAATGTACCGGATCCGCTTAACTTTCCCCACGTATGACTTCCTGTCTCCCTCATTTGGTTTTGAAAGATTAACAAATTTAGCTTCGTCATTCATCACAATTAGACTCTTATCACTATTTCTGATGGAAGTCGGTGGGAAGCTGTGCATGATACTGAGTCGGTAGGAATTAACACACGGAATAGAAAAACTTCTAATAGTGACCGAACAGTTGTTCCCCTGTGTCACAACCAGTTCTTGAGGTATTGCTATTTTGAAAAATGAATAAAACAAGCTGGTGATGTATAATATTACTATTTTGTTAAAGGTTCTGTGTCACACTGAGACGGAGGTATTTTTCACTTTTGATGACTCACGCCATGAGCCTTGACTGCTGTAAATGAATTTATACAAAGTTCTTGTCTATTTAATGTAACAACATTTTAATCCTACATTAGTTCACATTTCAGTGATTTTGATTTAATATAAAAATAAGAAAATAAGGCAACTAAAGGCAGTAAGTTTGGCTGTTTGGCTGTGACGTCATCCAGGAAAGAAACATCAGCTGTGCTGCTTCCATCAACACCCTTGTTTGTAGATGTTGGAGATCGGCCTGTTTTCCAGTGTGGTCCTGTTTCTCTGGCCGTGGCTGGGTGGATGTGCTCTCTTCATCCTCTGGCATGGGAGCTGCCTTGGAGCTCGTCTGCCTGGCTGTGTGTTTCCTGGACGGGGCCGCCTTTTACAGCTGCTTTTTGTATCTCTGTTTCTGTCTCCTTGAACCCCAGTCGGCCTCGGCAGATGGCCGCTCACACTGAGCCTGGTTCTGCTGGAGGTTTCTTCCTGTTAAAAGGGAGTTTTTCCTCTCCACTGTCGCTGCAAGCATGCTTAGTGTGAGGGATTGTATTTGAGTCAATGAGTCAATGCAATCAACTGGTTTTCCTTAGATAGAAAACTTTGTATCAATTTGACTGTATGATCTGGTTGAACTGTAAAGTGCCTTGAGATGACATGTGTTGTGAATTTGGCGCTATATAAATAAACTGAATTAAATTGAATTAAATTAAGTGACGCTGCCTTCTGACGCTGCAGGCCGATCATGGATATGACCAGGATATAAATTAGCCACTTTAATTCACTAATTCTAATCGTATTTATCTTAAAATGTGAAAATTTAAGTAAAGACAGAATAAATTAACTTAGAACAAGTAGATAAGCCTCAACAGGAAAGATACACAAAGTCGTACGACTGTTAATCTGTTACAAGTAGCTGAAGTACTTCAGCAGTAAAAGAATGAAGGCTCTCTTTGAATAAGCATTATTTAAAATACTTTAATGAGATAAAGAAATCTCAGAGGATTTTTTTTAAAGTTATGTCTATAGCTAGATTATCAACATAAAAAGAAGGAAAGGAGAGAAAAAATGTGTGAATGTCAACTTATAGGCTTTTTGAAACCTTGTCAGATATCCAGAGATACAGAAAACAAAACCAAATCGGATCTTTTGTGGAATAAGCATAAAAAAAACAGTCTTTGAATCTTTAAAATTGAGCTTTCGGTCAGATAGCGGACTAAAGAACTCACTCTGAACTCTGACAGTGGTGTGAAAATAGTCTTTAGTGACCCAGCTTGATATTTATCTTTGATTTTACTTCTGTAAAGCAAATGTTAAGTCTACCGGTACATGAGAGCAGTCCATACAGTGCCTTTAATTTATTTATTTGTGCTGCAAGAAAATATGTTCTTCCCTAATATTTAACCTGCACCAACTAACAACTATTTTGTTGATCAATTAATCCAATGATAATTTTTTTCAATTCATCGATTAATAATCGCATATCAAAAGGTTCCTTCAAGAAGATTTTTTACAGAATGAAACTAAAAGTTTTCCACTTGTGGAATTCTGAATAGAGCATGTTGACAGAAGAAAAAGTTTTTTTTTTATCTTAAATGCAAAAAAATGTATATATATTGCTCTAAGTGAGTTTCTCTGTTACTTAAAGGCATATGTCAGTATCTATTCTCCTGTTAATCGATTAATAAATTAGTTGACAAATATTTCAATGATCAATTAATCACGATTAATTGTTTCAGCCCTACTCATAATATATTTGCATTAGATGAAATACTTAGCAAACTGCATGCTAAATGTAAATGCACATAAAGATGATGTGCAACTAAATTCATCTTAGGCATAAGAAACATTTGTCACAGAATGTTTCTCTAACAACTCATTACTGCTAAGAGTTAGTCAGAACTGGAAAGATCTCCCACACGAGGAAACAGGACAACTTATGTCAGCGAGGTTGCAGGGATGCATAACAACCCCTGCATTTATTTCTGACAGAAACACCACTCTGCACCACCTGCTTCTAAGGGAAGCAGACTCCTTGTCTTGGATGTAATATTCATCATGTAAACGTCTTGCAGGCTCAGCTTCTCCCCTCTAAATCCACTCTATATGTGTGCTTCCCCGCATAGGGAAGCACTAAAACCTGGTGCCGTATTAGGTGCTCTGCACTGCGAAGACACGTTTTTAAATGTAGGCATTTGAGAAAAGAGGTTTTAACATTTGAGTGGGACCCATTCTGTCTGTGCATTCCCTCCATCCAGTGCTGTGCTATCTGCACTGCAGGATAAGCAGATACATGCCCCGAAGTGTGCAGAGATATATTCAGAAGCACACAAGAGCTAAAGTCAGTAGAGGTCTCCTTGGAGCAGATGTGACTGATTTCCATCAAGCTGGCTTGCTTCCACATATGCATTACTTCTGTGCAATTACACCTCTTCTCACGTAACGGAAAGTAAAAGAAAGCACTGTTCTAAGTGTTTTCTTTTTTAATACACCACATTATACAATGAAATGACCCCAACTGAGCTCTCACCTTTCTCTAGTTTCTCTGCTTGAATGTTCTTTTCAGCATGCAGGTAATCTCTTCCTTCTTTTTTTAAGGTTTGAGTGTCATCTGACATGCACCTTCAAGTAGATCCCATGTGAAAGGCACGGCTAAATGCAGGATGTGATCCCGGAGTCGGTGCACCTCTCAGATTTACATTCCATTAGATGGCTAGAGCAAATCCACCTGGCGTGTGCAACCATTTGCCCAGGCAAACCGCTGCAGAAGCCATCTGGATGGAGGAGGGGAGGGGAGGGGGTTCTGGTGTGTGAGAGTAAATGTGATGAACAAAGCAAATATGCTCTTGGTCAAGAGATTCCTGTGCCACAGCGGACTTAACATTCTACCGTAGGATGCGTTTATTTTTACCCGTCTCATCCATTTTGGATCAATCTCTCACCGCAGAAGTCTGTCGGGTTTTAAAGGTGAGAGGAGTTTAGTTTATAAATCTTGAAACTTTAAAACTACTTTTAAACACTTAGAACTATTCTTTCCAATCCTCGTTGTTAGTTCTGCAAGAGAAGGCAATAATAAAGGTATTCATGCCCTTGAACTTTACATTAATTAAATTCCGGTTGCAAGCCGTCACAGCCTTAATATACAGTGGAGGCGCAGAATATGGATTTTATTTGTTTCACATCATATTTGGAAACAGGATTCCCATTGGAAGTAATGCAAATTAAAATAATTTGTTCCGCTTCCTTATTCTTAACCTGCAAAAAGACAAACACACCTGAAACTGTGTTCCATCATTGCTAGAACCATTGTAAGGTGAAATAATTGGGTAAATAAACCCAACCCCTCAGTTTAACAGGGTCAGGATAATCAGGATTTGTTCTTTTTATTAATCAAATTCCTAATAATATAATCTTAATAATCAATATTAATTACAATAAAATACATGATTCTTTGTTCTCCATCCTAAAAGATTCTGAATTGGGCAAAAACCAACAAATTGAAGATATTTGTGTGTCTGTTAGGAGTTTTACACATCTGGGGTCAAAAGAGGTTTAGCTCAAGACAGAGCGAATATCAGCCGGCTGCTATTTTTGGCTGATATTGGCTTTTTTTATGTATCAGTAGCAGCGATAGACTGTTCATTTGTGCAACCATGGTTTGAGATCATGAGAGGTGCATGCATTTTGGCTCCATCCATTAGATTAACATTGTTTATATGTGTTATTTGATTTATTAATAACTGTTTCGTTTTTTGAGGGGGAATTGAGGCTTTAACATTTGTGTCATTTTTATGATCTAAATTGTCAGGTCTAAGCACCTAAAACATCATACATACATACAGGGAAAGAAAGAAGGCACAGAGACAATTAATTTAGTTTTACTTGCGAGGAGAGTAGGAAGAGACTGCGGAGTTTACAAATCTCCAACCCACTCCACCGGTCTTCAGCTTTCTCCTCGCTATTTATTAAAGTCAGAGGGGAGTCCCTAGTTACACAAGCGGAGGTTGCGCTAAAGGAATAGGAAACAAGAAATACAATTCAATTTGCCGCCTCAGTGAACTGGTCAATTTGCATTTAAATGTCTTGTGGTCAAATGGTCCGAGAACCTCCTGGTTTCGTTAAGCTTGAGCAATACTTACTGATATTTGACCTATACTGCTTGTGCGTCTATCTGGAAAAGTAATATGACACACATTATACATCATTAGAACAAACATTAAGTATCTTATACATATTTATTCCAACATAAATGGAGGAAGAGAAAACAATATCTTCCTAAAGAATCGGCCCCAAAAAATCAACAGCCTATATCGGGGATCGGTTTGATTGATTTTAAAATAATTATAAGGACTGACCTTAAAAAAGAAATGTACAGGTTGATCTCTAGCAAACACCCCTCCAGACCCCACACATCCTAGACACAAACTGCTTAGACTTTTATGCCAGCGCTATGGAGTCATTTACAACAACCAGACACCATAGAGTTTGTTTCCTCGTCCAGCTTTATGAACACCTTACAGTTTGAATATTCACTTTAAATGCTCTAAAATAAAATACATATATTTTCACATATCCATAACCTTCTTTTTCATGGAAATCAAATACTAGACCACGGTCATGGCCAAATAAAGCTAATTTCCATGCGTAGAATCACTGAGTGAATGAATGTCACTACTTTAGGGCTGACAAATAAAAAGGAATTGGTTTAAGGACACTCACTTGTCTCTGTCTTTAACATGCCAGCTGTATGTGCCAGCTGATTTTGGCCGATATTGTGCTCAGAAATCTTTTGAAAATTGCACACACCTTCTTGATGCCTCTGGAAGTGGGCACCGACACTGTTGTTGTTTTGCGTGCGGCCCATTGGGGAAGTGGGGAAAACATCACAGGAGAAGCAGAGCACATGCAGCAGCCCCGCGTAGATAACAGAGCTTATAAAGGCACAATGTGTTCCCACACACAAGCTAATCACATTCTAGATACTAGTATTCAAGAAAGCATTCATTTTTCATTGGGGTTTAGTCGGATTTTGGGGATTTTCTGTTTTATACCAACACAAATAGATCCATAATTTCTATACGTAAGAAAATCATACATATTTTTATTTTTTTTTTTACATATAAACACCTAAAAAGGCTGGTTCGGAAACTTCTTCCAGCATGATTACCCACAAAATACACCCAGTTACATCTGAATGGTAGCAATCAAAACATTTTGTCAGTATAACTAAATAAACCTAAAACCAATAGAGAATTTCAGGCAGTATCAACTAATGCACTCAACCTGAATGAGGCTGAGCTAATTTTCTAAAATACATTGGCAACAAATTCAGTTTCTAAATGTTTAAAGTTGGTAAAAAAAAAAGCCTGGAAAGTCTTGCAGCCAAATGGAAAAGACAGATAGTGAAACGTCTATCAAGAATTTACTGAATGCAACTGATCTTTTTCTGACTTTCGTTGAAGCTGGTTTATACAGCAAAGTAATAAAAAAGATTTCTGCCAATGTTCTCCTTCCAAGAGCCCCCAGCATGTAGAGGATGGATAAACGGAGAGATAATGCTGAATTGTCTGGTGTTTTCAGAGTGATCAAGTCTGCTTGGTATAACGTTGTGACCCCTTAGATCACAAATGGGGTAAATCCAACATGCTGGATTGTCTTAGCCTGGTATCCTGCAGTCAAGTCAAGTCATGTGTACATTAGGGATTGAACGGTTTATGAAAACCGTCCGAACCGTTCGGTTCGACTGTCTCGGTTCGATTCATGTGTGTTTCGTTCGGTTTATGCGCTGCTCCTTTTTCTCATAGGGGAAGCGATTACACTCCAGAGCAGAAGGTGGCGATACTGCGACCAAAGCCAACCACCAGTAGTAAACAAGAAGAAGAAGAAGCGAAGCAGCGTAGCCGGGTGTAGCATGAAAAAAAATTAGTTGTTGTGGAGAATTGTGCGGGTATGGCGAGTGGGAAAGAACAAGAGTTGGAAGACGCACCAGCAGCACTTTATAGGTCTGCTGTATGGGACCACTTTGCATTTAGAGTGACCTACGATGACGGCGGAAAGAAAGTTGTGGATAAAAGTGCACAAGCATTGTGCAACTCGTTTTGTTTATGCTAACAGCAACATGACCAACATGTCAGGCTAACAATCAACATATACCGAAAACCACGAACCACGAAACCGTGAACCGAACCGAACCGTGGATTTTGTGAACCGTTCCACCCCTAGTGTACATAATGTGCAGATAGTGCCGGTCTATTTCATGAAATGGGCTGATGGTCTGCATGATTGTTCCAAAAAAGTTCAGAGTATGAATCCCCATGTCTCATGATCATGCAACATCTCAGACATTTAGCATCACTTTCCAAAATTTATATAGAAAAAAACAAAAATCTTTTCTCCGCTTTTGAATTTTCAGGTTGTGATTTGAGCAGTGAGACAGAAACAACATCTTCAAAAAGGCCTCATGTGCAGAAGCGATGGTTACACCTTTAAAAGCATCTCTAATGTAAGCAGCTGACCCAAACTTAATCAGAAGAAATCTGGATCGATCCCCCAGAGGCACAGTGAGTTTTGACAGGGGGTGCTTTTTAGAAGGATGAACCTCCATCACTCGGACGTAACAGGAAGCTCCTCACCGCAGGCAGAAAATGTTATTCAATTAGTAAACTGACAAATAACGTTATGAGATAACATCGCTTCGACCTTTTGGGATCTTGAATGACCTTGTGTTGACCTTCTCTGGCCTTTTATTGATCAAATTAATTATCGCAGAATAAAAGCATCACATAATCCATCTAGAAATAATTAAATGATGAATGTGATCACCT
Organism: Cyprinodon diabolis; assembly: GCA_030533445.1. Classification (NCBI taxonomy): domain Eukaryota; kingdom Metazoa; phylum Chordata; class Actinopteri; order Cyprinodontiformes; family Cyprinodontidae; genus Cyprinodon; species Cyprinodon diabolis. The sequence goes on from CM060084.1 coordinate 6,857,436, forward strand.
TTAGCAGAGAATTACTACTGGGAATCATATTATAAGTTGACATTTCTTTTTAAATCCTCTTAAATCTTCTCCAAATGCACCTTATACGTTGCTGTGATTTTTGAAAAGTCACCTGTTGATCAGTGATTATGAAGATCGAAAGCGCAGCTTTCAATATGACCTCTGCAGTAGGTGAAACTGTAAGGAGATTATGATGCATGATCTGAATAAAAGTCCCTTTCGAGGTATTTTGATTTATGAGGTATTTTTTTTCCACACATTGAACCAGCACTATCTGCATTATAAGGCTTAGAAAACATCTTCTTAGTGTAATAACCTGTTTTTTTGTCTGGCATTAGTCGGTCCTTCACATTTCTCAATGATGTCAGTAAATCATGGCAGCATTTCTCAGATGCTCTCTTGATGCTCCATACGAATAGCTCCATTGATCAGAAAATGCGACAAAAGGTTTTATTTTTTAATTGCAAAGCAAGTCAATTTCTTTGAATTTGTTTTAAACCAGCTTATCTGCTCTTTAGCAGTTTCTATTTGAACTCTTACTTGGTTTTCCTTTGTTGAGAGGTTAATTAAAAGACCAGAGTTTATTTTAAAGCAATTAACGTCACGCCTGTTTTAGCCCATTTGTTTTCTCTGACTGAACGGATGCAATTTCTCTGATTACATTTTTAAAAATGAATTATAGAAGCCGGCAAACACCGTGAGATAGTGGTGGCAATGTTTTTTACAACTAAAATAGAAAAGTAATAACAGTAAATAGAATCAGAAGCAAGTGTCGAGTAGGTCATAAAATTATAACCCTGAAAAACGCGTTGCTTCAAAGACTGAGGACGTTTTTCTCTATTTTACACACGTAGCAAAAGAGACGATGTGTAACCTCTCTTTCTCCAACGTGTAAGAAAACAACACAGTGATTAGCTTGAACCATCATTTGAAAACAGACTCAGGCAGCAAACCTTTGTCTCATAATAGCTTCCAGTGCAAATACTTGAACAGCATCCAGCAGCTTTGAAGCAACCCCACTGAGGGTCCTGATCCTCCGCTTGTCTCTGTGGGATGGCTGCATCGTGCCACGCAACACCCGGGTAAACATTTATGCACATAGGCCGACTTAGGGCCTATTCATAGCAGTGGAGATCCCTCTGATTTACGATGTTGCATTTCCTCCCCGTTGAGCTCAGTTTCAAATGGTGCAGGAAAAAAATATGAACCAACAGTGACAAATTGAGTAGGACGGTAAATGTGTGACCACTGTGGAGTAAAAGGGCTTGTAAATACACAAATGTCAGATTAAATGAATAAATGGCTGACAGACTGAGGGGTTTCTTCTTCTCACCGCTACCTTTCTGATTTGCCCTTTAAAAATCTTGCATAACCACAGGAGGCTGGAATCGGTCAAGATGAGTCAGTGCATCAATACATTACTATATATGAAGTTCTGTTTAACTGATGTAAAAGCTGCTTCCCTCGTGTGGAGGAAATCTATTTCTTCTGTTCACACAGACATGTTACTGCTGGAAGAATTAAATTTACCTTTGGAATGAACCAAAATTATTCAAAGCTATCTAGGATGGAAATAGATAGGCAGGTTTGAGAGGTTTTTATCTTGCAGCTGGGATGGAGTTGGTTAAATACAATTCCGGGCAATATTTGTTTCTGTACGTCAGATTAATTCAATTTCTGTTTGAATGGCTTTTAAAATGATCCTCTGCGCCAAATTTCATAGCTATTAAGGCATATTTGCAGAACAATTAAATGACTCCTGCCTTTAACAGCATCCTACAGTTATATCAGAGCATCTGTCCCAGTGCACTTTCTTCTCTTCATGCTGTTGTTATATTGAAAGCCTGGGTGTGTTTCGGATAGCCATGGGCTGATATCAGATAGTGACTGTTTGATACTGTTCAGAAACGACATTTTTATGACATTATGGTCCTGATTCAATGAAACAGAAATGTTAAAATTAGGTATAACCTGATTAGGAAGGTTTATTTAAAACACAAATGAAAATACTGTAACCATTGTTTTGTTTTTTTGTATCCAAGGTATAAATCATATTTTACAATTAGCTTTCGGTTAATAAGTTTATGAAAATAGGGTTTTAAAAGTGTGAATAATCTGGATCTAGGTGATCATTTTAAATCGTATGTTGATTAAAATAAAACTCAAAAACAGACAGAAAAAAAAAAAAAAAAAAAAATTATATATATATATATATATATATATATATATATATATATATATATATATATATATATATATATATATATATATATATAAACAAAATTTAATTGTAAATATATACCTGTTGCACAGCAAAGGTTTCATATGATGTTTTTTTGTGCTGCTTTTTTTTAAAATGAAAAATTAGACACCTAACAAGGTGATACGTATAATTTGGGGAATTATACTGTTTGTCTGTGTAGTGAGGCTGCTGTGGGCTGTTTATTTGACTCAGTAACTCTTATAATTTCAAAACCTTTGTGTTGGAAACAGACAAACGATAACTGTTTCTCACTACCAGAAAAAGCTGACTTTGCATTATTTGTTTATTCTGTTGTTCTCTTTGAAAAGTGCAGGGAATCAATTGAAGGACATTAGCCTTTAATCTCTAATGCCCATAAGGCCAAGCGAGTTAGAAATTCACCTTTTCATGTAATGAATGTCTAAGAAATGTAAACTAATTTTAAACTTTCGGCTCCAATTATTCAAGGAAGAAAAGGAGTTAAATACGTACTGCACAGATGAAAACTGTTTTATTGAGGGTCTAAATAAATCAAACCCCTTAATTCTTTTAAGGTACATAGTCACTTTACATTGCGGGACAATAAAGGGATTTTCTATTCTATTCTATATATATATATATATATATATATATATATATATATATATATATATATATATATATATATATATATATATATATATATATATATATTAGGGGTGGAACGGTTCACAAAATCCACGGTTCGGTTCGGTTCACGGTTTTGTGGTCACGGTTTTCGGTTCGGTTCGGTATATGTTTATTGTTACACAGAAAAATAAAAAAAATTATAAAAATTTATGAAAAAAAAAAATTTATGAAATTAATGAAAAAAATCCAAAACGATGAATGAATTGTAATTATTTTTAATGATCCGCGGAAACCCTGGATCTTTTCCACATGTTTTGCTGCTTTGAATTGAATCATCTCGCGCATGCGCTCTACGATCTCTAAGGAACTCAGAGCGGACGGGAGCCACAGTGGAGGCTGTATGCTTTTCTTTGTGCAGGCGGTCTGATGCGCAGCGGGACGAAGCGGAGCGGTGCGCTGACGGAGTATGTGGGATTTCGGGGTTAGCCTGACATGTCGTGTTGCTGTTAGCATAAACAAAACGTGTTGCACAATGCTTGCACACTGTTGTACTTTTATCCACAACTTTCTTCCCCCCGTCATCGTAGGTCACTCTAAATGCAAAGTGGTCCCATACAGCAGACCTATAAAGTGCTGCTGGCGCGTCTTCCAACTCCTGTTCTTTCCCACTCGCCATACCCACACAATTCTCCACAACAACTGATTTTTTTCTGCTACACCCGGCTACGCTGCTTCGCTTCTTCTTCTTCTTGTTTACTACTGGTGGTTGACTTTGGTCGCAGTACCGCCACCTTCTGCTCTGGAGTGTACACGCTTCGCCTGTGAGAAAAAGGAGCCGAGCATGGACCGAACGAAACACACGCGAATCGAACCGAGACAGTCGAACTGAATGGTTCGGACGGTTTTCATAAACCGTTCCATCCCTAGTATCTACCAACTTTGCAGAGACATCAAAATGCTTCCTGAGCTTTAGCTTTGGCTTTAGTGAACTCCAATGCTCTTAAAGAGCAACTAAAATTGTATCTGTCTTGAAACCAAACATCTTGTGATGTTTTACACATGATCCTGGATTTTTCTTCTTTTTCTGACACTACTAAAGGAGTTCCACAGCCTCCATTGCTTTGGCTTTTTGACCAATCGTATGCATGCATAGTGAGGTAATCCTGTGAATTTATGGTAAAAAGACACAGATGGGCTATACTTACTAACAAATTTTGAGGAAAAAAAGCTTAATACTAAGCTAAATAAATGACTATGAACCTTTAAACCTGCAGCTATGTGAACTTTAAAGCAGAACAAATCTCAGAATTTGCCTGATATCTTCAGCATCAGAGGAAGCAGAGGGCAGGAGTGCATCCCAGCTTCCTTCTCCTGATCCTCAAACAGATTGAAATATGCTGCTTATTCATTCACAAAGTTCATGAATCATTGAGACAGATGACTCTTGGATAACCTGTGAAAAGGTCCTTTCAATTAAAACAGAAACCATTGCAGCTCAATTTGAAGAGAATAAGTCAACATGTTCGATCAGCTTGAATATTAATATGATGCCAGGAATTACCAAAGACATAAACACAATGATAGTTAGAATAATTTCTAATGTTCTTGTCATTAAATTTCCATGATCTATACCGGTAAATACTTTATACAATGAGGCATTATGTAAAGTGAAAATCAAGAAAATATTCTGCTCACTTAAAAGAATGTAACCTTGTTTTAAGTCTAAAAAAATCTATGTATAGCATGAAAGGAAAAAGAAGAACCAAGACAGTTATAAGTGTTTTATTTTATGCTAAACGTGTGCTGACTGACAAAGCAACATCTTCTTAAGGCTTTGCTGGAGATTGGCCTAAATCCTGCTCATAAATTTTATATTAATGCCAGAGGTAAGCAAGGTTGTTATTCCAATGTATTTCTCCTGGTCCATTAAACACATCTAATAAACTGCAACACTGTCATTTCCCCATCTAAGTAGCTCAGTTGAATTGCAAAACTTGTGCATAAGAGACTATTTACTCCTTGCAGAGTCTGTTGAGACTTTAGCGGCACCTCGCTGCCGGCGCTGGTCGGCTTAAAGATGGGGGGGGGGAAAAACTAACAGTCTCACCTTGCTCTGCAGCTGTAGGTACGTTAACCTTGTCATCTTGGGAGATAATAAGACGAGTTTTTAAAGTGCGGATCATGTGGAAGGGGAGGCAGACTCTCTCAGATCTTACTTAGCTCTCTGTTGCAGCTCATTCCCTGGGAATAAGCAGTTGACTTGATAACAAGTCACGAAATCTTTCATTTCAGGGAAATATAAGAGCTGTCTATCAACACCTTTTTTTTCATACCATTAAAAGAGAGAGAAAAAGCAGCAATTTGTTAAACTTAGCAAAAACCTTCAGCAGATAATGCAAAAGTCAGAGCTTTCACCTTTTTTTCTGCATGTTTTGCGATTTGAAGAGCTTTCCTGTCAAGGTTCCCTCTACAACCTAAGTTCTTACACCTGTCATTATCTCAATGAGGAGGCTACCATGGCAACACAACCTTGTGTTCATATACCTCCAAAGCCAAATGAAAATAAACATACCCTATAGTCCTGCTAGATTAGGTCATTAACATGATATAGCATGTAAATAATAGACCCGAACACAGATAATGAGTTCTGCTTACCTGAGTGAACTGAAATCCTGCGCTCTACTGACAGGCTAAATTAGGAGATCCCTTCCTCACTGTACAGACTCTGGATGTTTTCTAATAATTTATACAAGCACAGCCTCACTGGACTAGTATGGTAATTAACCAACCGTAAGAAAACACAGAAAAAAAACTGCAGCACAGGTTCATATATTCACAGTCTAAATGGAACCTTGCTCTCAGAAGAAAGTAGAAAGCTTTTTCGCAGCAAGACAGGAGCAACAACACTGGTTTGATCTCTGCTTGAGCTCCACTTCTCTGTTGCTAGTCGCCGAGATGTGAGAGCACATGTCTGGCATTTAACAGCCATGAAAAACAGTCCGGGAAGAGCCTGGCTCAGAGACGGCGTGACTTTTACTCCGTTGTCAGAAACGACGCTGATAGACAAAAACATGCAAGCGGGGACGCAAACGAACGCACACAGACAATTAAAAAAGGGCTCCTGAGATGGCAGGCCGATCTGTTTATCTGCAACGCGGCAAAGAGAATTGAAATCCACAGCGCAGATAAGACATCAATCTTACTCAGTGGGCTGCGTACAGAAATCTGATTATGAACAGAATTATTTCCCTTCTACAATTGTTTTATCTGCTCATTCCATGCCTCAGTACCAGATAACTGAAAAAGCTCCTCACAAGGTGACTGCTTACCTTGTGCCTGTCTAACATCACTGCTGGAGGAGAGTGGATGCAGAAAGCTTAGTCTTACACCACAGCAGACCTTCTAAACCTTCATTACTCGAATCATGTCACGACAGGTAGCTATTAGAAATGGTGACAAAAAATCTCACACTGATAGAGGAAAAGTGATCCTTCTCTCATTGGGTTTAATTATTAAGTGGAATAACATTTAAAAAAAGAACCCCAGAACTGACTGTTTTTATTCAATCAGCTATTTAACATAGGGCTGGGCGATAATTCAATAACGATATATATCGATCGATAGACGTGTGGCGCAACACAAAAAAAAGAGGGTCGATAAAAGTTTGATAAAAAAGAAACGCAGTTTTCCTTCCTTCTCATTGTAGCCTAGCATGTAGGTTTATGCTAGTCGCTGCTTCCTCCCAACCAATCACAGTCGCGGACCCAGGCACGCCGTAACCAAGCGCCGCCCTCTCAAACCACAACACAGAGCACATGCAGCAAGGAGAGTCGGAGGAAATTGTTTCAAAGAAGGGTTTTTGTAGTTCGGCAGTCTGGCAGTATTTCTGTCATGGCAAGTCGGACAAAAAACAAACCACAGTCATCTGTAAAATGTGTCGGGAACCAGTGAAAACGAGGTCTGATAACACAACCACCTTTTTTTTTTTTTATCATCTCAGCCGCTCACACCCGCAGGAGTACGAGCTGTGTAGGCCCCGGGGCGGCTCTCCTCCGAGGAATCTTCGGGAATTTCGGGAAAATATATATATATATTTTCAGTTCTGCGCAGTTTCCCACGTAGTTCTAACAATTGAGAGAAAAATGCTGAGGGGCCAGCAACTTCAAAGTAAAAACTCAGGTTAAAGCAGGAAACGGGGGCGGCATTTATTTATTTGTTATATTTATTTTGGTCACTTTTCTGGTCACTTTAGTTTATTCTTTGTCAGTATTTAATAACATAACCCAGGTCTCTTAAGTTATTTTTCTTTAAAACAATTATGTTATGGTTAAAAAAGTTGGTTAAATAAAGATTTAATTCGAAGTCTGTGTTTGTGTTTTTTTCAAAAATTAAATCATTTAGCAATATTATAAAAAGTCCAGGCAGAGCTGCACATAAAATATGGTTTCAAATCTTTTCAATAATTATCGATATCGATCAATAAGCATTTTTTTTTATCGATAAGCTTTTTTTCTATATCGCCCAGCCCTAATTTAACATCTGTGTTTGGAAATCATGAGAAGTTAATTGCCATAAAGATACCAAGGCCATTTCTCAATATGAGTACTTGTGTGTTCTCATGTGCTCGTGAAACGTCATCAGCCTCAGCCCTGGCACTGTTCCAATTCACAAGAACAGCAGACCGATGTTGTTCTCGCCCTTCCCTCTTTACCCAGCATGCATCAGTGCAGATTTGTCCGTTCTTGAGATTGACAGCTTTCCCAGCATGCACTGCGGCAGCAGCAGCTTTCAATGGAGCGCTCCATTCAAAGTTAAAAGTTCTATTTTCTGTTGCTGTTGTTCAATAAAAGTACGTTTTAAGATCATTTGAGGTGAGAACATTATACTTTTAAGCATCACTATATGGTCCCTTTACCGGTTTAATGCGTGATTAAAAAAACATTTCCGAAGTTGAGAGCACCGCGGCAACCAGCGAACCTCCGAGGCTAACAGCAGCCAGGGCTAACCTCGGCATGTCTGCAGCAGCCCTCTATCGGCATAGCCGTGTGCGAAGGTCCGCTGGCTATGATGCCGATATTTTTGATTTATTTGGCAAAATGTTCATTTGATTTGTGTTTATCTAACTGTGATAATTATTATTAACCCACTAAATGAAAAAAAAAGTGTTAATTTTTTCTTTTCTAGAGAATATTAATAACAAGAGATGAAATGCAGCTCCAGACGAGCGGGGCATGTGATGACGTCACAAATATGCTTCTGTTCCATTTGATCCATATTTATGCTGCATGCTCCCATTCTCACCAAGTCCATACTTTTCCCTGTTCTTCTTAAGAACATACTAGGCGAGGACACGAGTCCGTACTCGTGTTCTAGTGAATTGGAATTGAAATGGCACAAAATTTAAAATGTTTAATCTGCACGAAAGAGAAGGCTGGAATCCTCCTCCAAGTTCCTGTTGTTGTGAGGTTGTCGTTCACTAGGAGGCCTTTAGGGTGGATTAGATTATCTGCAACAGCAGGAGTTTTTATGTTGCTATTGTAGGGCTTAATCAATAACTGAAATAAATACAACTAATTTACTACTTGAATTCTTACCAAGACTGAAACATACCATCTGCTAGAAAGATAACCTACTTAGAGCAGGAATTAAGACAAAACACTACAGATGTGAACTAAACAGAATATGTTTTTACAATATATAAGTGTGGATGAATTTATATTTGTTACATGATTTTCCAATTGCAATTCATTTAAAATGTGCAATAAAAGCTTTATTTATTCATTGTTTTATATTTTTTAAATGTTAATTTCAATAGCAGTAGCTCGTTTTAGATTAATTCATTAAAAAAAACATAAAATAAATGATAGGGGCAGTCCTATTTTGTAAAACTTGTTGCTATTGAGGCCTTGAGGCTCATTAGCAGCATTAATAAAGACAGAAAAAAACTGTTGAAATATTGTTGTGGACACATAACTGTACCCTGAACTTCAACTGTATTGTGAAAGTTAAAAATAACATCTTTATTTTGAAGGAAATTGTTGTGGTGGAGGGAGCCTTATGAGCACCAGTACTTTGCATTGTGCAAGGATGGTGTTGGATTACTAATAAAATGCTCCAAGATCTCATATGAGCTTAAAACCATAAACAGAAAAAGGAAAAGCTGGATTACATGCTACAGTAAACAGGGATTAATCCATTTGAAGGCTACACTTCCAGTTGAACATGGGGGCATCATATGAGCATGTTTATTGAAACCAAAGCCAACAGATGAGGAGTTAGATAAATGAGAAATGGAAAACAGAGAGATGGAATAAAAGCAAGAGGGCTTCCTGAACGTGAAGTGTGACAGAAACCAGCAGGCCATTTCTCTGCTGCTCACAACAAAGCCAACATTTTTCCACCATGTCAGGCAGCTAATTTCACCATTATTCTGCACTACAGTCATTTAATGGGTTTGCATCAGTTTTATCAGAAGAGAAAAAAACATATGTCTGTTATTGATAATTGGTCTAGATGAAAATGATTTTATCTTTACATTAACCAGCAGCATGATAAATGTAGTCAGTTCCTAAACCAACATAATAGTTTGCTGCTGATCAATGCATTGAATAATTTAGTCTGTTTGATACATAACCTCAACATTTCACATTAAGAGAAAACCACAGTTCTTCCAGCAGAGGCAGCCGTTAGTTACGGTACGTGGGGCGAGATCAATGTTTGTTAGAAAATCATGGCAAAATTGGATAAGAAAACACAAGCATGTCAAAATACTCTCTGCTCTTTAGGGCAAATAATTATTCTATCAGAATTAAACTAATTACCACCCGTATATTAAGACACTGGATGTCAAATACATTGTGAATAAGTGAGTAATTGCTATGCAACATCCATTTGTGGATCTAAAATAATTATTAAACATGCACACTGAAGTCACTCCTATTTAGCATCAACCATGTAATTTCGGCACACTTAAGATCTCTAAATTTTTCATTGAATTTTCTCTCACGTGCATGAATGAGATCATGTTAAACAGGACCGTACAAACCTTTTACTCAGATCCTACTGTTTGTTTTCACAGCCTCAGGTGAGCAGGACTCCTCTACCTTCTAAATAGATTTCTTGGCAAGTCTTTGCTGGATCTGATAAAGCTTTAAAGGCATTCAAAGTGAGGTCAGTTCTCTCGGGTGATGTTAATAAGCACCGACTGCCACTAAAACGAATTCGGAAGAATAAGACAGGCCAGCGACGAAGCACATCTGCATTGCACGAGCTCGCATTCAACAGACAAGCACAGTGACAAAGCATTCCTTTTAAATGCAACAGATAAAAGACTAATTTGGTTCAATTTTGCCAGAGGGGTGCTTATCTCACAATTCAGATAAGGTCAAAAGAGAAAAGTGCCACAGCCAGCGATAAGATCACAGTGGAAAAAACAAAACAACCCCTTTAACCTCTATGAAAACGAGTTACGCTCTGGATCCTTACAGATGTGCTTATGCCTTTTATTGCCATTTACCTCCACCGAGGACATGACTCGCCACAATAAATCCGAATAAAAAACTGATGAATGGAGGGAAGAAGGAAATGCAGAAGTTTTGCTTATCAGAAGAAAACAACAGCCAAATTTGTCTAGCGCATCAGCGCAGATAAGAAGAGCGTATCTCAATGGAAACAAACAGACCCCATAAATCATCCCGGATTAAATGTTAGCATACGATTCTCCAGCTTAATCTCCTCGACCACCGGTGACTGTCGCGCTCAGGATCTATCATGCTTATGAGGAGAGCGTGTTTGGAGAAAAAAAGAGGAAAACCACTTTGAATCACCTTCAGGTTGCATATCAACACTCAATCAACAGTATTATATACAGTCCTACAAACATAAAGTCTAGAAGTTAGGAAATTCATCAAACTAGCTGATAAACCCCGTCTGGATAAGGAAAAAAAGTGTAAGGACGTTCAAACTAAACGTCTAAGGTCTTATAGATGTTCTGTTCATGTCCTAGCAGCAATGAGGCGTAGCGCAGACCCTGCAAAATGAAACGGTAATGAAAAAAAGCGTTTCCATCAGCTTACCGCTTCACCTGTCCTCAGATGAAGAAAAGAAATGAAAGATTGCTGTAAGCGAACTGTCTATCACTTATGAACCGCAGCCCATCAGAGCAGGATTCCTCTCTGAAGACAGGCGTGCATCGTAGCACTTTCCCAGCACACTTCCTCATTTTAGATCAGGCTCTGAAGATGACAGCTGCCTGAGTTATTGGCAAAGGGAAATATAAAGTGGAGAGGGTAACTGGAGTTTAACTAGCACATCAAACAAAGAGACAAAATCAATTTCTTTAAACATTCTCTTTCGGGTTGAGTCTATAAAATTTCCAAATGATTTGAGAAACTCCACCGAGTTACAAGAGTGGAACACTTGTCAAAAACCTGACCATACTTACCAAATGCAGACATGCACAAATTCAACATTGTTCAATATATTGAGCACCAAGGAAACAAGAAATGCACCATCTAATATCCGATGTGTAAAGCACAATGGATAAATTAAAACAAGGTAAAGGTATTAGAAAACGGATTGATTGATTAGAGCAATGGTGCTGACAGAGTTGTAATTTTAAAGCTTTTTCTGTAATCATTGCTGCTCGTTTCTTAGCTTGAACAATATTCTATTTATTTATTGTATCTGCTTGGTTAGATTAGGAAGGCTTTTCCTCTGTTTTCTTTTAAAATCAACATCAAACATCTTAATCTGTTCAATGCTATATAAATAAAATCCTATAAAATAGATGAAACAAAAACATTGACATTAAAAAAAGGAGTTTGCTGTATTGTTTTGATTGTTTGGTTTTTGAGCGCGCAAAGTACATTCTGCTTAGGGACTTTTCAACAGATCTAGAATAAACCCAATCTGACAATAAGCAGCCAGTAAATTCTGACAAAGACGAATCCGCCATTTTTCTAGAAATCACTGAAATACATTCTACAAATCTGAGCTTCTTAAATGGAGGGACGGGAACTTTAAAATATTTTTTATTAACCCTGGTGGTAAGGTTTTAACAATTTAAGGATTTATTGTTTGGAGTTTTTCAAAATAAACAAAAAAGGGTAACAATTATTAATCAAAACGTAAGGAGAGGTCCCGGGTTCAAATTTTTGATTTACACCTCTGTTTTGTGGATTTTGTTTTAGTGAATACTCTGTTGTTGAGAGTCCTTACGTTTTGATTAATAATTGTAACCCTTTTTTGTTTATTTTGAAAAACTCCAAACAATAAATCCTTAAATTGTTAAAACCTTACCACCAGGGTTTCTTTAATGTTACTTCCTTTTTCCCTGGCTGAGCCGGGTTGTAACAATAATATTAATATTGTGACACAAATATGCAGCAGTCCGGCTTTCCCTGATCAGTTATTTTACTAATTTTCACAGTTTCTAACTTTGTGTTTCTCTAAACACAAGAGTGGAAAATAAACTGCCAATTATTAAATGCATCCCGAAATGTATCCAGGAGAAAATTAGGAATTAAAAGACTTTTAATGCCGAAAATCAAGATTTTGGCATCAATGTAAAGATTACTACAAAAAAGAAATAAGGTCAGGCCTCTGAGGGACAACAAATAAAATCCCAGAAAAATTAGGAAAAGCATATAAAAATAAAATGAAGGAGTTTTGATAAGGGTGGGATGATATCTGTAAAACTCAACAGAGCACAAGAAAATTTTCATTTGGAGAAATGTAAAAAGATTTTTTATTACAGCTAGGATACATGCAGGACCTTTATTGGCGCAGCAACCATGTTGGAGATTATGTGGAAAGCAAGATGTAGATCTTTATCACATCTTTTTTTTTTATATATATATATATATATACATTTAGCAATGTATAAAAACAGATATAAACTGTTTAAGGAAATTGCAAAATTTTAGCTAAGAAAATAAAGGTGCAGTTAGTTGAGATTTTACTGGCAGCAACCAAGACAGTCATTATGCTGAAATGGGGAAGGTGGATCCCCACATCCTAAACATTTGGATGAACATAGTGGAGGAAACTCACAGCATGGAGAAATTTACATACATTCTAAGACTAAAACAACCAAAAGCTGAAAAACTGGGATATTTTTTTTAGGAACCAAGCATCTCAAGATTTTAAAGTGACCCTAACTTTAACAACAATAACAAATAAAAAACAAATGCTCTCACTTTGAAATCTTAATGTAAACTCCTAATGTTTTATAAGATTATTATTAAACTCAAATCCAGTCTGTTTGTTAGCTGATCCAAAATTCAATTAATTGATGGAAAAAAAAGATCTCTCTTGTACACTATATTGCCAAAAGTATTTGCTCACCCATCCAAATTATTGGAATCAGGTGTTCCAATCACTTCCATGGCCACAGGTGTATAAATTCAAGCACCTAGGCATGCAGACTGTTTTTACAAACATTTGTGAAAGAATGGGTCGCTCTCAGGAGCTCAGTGAATTCCAGCGTGGAACTGTGATAGGATGCCACCTGTGCAACAAATCCAGTCGTGAAATTTCCTCGCTCCTAAATATTCCACAGTCAACTGTCAGCTGTATTATAAGAAAATGGAAGTGTTTGGGAACGACAGCAACTCAGCCACGAAGTGGTAGGCCACGTAAACTGACGGAGCGGGGTCAGCGGATGCTGAAGCGCATAGTGCGAAGAGGTCGCCAACTTTCTGCAGAGTCAATCACTACAGACCTCCAAACTTCATGTGGCCTTCAGATTAGCTCAAGAACAGTGCGCAGAGAGCTTCATGGAATGGGTTTCCATGGTCGAGCAGCTGCATCCAAGCCATACATAACCAAGTGCAATGCAAAGCGTCGGATGCGGTGGTGTAAAGCACGCCGCCACTGGACTCTAGAGCAGTGGAGACGCGTTCTCTGGAGTGACGAATCGCGCTTCTCCATCTGGCAATCTGATGGACGGGTCTGGGTTTGGCGGTTGCCAGGAGAACGGTACTTGTCTGACTGCATTGTGCCAAGTGTAAAGTTTGGTGGAGGGGGGATTATGGTGTGGGGTTGTTTTTCAGGAGCTGGGCTTGGCCCCTTAGTTCCAGTGAAAGGAACTCTGAATGCTTCAGCATACCAAGACATTTTGGACAATTCCATGCTCCCAACTTTGTGGGAACAGTTTGGAGCTGGCCCCTTCCTCTTCCAACATGACTGTGCACCAGTGCACAAAGCAAGGTCCATAAAGACATGGATGACAGAGTCTGGTGTGGATGAACTTGACTGGCCTGCACAGAGTCCTGACCTCAACCCGATAGAACACCTTTGGGATGAATTAGAGCGGAGACTGAGAGCCAGGCCTTCTCGTCCAACATCAGTGTGCGACCTCACAAATGCGCTTCTGGAAGAATGGTCAAAAATTCCCATAAACACACTCCTAAACCTTGTGGACAGCCTTCCCAGAAGAGTTGAAGCTGTTCTAGCTGCAAAGGGTGGACCGACGTCATATTGAACCCTATGGATTAGGAACGGGATGTCACTTAAGCTCATATGTGAGTCAAGGCAGGTGAGCAAATACTTTTGGCAATATAGTGTATCTTAAGTGGCACATTTTCACTAATAAATTCAGAAACATATCTACATAAATGCACTGACAAAAATAATCTGCAGGCAGAAACTAACTAACAAACACATTTGGCCCACAGAACATTTGACGGTTGTTTATGTTACCAATATTACAGACACAAGCAAACACCTACACACACACCACCATGTTGTCACTACTCTAGAAACTGTTAATTTCCTAGTTATTCTCAAATCCCTAAAGTTAGAAGCATAACTTAGGTGTGACAGTGAATGCACTATACAGTATATATAAGAAACAAGCCAAAGCATGCCAGCCCCTGAAGCTAGAAAGAGACTGGTTTACACATCACGGTGAACAAACTTTTGCCTTCGGCGAGAAATAAATGTCACTCTCAATAGAAAAACCATAATGGCCATAGTTACTGGGAAATTACATCCATATCTGTAACACAATTGATTGTAACTCAATCAATCAATCAATCAATCAATCAATCTATCTATCTATCTATCTATCTATCTATCTATCTATCTATCTATCTATCTATCTATCTATCTATCTATCTATCTATCTATCTATCTATCTATCTATCTATCTATCTATCTATCTATCTATCTATCTATCTATCTATCTATCTATCTATCTATCTATCTATCTATCTATCTATCTATCTATCTATCTATCTATCTATCTATCTATCTATCTATCTATCTATCTATCTATCTATCTATCTATCTATCTATCTATCTATCTATCTATCTATCTATCTATCTATCTATCTATCTATCTATCTATCTATCTATCTATCTATCTATCTATCTATCTATCTATCTATCTATCTATCTATCTATCTATCTATCTATCTATCTATCTATCTATCTATCTATCTATCTATCTATCTATCTATCTATCTATCTATCTATCTATCTATCTATCTATCTATCTATCTATCTATCTATCTATCTATCTATCTATCTATCTATCTATCTATCTATCTATCTATCTATCTATCTATCTATCTATCTATCTATCTATCTATCTATCTATCTATCTATCTATCTATCTATCTATCTATCTATCTATCTATCTATCTATCTATCTATCTATCTATCTATCTATCTATCTATCTATCTATCTATCTATCTATCTATCTATCTATCTATCTATCTATCTATCTATCTATCTATCTATCTATCTATCTATCTATCTATCTATCTATCTATCTATCTATCTATCTATCTATCTATCTATCTATCTATCTATCTATCTATCTATCTATCTATCTATCTATCTATCTATCTATCTATCTATCTATCTATCTATCTATCATTTCATTGACTTTGAAGAAACAACCACACAGCTGAGACTTCAGCTAAACACCCACCAATCCTGTCATGCATCACTATCACTGTTACTTACATACCTAATGGCCAACCCTCTCCTAACCTAGCAAGCCAGATTAATGATGTGCAGAACTCTTCTGCCATCACTCCGGGAAAGCTCCCATCAAATCCATTTTGGGGAAAAGAGAGATATTTTCTAGAACTTTAAGAGCTGATTGGGCAAAGTGACACCTAGTGTCAACCTATCAGAGCTTGGTTTTAGCAAAGTAGGAGGTGCAAAGGTCATGTTTGCCTCACTAAAGGTTCCAAAGGGCCTCTTTTTTTTTCAGCATTGGTTTGATATTTGCTGTTTTTAGGGAATGCGGGAAAACACCTGACAGAAGGAACGTGTTTATTATCTGAGTCAAATCAGACGCTATGACAGGCAAAACTTTCTTAAAGAAAGCTGTGGGTAGAACATCAAGACAGCAGGAGAAGGAACTTAGCTGTTGAATGATTTCCTCTAAGCTTTTATAGTTTATTTAGCTGAATTGGGACATTTGGTCAAGATCAATTCCAGTTGGAGACAACTTTGGTACTGAACTTGATATGGATGTATAAACTGATCCTCTGATCTTTAGGATTTTCTCAGTAAAGAAATTAGCAAATTCATTGCAGGCCTTGGTGGAGTGGAGTTCAGGAGCCATGGGCACAGGAGGACCTGTTAGCTTGTCAACTGTGGCAAATAAAGCACGAGTATTATTAATGTTCTTGTTAATGATTTCAGAGAAGAAAGATTCTCTTGCATTTTTCAGTTGTAAGCTATATCTGTAAAGTCTCTCTTTATAGATGTCATAGTGAACCTGGAGTTTCGTCTTTCTCCACCTGCGTTCAGCTTTTCGACACTCCCTTTTTTCACTTCTAACTGCTGGAGCACTTCTCCAAGGAGATTTTTTCTTTCCGGAAAAGAATTTCACTTTAATTGGAGCAATGCAGCTAATGATGTCTGAGACTTTAGACTGAAAGTTATCTACTAGCTCATCTACTGAGTTGCACCCCAAGGTTGAAGTAGCAGAGTAAGCTTGAATAAAAGTTTCTGTGGCATTTTCCTTAAAGGTGCGTTTTCTTATGATGTCCCTTTGGCTAAATGAGTCACTGGAAATGATGCCCTCAAAGGTAACAGAAAAGTGATCGGATAGGGCAACATCAGTAACACTGACTTTAGAAATCTTCAGACCTTTAGTGATGATCAAGTCTAAAATATGTCCCTGTTTGTGCGTTGGTTGTTTAACATGTTGAGTTAAACCAAAGTTTCTAAGTGTGTCATACAGTTCTTTTGCACTTCTGTCTTCAGGGTTGTCAAAGTGAAAATTAAAGTCTCCCACACTAATTAAACAGTCATAATCAACGCATATCACAGACAGGAGGTCACTAAAATCATTAAAAAAGTTTGACCATAAGGTAAGTGGATTCTCATGTGTAAATAGAAAAATACCATAAAAATTCAGTTTGAATATCTCCCTCCCCCTCCTGAAACACACATACGTAAAAGATGAACATAAACACTGTTAATATTGGCACAGTTTTACAAATCCGATCATCACCAATATGATACATAATTAGCATTGGTCAGTACAAGTGTAAACAAAGGCAAATCACACATCCCTACATTGAAGAATGGGTGTCACTTATGATGTACCGCTGTTTAATATGGTGCGTTTTGGGGATAAAGGGTCTAAAAGCCATTGTTCAACTGCATTAGAACTTTACCAACTCTTTCACCTTATTTAATAATCAAAGAGACCATCTTCAAAGTTATCTAGTACAGCTCCTAAGTTATGAAACAAATATTTGCTGTACCATTCATAATTTAGGTTGAGCTGCTCTCAGTTGGAGCCACTACTAGCTTTCACCATGTCGAGTAAAATGAACCCTCATAAGTACATGTAATCTATGTCAAGCATAGATAACATATGATAAAAGACATTATTACTGTGTCAGAACTGCAGTATTTATGCAGCACTTACATAAGTTTCATATGTGTGGTAAAAAAAATGCTTCCACTAATTTTGAAGCTCAAGTCCCAGAGTTTTTCAACATGTCTAATAGGTATTAATAGGTAATAAGGTGATTACATGTATGCTTACGAAGGCCATCCTGGGGGATTACTTTCCTCTAATCTTATTCCACTGAAATAAAAAGCACATATGCTTTAGTGTTTTTTTAGGTATACAAGTTCCTGTCATGTAATTTCAATATTGATAATAAGAACTGAAAACTAACGAAAACCCAAACATTCAATATCTTAGAAAATATGAGTATTGTGAAAAGGTTCAATACTGAAGACACCTGGTGACAAACTCCAATCAGCTAATTAACAAAAAAAAAAAAAACTGCGAAGGCCTCAAAATGGCCTCTCAGTGTAGTTCTGTAGGCTAGACACTCATGTGGATGACAACCATTGACACGTTGGACAAGGAGGGCAAGACACAAAAGGTCATTACTAAAGAGGCCAGCTGTTCATAGAGCTCTTTGTCCAAGATGATTAATAGAGTGGCAGAGGGAAGGAAAATATTCAGTAGAAAAAAACTGCACAACCAATAGGGAGAACCGAAATCCAAACAAAACCCGTTAACAATTGTTGGGAAGGTTCACAAAGAGTGGACTGCAGCTGGAGCCAGTGCTGCAAGGTCCACCACATAATGCAGGACATGGGTTTCAGCTCTCGCATTTCTTCTGTCAAGCCAAACAAAAATTTTTTTATCTAAAGTGTTTTTTTCTGAGCCGTAAACAAAAAAGGCTGGATGTTGCTGAGTGAGTAGCCAAGGTTATGTTCTCTGATTGAACTAAAGTTTGCATTTGCTTTGTAAATCAAGGTCCCACAGTATGGGGGGGAAAGAGGAGAGTAGGGATGTTCGGATGCAACTTTCTGATTTTTATATACGGTACCAGTATTGCAGATTCTAGTATTGACAGACACCAATATCGACCTGATACGATCTCAGCATGAATCCTACATCCCTTTATTACTTACTATATTTCATAGTGCGATAGAAAAGGCTTAATCAAGTGATATTTCTTAAATAGAGAAGCCAACTTCACATCTGGTAAGAGAACAACTGGCCCATTACTTATGTACCAGGGGTTAAAACACATGTTAAACGAAAGTGGGTAGAAGCAAGGTGTTTCTATAAGTTTTCTAATTAGAAGTTTACACTGAAGGACAATATATACAGATATTCCTTTTTGGCTGATATCAGGCCATTTTTCGCTATCAAAATCTGATCTGGACATCCCTAGACTAGAGGCACAGACTCTGTCTGAACGTCTGCCCTAATCACTATATAGGGCCCTATATAGTGATTAGGGAATGTCTAGTGGAGGAAAAAGTATTGGAGTGAAAATTTCCCACAATGCATCTTGAAAGGTAGTGATCATCCATGGTCACTAGACGAGCAGATATACCTCAGAGTGCTTCAGGAGGAGAGCCCTCCCAAAGCATTCTGGGATATATCTGGTCATGGGATTTCTTTGGGGGGCGAGAGAGAACAAAGATGGTGCAGGTGCCACGCAGGGAGTCAGATTCATGTGACCAACCAAGCGAAAAGCAGTGATCATCTGTCTGAATGGTCAGTTAACTGATTTCACTATGAAGTCCACTATATAGTCCCAGTTCTATACTGTATAGTGATAAAAGGATTAGGGTGGACGTTTGGATACAGCCACAGAACCCAAGATACTTGAGGTCAGTGATGGTTTAGGGAGCCATGTCGTCTGCTAGTGTTGGTCCACTGTGTTTTCTGGGGCAAAGGTCAATGCAGTTGTCTACCAGGAATTTTTAGAGCGCTTCTTGCTGCTGACAAACCATATGGAGATGCAGATTTCATTTTCCAACAGGACCTGGCACCTACAGACAGTGCCTAGGCTACCACTACCTGGTGTAAGGATCATGGTATACCCCTTCTTAATTGGCCAGCCAACTGGCCTGACCACAATCCCATAGAAAATCTATGGAGCATTGTGAAAAGGAAGATGTCATATAACAGACCTAACAATACCAATGAGCTTAAAGCCACCATCAGGCAAACCTGGGCTCTCATAATACAGCGGTGCCTCAGACTGATTGATAAAAGAAGCCCCAACTACATATTGAGTGCTATACATGCTCATACTTGTCATGTTTATACTTTTCAACTAAGATTCAAATTTTCTAAGATTCCCTATTTGGGTTTTTAATTACTTGTCAGTTATAATAATCTAAATTAAAAGAAATACCTACCTGAAATATATCATGGAAATGGATAAATTATGGAAGTTTCACTTTTTGAATGGAATTACTGAAATAAACCAACTTTTCATGATATCCTAATTTATATGGCCAGAAACTGTAGGTTTGATATCATTCACATTTATAATCAAAATTGGTGCTGATTTTAATTTAATAAATTGCAATTATTCTAAGGAACAGTACCATATCTAAAAAATTATGAGCGGACTCTCCTTAATATTAATAAAACCACAATAGAGTATAAGCAACGTGTTTATTAATGCATTGATTGTGTAGATGGAGTTATGTGAGGTCAAAATCAAAACTCTTGAATAAATAAATGTTAGAGAAAAAATTGCTTTAAAACTAATCCTTTTTGCTTTTCATTTTCCTCCCACCCACAGTATTTTTCACACATGATTATGGTTGCAAAAACATGATCGACTAGCACTCTCATTTGTTTTAGTTAGGAGGGATGGTGGTTGCTTCATTAATTCCACTGTCTCTTGAATAAAAATAGAGGGGTAAGTTTTGCAAGTATTTTTCGTGGTAAATCATGTCAGCCTACTGGTTTTTTGCGCAAATACAACCTAATTAGCCCACTTCGGTTTTTATGTGAACAAGTCCAATAAGTATAATTTCAAAGCTTGATCGTTAATCATAGGGAAAACAGTTAAACACATGCAGCTGCAGAGAGAGGGGGGGGAAAAAAACAAAGCCAACGCACAAGTAGTCTACAGATGCAAAGCACCAAAGAGTAAACTTTGTGCTAGACAGTTCCTCACAGCTGCTGCCTGCTAGCAGTGACAGCCTGGGTGGTTGTCTATTAACAGAGGATGGAGATTGAGAGCAATTTCCTCTTGTTTTGAGATATGCATACATTACACACAAACGTAACACTGACCAATATATTAGGCTGCCACTCCACATGAGATGAATGATGATGACTGTATGCATGAGAGCGACCAGTCGCACCTGTAGGCCTGTGGTCATTTGTTTAGTAATTGCTAAAGGGCATAATGTGATAGGCCCCCTGCGTGAGTGAGCTCGATTTGGACTCACCGTGCTGGTTTATGTCTGACCTACCACAGCTGTATCATAAGGAGGGTTATTAGGGAGGGGGCTGTTGTTGGTTATAGAAAGGTGCTGATTAGCATTTCCTATGTGCTGTGTAAACAGTCCTCTGTATAATCTCTCAATTTAGATCCTGCTGCTTGTGCAGCTCATGACCCATTATTTAAATATTAAACCATAGTTTAAATCGATACGGACAAAACTATGGATGAATTTAATATGTGGTAATGAAGAACAATTTTGGTGACGTTATTCGTCAATAATGTTTCTATTTTAAAATGAAAACGACATATAATATTAGCATCTTTTCACTCATGTGATAGTTTTAAGTGCTAAAACTTGAAATTAAAAGATATTTTATTGTATTTACATATTTTGTATATGATCAGCTAAACAGGAGCAGCATTCAGCAAATATCAGGTAAAGCAGATAGAAGAATATGAAAAACCTTCTTTTCTTTTCCTTATTGCTTTGATAGATGCAGAAAAAGGCTCAAGATAGGAACAAACAGATTAATATAAACACCCCTGACATCAGTCTGCAACAAACACTGGTTAGTGTGTAAAGTGCAAAAAGTTGGCGAACGCCCCACAGAATGAAATCTGTCTTTACATTTGCCTTACAAATTCATCCATGTAACTTCTCCCTTGTTAATATTGAGTAAATGTCGCGCATGTGAGTTTTAAACAATCTAAGCTGCATCTGCAAATTGTAGGCCCACTAAATAAATGCTAAAACCCTGGAAAACTCCTAAAAGGTACCTTCCTGCACACTTTTTTTAAATTTATATGAATGATTTTTAAAAATAATTGCATCTTTTAAAGGTATAGTGGAGGATTTTCGCGAATTTTCGAAAAGACCCGCCCTCTCCCCTTTAAAAAACACAAAAACAAACATATGCACAATCCTGTACCCGCTCCTGAGAGGGAACGTCTATTTAACTCGCGCGAGAGCGTGCACGAGCCCACTTCTCCCCATACATGCCATGTTTAAAAGCGGCTGTTTGCATCGCTCATTCAAGCTTACCAAAAGTAGATATGCAGTTTTTCCACTATCTCAGACTCACCACAGGTAACTGAAGATGGGGACGAGCTCTTATGACGGCTTTACATAAACCTATCACCAGAATGATTGACAGTTAGGAGGACCACTTATTTTGATGATCCTCCTGGAAATAGAACATCGTCCACTATACCTTTAAGTTGGCATTTCCAAATAGGAAAAACAAATAAGCTGAAAAAGGGACTCAATGCACAGTCTCTTGAAAAATTTCTTGAAATGAAACTGGTTTGTCAAATTAATATTTCTTGACAATTTAAACCTAAAAAATTCAAAATATTAAACTATCAAGAAAATCAATCAGAAATAAAATGATTTCCATGCATCAGCTAAGAAAAAATGAAGAGGCAAGCTGATCCACAGCTGGGTTGAGACATCTAAACGTTATTCTGCACAAACTATCGGTAACAAAAGTGGATAATGAAGACAAATGTTACACTTTTCAGTAGGGTAACTTGACTACTTGTTGGTGCATGCTGCACATTTTCAAGGCCACAAGTAAGCTGCTTAACTCAACCTCACAAAGTGGACCTAGTGAGTGATAACTCAATAAACTGCCGCTCTCAGAAAGACAATGCTTACTCATGGGTTTCCCTCCTCTGCAAAATCTGGACGCTGCCTGAAATCACCAGTGACAAAACAGACAGCTGTTGACTGGGAACATGGCAGTGAGGAGGATAAAATCCAGCGCACAAACTCATCCTGGCGCTCCTGCATCATCACACTGACAGCACTGAGAGGGAGCGGGGAGAGAGAGGAGGTGAACGTTAATGTTTCATTCATCAGAGCTCCACACCCTGCCTCTGCTGCAGCATGAAAACATAACTGTAATGAAAATCCTATCGATCGGAGTCGCTTCCTTTCAGACAAATTGCCCTGTTTTCTCAGCCTTTCAGTGTTTAGAAGGCAAATGTAAGGAGCAAAGATGAAAGCTCTTGGGACATCATCGCCAACGCTCCATCATGACAGGCAGACCTCGGATTAGTTTTAGCTGGGATAAAAGCCTTTAGGATTGTTTTTTTCTTTTTTTTTTTCAAGCACTCAACATTTTTTATAAACTAGCAAATGACTATATTCAGTGAGTAAACTGGTAGGTCAAACTGAAAGGTGGCAAAAAATAAATAAAATGTCTGTTCCTTTTATTGTTCTGCTTTAAAAATCAAAAAACTTTGCATAAAAGGTAGAAAAGTGCAGTCAACCCAAATCTACAGGGCTAATTGAGAAGGCAGATGAAGCTTTGTGGTTATAAAGATTACCTCTGCATGATTCCCCAACAACCCTGCAAAGATGTCCTTGAGATGCAACTGTATGGAAGCTGCCCCTGGTCGCCTCTGTGCCTTCACCCTTTTACAGCAACGCAAACATGTGCATCCCAAAGGACAAACCAAAAATAAGCAAACTCCAGAGATGTGCTTCTCATGTCAGTAAACCGGTTAGTGAGCCCTCTTGTCTTTTAGGGCTCAGAGGCAACAAGATTGATTTTTTAAAGAAATTTCTGACTCCATTGGCCCTGCCAGTAGTCGCGGGGGGGGGGGGGGGGGGGGGGGGGGGGGAGACAAAGAAAACCATTTTCGGGTACTATCACAAAAGCCTGTTAGGTGGTCCCAAAGGAGGCTTTCTGAGCTAACATGCATATAGAAATAAGACAGACAGAGTGTGGATAACCATCTTACCCATGGAGTCCTCCTGCATTTCTAAATTAAAGATAGGAAGATAGTGCAGCTGTTATCTCTGCATGCGATCTCCATTCACTGGTGAGGTAAAGCAACTTGAGGGAAATAGATCGTCTCAGCATCTTTGGGGTCAAGGGTTTATTTAATGAAGTCGTATGATGAAGTTCAATAACGACTTAACTATAAAAAAAGGCTTCTATGACTATTTTTCTCATGTATTGTCAATACACATACACATAATAATTACATAAATTAAACATGAATATACAGTATTGTCACCAGTTGGCATTCTTTGTAAAATAAATGGTTGTTATGGAGACTTGGTGATGGAGATTTTTAAACTCTCTTATAATCATGCACAGATAAACCTCCCGGTCCGTTTTAGTTGTTTTAAACATCTAAGTCATTGCACCGACTATAGTTATATAACAGAGGTTTAAGGGAGAAGCTATTTCCTGACTTATTAAGATGTCATACACTGTTGTTTTTCTCATTTTGACATGTGGCTAAGCCAAGAAAGCCTCCGAGCCGCATTTGTACCACAGTAAATCATGAAATCATTGACTGTTAAGAACTTATATAAAAAGTATGAATGTTACAACATTGTCTGTTACATAACATTTATCTATAGAAATTATTAGAACTACATCAATTCATTAAATCAACTAAATTTAAAAGTAGGATTGCTTCAGGTCTTTACAAATTGTATACCATTCTTTTATAATTAACGATATCTATGAAGAAATGTTTAACAAAAATATACCCAACTTTAGCAATGCATCAACAAATGGTGGTCCCAAGTGTTAAGGCAAATATAAGGATGGCTTAACATAAAAAGTAGAGCTGGGCAAATAATTGCATTTACAAAATAATCACAATATAAAGCAACACAGCATAACTTCTGACCCAAGTATTGGCTTAATTGAAGGTTTTTCTGGTCAATTTTCAGAGCCTAGCTTGTATCAATGCTCCATTGTCCGTCTCAAACACTTCACTATGTGACTTGAGAGGGTCGGATCCGTCACTGAATATGTCATGTGATCCAAAGTGCCCATTTACCACAGACTAAAATCCCCAGTTAGTTAAGCTAAATGTTGTTAAGAATCACTTACCTGATCAGACATATTTACAGTTCTCTGACAAATGATTTACTCCAGAGAAGGCATCCCCAACCTCAGTCCTCAAGGCCCACTGTCCTGCAGGTTTTACAGGTTTCCCTGCTTTAGCACAGCTGATTATAATGATTGCAGTAGACCCAAAGCCTGTTAATCAGCTTTCAATTAAAATCAGCTGTGCTGGAGCAAGGAAACCTCTAAAACCTGCAGTGCAGCGTGCCTCGAGGACCAAGGTTGGGGATGCCTGCTCTAGAGGGCTGAATGTATGGCATTAAGGTTTTTACCATTGCCAGCTAATACTATCATGATCTTGGCCCTGATGACTGACCTGATTACTCATTTCATTCACCTGCCTAGCCCCGCCCACTTCTCATTACCGTTCATCTGATCCACCTGCTTCAGCCTCTGTTTAACCTGCCTTCAACCAGTCATCACTGCCATATTATTCAAGCCTTTGGTTAGAGGAGTTTTCTAGCATTCCTGAATGTTTCTGATCACCTGATCCTGACCCGTTCTGCCTCTGGACTCTGAGCCTGCCTGTCCCTGTTCTGATCTGTTCGCCTGAGATGTTCTCATACTTCTGCTGGATTCTATCTGTTAACTGAACCTGGAACTGATTCCTGACACCGTCCTGGATTCCCCCTTCAGTATCTCTTCAGATATCTGATCACCTGGTCCTGATTCCTGAGAATGTCCTTGACACCAGCTTTGCCTTCACCCTCTGGATTATCCTGCCTTCCCTCATCTGCTCAGTTCTGATCTACTGCCTTTTGCCTGCATTTTTTTTATCCTTACTGTCTCTCCACCTCCAATATTGGGTCCTCTTGTTCTAAGCCTGAAAAAGTACTATAATTTTTAAATTAAGTTTGAAAAAAACAAACAAACCAATGGAAATGGGAATAAAAAAATGTAACAAAAATTAAACTTTGAAAAACTTAGTCAAAACAATTGAGAGTAAGTTTGCCCTTTTCTCGGGTTTATATTTTCTTATCTTGCCAAATTTATTTTTTCATAATTTCAAATTTATTTTATTTTTCCACATTTTTTAATCAACTTTTTCTTTTTCAGATTTGAGTTTTTAAATGACACCCTTTTTTTAAATAGCATTTTACAGATCACATTCTCTTCAGTTTTGGAGGCAGGGCTTTCCTCTGTAGTGAGATGGCAGAGACAAATTTCTATTGGTCTGCATGGACAAACAGCATTTTAATTGGTTAATGTTTGCACTATGAATGCACATTTGAATCAGACCTGAAGTGAACAAAATATGACCAATAAAATGCAATTTGAAAAAAATGCAATTCATAAATTCAAGCTGAAAAAGACAATTTTGAATAAATAAAAAAATCTGTAAAAAAAAAGTTTGAAAAAGACAATATATGAAAAAAATCTTTTTTTTTAGATGCAATCATTTTTTGATTGCATTTTTATTAAATTTCCATTTAAACAGGATGTTTTTTTATTACTCTCCATTTACAAAAGGTGTTCTTTGCTTGCAACAATAATGGAACAAAAGTAATTCCATACAGGTGTGACTTTGTTTTTGCAAGTAACTCCATGACCTGAAGGGAAACATCTACATGCTTCTGTTTAGTGCAAATGGAGATCAATGTCATACTGCAATTTGGATTTTTGGCAAAACATTAAAGCAATATGAAGTATAATATAAGTAAAGATCTAGGTAGAATTTACACTGTAAAAGAGTTTAATTTACTGCAAAAAAGCATGATTTCAAGACTTCTATACAGCAGTGGCTGCAAATGAGAGGTTTTTTGTTTGATTAAGAGAGCCTTATATGGAAACTGGTACTACATATTGGATTATATTATTTATTATATATTTAAAAATATTTTAAAAGAAAAATCATTGACTTCAAGAATTAATGTTAAAACGAGTCAGTTAACAAACCATGAGCTGATTTCCCAACCCACAAAGATCTCTACAAGTGAGGTATAAAAAACCGTACATCTCGTTGTCTACCACTGTGCCACCAACTGTTCATGGAGAACAACAATAGGAGTGGGTGGAGACCCTGAACACTGCTGCTTCTACAAGCATATCAGGACTAAACCAACAAATCCACATGAACTTAAGCTGTAACTGAGAGAACATTTGAATATTTATGGACATATGCAATGCTTAAATACAAACCAACACATAGTCTCATGAGCTTTCATGTGTGAGAAAATGATTAAAAAACATATTACACATTCTCAGACGCGTGACTCCTTCCAAGTAATGCAAAGAAAGAAAGCTATCAGTGAAATTAAAAGGCCAGAATTTGATGATAAACACTCCAGGAGCGTTGGCGGCAATAACTGAACATGCAGGGGATTTAGATGGGATAATATTTCAAAATGTGTCAGACTGTGCAGCTTTCCTGATGAAACCAAAACAGGGGCTAGCATATAGCAAACCTAAGGAGCAGGAATGGTGAGAGAATATACAGCATACTTCAGAAACCTTTTTGAAGGCCTTTTTGAGTTATTAACTAACTTTCTTGCAAAATATTTCTGAGAAAAAGCTGGAAACAGAGCCACTCTGTATCATGACAGCTTTTTGAAGGGCACTTATTCCCAGGCTTGTGTTTTGACTCCAAATGTCACGAAGACAGAGATTTAATGTGACAATGCTGATGCCAAGTGTTGTCCTCCCACAATGCACTGCAGAAACAAGCTCATCAACATTCTTAATTTAAGTTTCAGAGAGTCCTGTGTGGGATGAATGCGCAGAAAATGTTTATTTCACCGAAATCTTGACCTTCAGGAGAGACAGAGACCATGATTAGGTTTCCGAAATCAGCTTTGCTTGGGAAAAGTGACGCTGAACCGGAGGCAGTAAAATCACAAATCTGAGTATTTCTTGCGGAGATTGACAGTTTCACCACTGGAAAACTGTCACTCACATTTTTGTCTGTAGTTTGGGGCTATGTATGTCATTTAGGATTATAAAAAAGAAACAAAATTAGATAAATTGGGCTAAAAACTTTTTTTTTGTCAAACTAGTAACTCTAACTCAGACAAAAATAAAAATTGGAAAGATAATATACCATATATATTGTTATTTTCCCCCCAACGCAGCAGAAATATGCATTCTTTGGTCAAACACGTTAACCTTAACCCCCAGTAATAACTCCATTATAACTAAGGCAGAATAAAAAATACTCTGCCAATGGTTTCAATTAAAAAACTGCTATTTTACACTGATAATTAAAAGGATAATAAAAATTTGCATATAATATAATTGAATTTAGCAGGAAGTAATTAATAGAATAGATGTTCAGCAATTTTTACCCAATTAATAATTTATTAATAGTTATTCTGCATATGGCTTTGTTTTAATAACATGTTCACCTTTTTGAATTTACCCTCATAAATAAAACATACAATTTCTTTCCCATTATGAGTTGATTTAGTTGTGCTACCAGCCTCAAACCTTGAGGATAGCAGTCATGTCTATTAGAATTTGCTTCTCTATCTTTGTCTTTGTTGGCACTCGTTATCTGCCCAGCATGTGGGAGAAACTGACGCGTACGCATCAAACCCAACACCCTATAATTGTTCCTAGGTTCATATCTGCCAGGACACTTACACAAGAATGCAGCCACTGTAACAAAACACATTCGGCAGCATTAATGGGGTCGCTTTATCCCTTCCTCTGTATCTCATACAACCAGCCTTTGGTCCTCAAAGCACAATCTGGAGATGCCATTAGTGGGGAGGAAGACAGTGATGTTTAGTGACAGTCAACGACTCCTCTAGTCAAGAGAGTGCCCTGGAGTCATCAGAGTGTCACACACACTCCTCCGCTCTGACCGAACACAGGCCTGGCTCCCCAAGTTCACCTTTGTTCTCGCCATCAGAAAAGAAAGGAGCTAATTGTATGACAGGGTCACAACGGGCAGGACCCACAACAGCCTGGGTTATGCTACGGCACAACACTGCCAGGCAATCTTGTCAAAAACATTGGAGGAGAATCCAAATGAAGAAAAAAAAAATATATATATATATATATATATATATATATAACGAGTGAGGGAGGCCTTGGTTTTGCTGCAAGTGGCAGTTTTTGTCTTTGTTCTCCGTTCATGATTATTGTCATCGCATTTAGGGCTGAGCTCCAAAACATGGTGAAATTCTGCATGGGGCTGGGTAAGATGATAAGAGAGAAGCTACATGGCCTGTTTGGAGCTGATAACTCAGACGCAGCATAAATCAAACACCTTCTGGTGGTTCAAATCATTTGTACAGTAGGCCATCATATGCAAAGAAAGGACGCTGGAATTTACTGTAAGAAAGTATCATGCCTCAGTGCCCAAAAATGAAAAACTGCACAGTTGTCAAATTATATCTTCCAAGTGAAATGCTTATGCTGTAAAGTCGCTAGTAGCGCCGTGTACAACACACTTTTAAACTATTAACTGAGTAC
This sequence comes from Cyprinodon diabolis, assembly GCA_030533445.1. Taxonomy (NCBI): domain Eukaryota; kingdom Metazoa; phylum Chordata; class Actinopteri; order Cyprinodontiformes; family Cyprinodontidae; genus Cyprinodon; species Cyprinodon diabolis. The sequence goes on from CM060084.1 coordinate 6,886,782, forward strand.
CTGCTAAATCCCCTCTGACAGATTTCTAATTTCATTTAATTTTACAGTAGGGATGTGATGATACATTCAAGTCAGATGAGATTGGTAGAATTGGCTTTAAAGAAATATAAAAAATATAAGAAATATAAAAAATTGCTCTTTTGTTTAAACAAATAGACTTAAGTTTTGAATAAATCGAAAAATATCTCATTTATAGAACTTGGGGAAACTAAATTTGCACAACCCTTTTCTTGTCAAGTTAACCTCTTAACGTCCACCTCATTTTGGGTAATCCTCGCCTATTTTGCATACCCAAATGGAAAAGCAAATAACCTAGGAACTGTAAGCCCAAATTACATGTTGCAATACATTATTTGAAAACTAACCTCTAGTTTCCTAATATATAAATTAAAATAGGGTGACTATAAGACAGACCAACCTGCATCAGTTCAAACATGACTTAAAGTTGCTGTTTTTTATTCTCGGAAATGATAGGTCTTTTTTGAACAGCAGTAATAAAGATATTCTTGAGAAAAGGCAGTTTTTATTGAATTATATTTGTTCTAAATCATGTCAACCACACACGCAGAAAATGTCAGACCACTAGCTATAACAGTTCCAGAGCTGTGGGGATTGGAACGTTTGGTGTCAGCTTGGAGCTGCGCACAATGGCTCCACCTGCTGGTAAAAATTTTACCGGTGGAATTTTATGCGTTCTAAATTATTACCCCCCACTTAAGATCCACCGGGTCACGGGCGACCTGATTGGTTTTAAGAGGTTAAACACTCAAAAAAGGTTTACAATTGATACATATTTATCCATGTGGCCTGACAATCACTCCAAGGTCTTGGTACCAGGGCCTAAGTGTCATGACCTGGGGCACACTGACTCGTGACGGCGGAAAAGTGAAATTAATTCCACAAATTTCCAATTTCAGACTGAAATTCATACAGCATAAAAGTAGACTATGTCTGTGTAAAGTGTCTTAAAATGACATGTGTTGTGAATTGCTGCTACATAAATGAACTAAATTGAGTAAAAAGAATCAATTTCCCCTAAATATTTTGGGCAGCAAAGACTCCTCAAAGTGTGAGATAGCCCGTTTGCACATTTAGGAGGATTTCAATCAGATGCTAAAATAAGCAAAGTTAATATATATGAGATAATAGGCATAATTGGTCAGGTTTTGTGGAGATTTTTAGAGGACCCAAATGCAGAGAGGGAAGCTGAGGTGTTTTATTGTAGATTTAATAACAAATGGTGGTAACTGAAGCATAAATCCAAACATAACTCTGAACACAGAAACCAGAACAAATGGGAAAACATAGGTCAAGGAGGGAATGAATGAATGAAGTGAATCTAGATAACAGTAACTGCAGAGGAGGACTATAAATGCCAAACAGGACAAAGAATGGAGTAATCAGCTGATTGGGAGCAGGTGTGGACAGTGGGATCTAGAAGGGAGCTAGGGGGAAGGAGACTGACACAAGGGGGCAACAGAGAGTAAACAAGATATACATCATAATTCAAATACAACCAGAAAACAACTAGAATGACACCCAAATGGAAATTAAACTAATGAAACAACAAAAAGAACCAAAAAATGGAGAACCATGACATATTTCAAATGTGATGCAAATTTTAAGCAAACGTGTAAAGAGATAAAAAAACAAAATGGAATTTTGTAATTTTTCCATCCATTAGAGCAAATAAGACATTGATAAATGTGCTGTAATTGGGCAAGTTATACATATACATCATCCAAAGGCATTGAAATTGAAGTGTGTAATTCTGCATACAGAATGACATGGATGGAAACAGCTGATCAGCCATGGGAGTTGCTATCACCACATCAAAACAAATCAGAAAAATGTGTTTCTATCTCCTCTTAAGGGCATTTACACCAAGTACAAAAATCCCCTCAAGCAAGGTAAAAACTATTTTTTCAAATGTTTCTAAAGAGCTCTTCCAATTCAATAATTCAAAATGCCCCAAAATAAAAGTAGATGTACCTGATTCAGCTCAACACAGCAGAGGCTGCAAAAATACTGTGGTATTTCAATATTGCGAGATCACACAGCAAAAGTTCTCATTGCACCCCTGTCCAAAACTAATCCTTATAAAGAAGCAATGTCTTCACCATTTGTTATGAAACTTTAAAACAGATTTAAATTAGGCTTTTCGCTAAAAATGACTTAAAAAAAGCTAATTTTTTTCCTACATAATCCATTTAATTGATTTGTTTCAGGATAAAAAAAAAATAGCTTTAATTTCAATGTGGACCAAAGTCACCTTAATTTAAAGAACAATAAATTTCGAGCTCAGAAACAAGCTTGCAAAAATAATTATGTTTCACAACAAACAATGAAAATATAACAAACTAAATGTTTGCAGTATCACACAGTGAGTTCGTTTAATCGTTAAGAATACACATCTAATTTAAAAAAGTGATGAACTGATATCACTCTGAGCTGTTGCCAATACAGATTTTCCAAATATTAAATCTTCATAAAAAATTCGGTTAACCAATAAAATCCATTTATCGTCCAGCCCTTTTTTTATCCAAGTATCAAGATGTACTAAAGCCATTAAAAGTAACAGTTTGAAAACCCCAAACATTTTCTCTCATACAGTAACTGTCCGTTTTTATCTGCAATACTTTGTGCATTTTAAAGTCCTTTTTAATGAGGCAGAGACAGTCCTGTGTTCCCTGTAGGTCAGCTGGCTGAAAAAAAGGCTACGCTTTTCACACAGTCGTGCTGTAGGAAGCACCACCTATTACTCTTCCTAAGTCAATTCGTTTAAAACCTTGACTGCTAAGCAATGAATAGCACTCAAAGCCTACTGGTCCAGCTAAAAAATTCTATAATTATATAAAAAGCAAAACTGCCTAACGGTATAATATTCATTGCAATAAGCAAATCAAGGTTTTTCAAAAAGGTAGGAGTTTTTTTGTTGAAGTTTTGCACCAAAATCACAGCAACTCAAATGATGTCACTAGCAGGTGTTTACCGTAAAACACTATATAGAAGGTAACGGCTTTACTTGGCTGCTCTAAACTGGAGGGACCTCTGGTCTTGCTGTTTGCTTTTGGCTCTGAGGAAGCTTCTCAGCATCAGTGCGGCACCATTGAGCTTTGCTACTTTGCAAACTGCACATATTCTGGAAATATGTCTTCTGATAATCTATAGATGGGTCTATATAATTGATTTAAATGCATAAGACTGATATGGGAGATGAGGAAAAAAAGGCACAAATGATGGACTGTATTCTCTGTTAAATGACTAAGCTAATTAACAGGATGAGAATTATTATTAAAAAAAACAAACCTGAAAGCTAAAAGGAGTTTGATAAAAATCAAAGCTGAGCACTGCTAAGGGGATACAAAAACAAAACAGAAAAACACCTTTATAGGATGTTAGACAAAAGGAGAGCTTTGAACAAAACAACAACTTGGAGCTAGTTTGTTCTTCATATTAACCTTTATTCTTTGATTAAAAAAAGGAACAAATCCGTTTTAATGTTCTGGACAAGATTATTCTCAGAATTATTCTCAAAGATCACTTTGCAGCAACTTATCTCCGTCAAATAATGACTGTGCCTCGTCAGGTAAATTCTTGAAGTTTTACACTTTTAAAAGGATAGAAACAAGTAAAAAAAAAGTGATTAGCGACATTCTGACAACTTGACTGAGCCAGAAAAGTTGTTTTAATTGTTACATGGGCGAAAATAGCCTTAAAAAGCTATATGTGGTGTATTTTGCAGAGCAAGAAATTAGAAATTAAGCCACATGCAATTTGGCTTAATTTGTAATACTTCCGTCTAAAACTAATCTGTCTGGGTTTTCAGTTGTTTAATTTAAAAAAACGGAAATATGAACTGAAATATTCGAGTACGGACGGATCAACCTCCGGGTTCTCTTCGTGCTTCTTCCTTTTTCCATAATGAAAGTGTTTTAGAAACACGGTTTAAAGAGTGGCTCCAGGAAGTAATTAAAACACAGGGAAAATGAAGCATTGTGGGAGCACAGGAATTTCAAATAAGACTGGCAGTTGAGTGAGAAAGTTCCATGTTAGGTGACAAATTCAAAGACATTAAATTCTTCGTAAACCTGCTGCATCGATGGAATAGAAGCGGAATATTGATATAGATGATACATTTATATGAATCCTAAGAAGCTTTACATGTTACCATACAGTATTTCTACAAGTAAATGAAAAATATGCTTAACCTGAAGAATGCGCTAAATAATCTCTCTTTTGTTTGGGTAACTTTAACATTTGGCGATATAAAAAAGAGGGTAATGGGTGAGGCAATTAAATAAACCCAGCAAAGAGAAAGTGAGTGGCTAATAAATAACTTTCTTTTTCTTCCCTCTTTAGCTTTTTTCCCAAGGACTGTAATTCATTATCTCCTACCGGTTCTCTACAAGACACTAATACGAACACAGAGCGGTAATAAGACCCTTGGATGGTGCTGCTCAGTGTTCATCTTTAAACTCTCTGGGGAGACACTACCCTATGTGGATTAACTCACCTTTGTAAAGCTGCCACAACTGAAGGAGAGCAAGGGGACCTGCAGCATTAAAATGTAACCCAGGGGAGACTGGGCTGCCATAAGACCTGGGCCAGAGAATCAAACTAAAAATATATATTAGCTGTGAAAATGTTGGAAAGTCTATGACCATCTCTGGAACTATCCAGGCTCAGGCCAAGTTCGGAAAACTGGGGGGGACTAACCTTAAAATCTGCACCTTTACACTTGACTGAACAAATAACCTGTAGAAATGGAAAAACCCTCTGGAGACAAAAACTTTATGGTCAGATGAAAAAAAAAACCTGACAGGGTTTCTGAAGGGGGAAAAGAGATCTTTTTTTCTAGCTAATATAAAACAGTACCCACGTTCAGGCATGCTGGTACAGTAGTATAATGCTATAGGGTGTTTCAAGGTGATACTGGTGGTCAATTGTACTAATTGGGTAGAATAATCCATGAGGTTTTTGTTTTACTTGTTCTATCAAGATGATAATATTAAAAACATAAAATCTGTGTTTGTTAGGGGTACAGTAGGTTAAAGGAGAACGCCGTTTTTTTTACATTGGGCCCTTGATTTTACGTTATTACATCATGTTCTACTCACCCATATGAGTTTTGTGTCATTTGGAGCCGTTCTGAAGATATTCGGTTAGGTTATATCCAAGTAACGTCTTCCTATGGGCAACGAGTTGAAGGCACAAACTAAACTGTTCATAATTTATCATTTATGGTACGCTAGCTTTCATAACATGTAGGCGAATCACTGCCCCCAGACATCCGCGTTTTTTTTTTTTTATGGACCGTATTTTCACGACCATAAGGCGCACCGTACTAAAAGGCGCAGTCTCAGTCATGTGGGCCATTACTGTATTTAACACACACATAAGGCGCACCGGATTATAGGGCGCGGGTTTTATATACTGGTACATATCCTCTAATATGTTTAAATATCTCTACTGCGTATTTAAAAATAGAGAGGAAGCAAAACTGAGTATGATTGTGCTTTATTCATGTATTTATTACAAAGTATTAATCAAACCCATCGAACTCATCATCCTGTTTCTGAATTAAACAGCTGCGCTAAATCAGACATGCAAATTTCCCCTTTGCTGTCAGAGTCACTTTCCGTGCCGTGCGGCTCCTCGGAAATGATGCCGGTTTTTGCGAAAGCTCGAACAACAGAGCCAGCAGACACGATAGCCCAAGCATCTACAATCCATCCGCAAACGGTGGCGTAACTTGCCCGGCGCTGCCTTCCACTTTTCGCGAAACTGTGGTCTCCGTCGGTCATCCATCGCTCCCACGCCGCTCGCAGCCTTACTTTGAACGGCCGGCTCACACCAATGTCAAGCGGTTGAAGTTCTTTTGTCAGACCTCCCGGGATAACAGCGAGCACAGCGTTCATTTGTTTCACCTTGTTTTTCACATCGGCCGTGAGATGGGCACGCATGGAGTCACAGATTAACAGCGATGGTCTCATTACATACACCTCCCTCAGCCACTCTTTCATCATCTCCTCATCCATCCAGCCCTTTTCATTTGCCTTCATAACGACTCCAGCTGGAAAAGTCTCTTTAGGCAAAGTCTTTCTCTTAAAAATCACCATATGCGGCAGTTTCTGTCCATTTGCGTGGCAGCCAAGCTCAACACACAATCCACGCCGACACTTCCCACTTTAACGTTCTCATGGTGGTCTCAACAACGTCCGCAGTAACAACACACATAGGGTGCGCCGCACATTTTGAGGGCAAAAAAAGACGTTTATACGCGCCTTATAGTCGCGAAAATACGGTATATCTTTTAAAAACAAGCAGTGCGGAATCCTGAGGTTGTGAGTTCGGAACCCACTCCCACAGACTGCAACTCTGGGTTTACAGTTGATCACCACTGCAATTTAAGAAAATGGAAATGTCATGGAAGCTATAAAAAACAAAATATCGTTTTGTAGACACTGTGTATACAACATTTCAATAAAGTTTGCCTAAGTATTGCCTTTTCTGGTAAATCTCTAATGCATTTAGAAAGGTGAAGCCAATACTTTTTACTATTCCTTGTTGTTTTATAGAAGATAATATCTACACAGTAAAATATGCTATCAGACAGATGGACATTTGGCAACATCCTGTAATTATGTCAACATAGCATTTAATGTAAATTCTTCAACAAAACCTTAAAATCTAACAAGTCAGGCTGTCATTTAGCATGAGACAAATTTGGAATTACTGAGATTAATGCGACTCCATTGTTTCTTTTACTTATTAGTGATGAGATGTTATGAACTAGTAGCAGCAATTTGTATTCAAAAATAAAGGATAGACGGAGCCAATAAAGGAAGCTGTTAACAATATTGTTTTAACTGGGTTTGGTTGGTGACCAACAGGCTTTCAGTCACTGCTTGAAATTGGACACCATCTGACACCCATTAAAAGGCATCAGTATAGGATAAATACCTTCTAATATTCCTGACTATTGGGGACTAAATGTCTCCCTTCCCCAACAATGGTGGTGACACATAATGAAATGAATAAACAAAATTAAGCTTTTTTGTTTTGTTTGTTTCTTAATTTTATATGTATGTTACAGCTCCAGCTTCTAAAACATGCAATGGTAAGATTAAAATCACAATTCTAGTGAAGCACTTTCAGATCATTAAATAAAGTACCAGAAAGACACATTATACAGAGTTTAATTAAATCCAAGAGGCGTCTGTTGAAGCTAGAGAAAATGCCCTTTTTTTGACAGAAAAGGCTTAAGGACCAGCTGCAGTGTATCGTTACTCCACCCACACAAAGTTTCAGTCTGTCGTCAAAATATATGTTCCAAGCAGACTGCGCTGGGCTTTCATAACCCATGACCCAAAGGCTTACTGACTGCATATCAACTTACTCGATATACCAGCCCCAAGCAGTTGATTAAATATAAATTAGATGTGTGAAAAACAGTGCTGGAGAAAGCCTTAAAAAGCTAAAGCTGGACACTGATTAGAGGTCTGCAAACAAAGCCTTAAGGGGCTCATCTGATTCAAATCACAGAAACCGGTCATTTTCATACGTGTCCTGGACACAGTGATCTCAGAGCTTTGCCTCTTTACATTCCCATGTGGTTAACCAGCTTTCATTGTTAAGGTTTATAATTTCTTAATGGAGATCCTAACAATTTTGTTCAATTGCTACAAGCATGGGATGATTTAATTACAGACAGTTCTAGAAAACAACTAGTGATTTACATAATATCACATACTTTATTTAAACCATTTTCCCTTTGGTTCAATAAAACCTTAACTGTTGTAATGCCCTACAGAAAGCCCTACAGGCTAATGTTAAATGCTATTTTCAGCACACAAAAAAATAAAAGTCCATAAGAAAACAGTAACTCCTATGTTATTTTTTTTCCTCCCATAGGTATAAAGAAACAAGGCTGAAAAAACAACTATAATGCGCTATGTGGTTTTTCTCTGAATGGCAAAAACACCTGCAGTTAAAATAACAATCACTGGCATTAAAAGTATAGTGGAGGATGTTCTTTTTCCGGGTGGATCATCAAAATAAGTGGTCCTCCTAATTGTCAATCATTCTGGTGATATGTTTACGTAAGGCTGTCCTATTTGCTCGTCCCTATTTTTACTTAGCGGTGGTGAGACTGACATAGTGGAAAAATTGCAAATATTATTTTGGAAATTAACCCTGTAATGCCAAATGTATCATATTTGATACATACGGTTTCTGAAATGTTTTGCGTCTGACACCTTTTGCAAAATTTTATGGTAAAAACTTTGCTCAAAATCCTATTGTACACAATCAGATATACCTGATAACAGAGGGCAGAAGACTACACAAAAAATAATCTTGACTTATCGCATAGTAATAAATTATTAATATCAAAAATGCATTTCTGTTTTTTCTTTTTACATATTTTGTAAGTAATTTTCTGTTTTGTTTTATTCTTGTATCAGGCTTTAAAGGGTTAAGCTTGTATGAGTGATGCAAACAGCTACTTTTAAACAGAGCATGCAAGCGGAGAAATAGGCTCTTGCATGCTCTCAACATGTTTAATAGGCGCTCCCATTCTGGAGCGGGTACAGGTTTGTAAATGTGCATTTTCTTTATAAAGTGCAAAAATCCTCCATTATACCTTTAAGGCAGTGGTCTCCAACCCTGGTCCTCAAGATCTACTGTCCTACAGATTTTAGATGCATCCCTGCTTCAACACAGCTGAATCAAATGATTGATTACCTTTTCAAGCCATTCATTTAATTAAGCTCTGTTGAAGCAGAGATGCATCTAAAATCTGTAGGACAGTAGATCTTGAGGACCAGGGTTGGAGACCACTGCTTTAAAGTAACACTGGTTACGAAACACTAAAAAATTCTGCAGGCTAGAAGCAGCTGACTGAAGGCTAGTAATTTACCAGCTAACATCAATTGGTAAACTTGTGCTATTCTCTAAAGAGCAGAAGTATTAGAACCTGCAGGTAAAGGTCAAAAAGATTCAAAATAAGATTATATACCATAAAAAATAGGTTTTATCATTAGATTTCAAATAAAAAAAGGCATATATAAATAAATGTTTGTAAATATGTTAATACCATTAGACTTAAATCTATTAAACACTTTGATAATCCCATACCAGCCAAATGCTGACTAAATGTAGCCTGATCTATAAATTTACATTATTAGTCCTTCAGAAAATTGAACAAAGTGCTTTAATTGGTTCTTAATAAACTAAGTTGATAGAGCTTCTATTTGGTATTTAAAGACTAAATTATGGAAAATTACATATTTTTATGACTACAATCATTTATGATCTCTAATGACATGCAAAAGGCAGTGAAATTGATTAGTCGTTTTTCATTTTATGGAGTAAAACAAACTGAATGATTCACTCTGTCTACAATCTATAATCCCCACATCCCTGAACTAGAATCAGTTCCCTATATCATCTCATCAATGGTTAAAATATTCCACAGTATTTGTCTTACATCATGTTCAATATCATCTAAAACTAAAAGATTAGAGGAGCATACTGTTAACAAACAGCACGAGAGCAAAGCTGCTCTGTAGTTATCATGCTTTTGAAATTCAAGCATTGGTGACAAGTTATGAAAAGGTATGAAAATGTTCTTTGATTCAACATGAATGCATTGTCAGGAACCATTTAAATCCATAGGAGCTGTAATCAAGTGTAAGGCAAGCTGTAAGGGAAAAAAATGGCATAAAGCCTCAGTGGTAGTTTGTGTCGTCATGATTAATTCTTCTTATTTTAGTTTTCAGTGAGCGTTGTGTTCCTAAAGGCTTTGCTGAAAGAATCTGCTGCTTGGCTTTAAGCTTTGAATCTGTAATGCTCAGAAAATGGTTTGTTTGGGTAAAACAATAAATAAACCCACATAGAACAGAGAGGCTATTCTCCCTCTCTGGAATGCATTCAGGGAGCGTAAGAAATGCATGATTTTTTGGAGGGCATCAACTCTTGCGGTGTAACAGAATGATTGCATTTTAACCAAAAATAAAAAATTTAACTTTTACGGGTCTGACTCGATCCTTACGTGTCTGCTTTTGTAAGCAAATACAAAAATAATATTTTTACCACACATGTTTTGCCTATACCAACTTGTGGAAAAAACCTAGAAAACTTATGAATTGAAAAGTATGATTTTTTCTGTTTGATTGATATTTATTGTTAGCATGCCAGTTAGAAACACAGAAATGTAACCTTTACAAATGTTTGAAAAGATCAATCCTGAGTGCTTTGGTCACTAAGAGAACAACACTCATCAGTGTGGAAGCATTTACTAACAGAAGATTTCCATAGGGCTGGGAAAGTCATTAAAAATCACTACTAAACACTGCATGAAAAGTGAGATTTTCGTCCCCGTAAACTCCCGCAGATCTCCCTGATTTTCGTCAGTTTCCGACAATTTGCAACCCACGCTTGTCCGCGTTTGTCGTGCCACAAATTGTCGGAAACAGACTCTGAAGTATGTGGAGAGCGATCAGCTGTACACTAATAACTTGTGTACATGGTTCTTGTTGATGGCATTAAAATCATATCTAATAGCATTAAAATAGCATTAAATTAGAGTCACTCATTCCTGTATGAACCCTGTGAGCGCTTAATTTAATATGACATTAAAAAAATCCTACCATCATCCAGCATATGTTCAGTTTCTGCCCAAATATATATATATATTTTTGTAGATTTTTGTAACGGGGATAAGGATAATTCAAAACTGCTTTTTTTGAATGAACTTGTTCTCTACTCCCAAACTCAGCATCTCTTTTCATTCCTGTAATAAGAAGTTTATTTTGAATGGATTTGATTAAAGTTTAAGTCCCTCTGTATAAAATAAATACTTTGATGGAGATGAGAAATCTGCTTCCTCGTTGGTGAATAACCAATAGTTTGGATCCAATCATTTAAATAAATGGTGTTAGTTTTTTTTTTATATATATAAGAATTGTGCTATAATTTCTAGTCACCGATCTGTTGCTGCTATATTTTAATTTGACGAACGGGAATTTGACGATGTTCTTTTTCCTGTTTGGTGCGATTGCAATTGCGGATCTTGACCTGGCCGGACCTTATGACCACAGTGTACCAATCTTCTGATGGCTACTTCCAACAGGATAATGCGCCATGTTAGAAAGTGAATCATCTCAGACTCATTTCTTGAAACTTTTCCACTTAAGTAATTGTGAATTGAGCATATTGACAGAAAACATTTTATTTTTTCTCTTAAATGCAAATTTAAGAGAAAAAATAAAATTAGCAATACATTTAGAGCAGTAATTATTTTAAAAATAATTACTGCTCTAAATGTATTGCTCTGTCAGCTAAAGATTTGTTTTGGTCTCTATACTTTAATTAAATAAATCAATTCAAGCTAAAATGTAAGAGTCTATACTGAGCCTGGTCTCTTTGTATTAGAGATTTTCTTACCTTTTAGAAAAATGTCACTTGGGTAAAACTCCCCCTGCAACCCTGATTTGCATTTGTATAGCTCAGAGCATTTTCATTTACATGTTAAAGCCTCCGATAGAATTCCATGGGGGGGAGGCATGGGGGGAACACTGCCTAAGAAAGTCCACGTCAATTTCTGACAATTTACGGGAGTTTTCGGCGAAGCCTGCAAATTGCCGTAAACTGCCGCTAACCTGAAGTTCCACGACAATCTACAGTGCCGCATATTGACGAAAATCCCACTTTTCATGCAGTGAAATTTGCACTTGTGATCTTATTTAGATGTTATTCTGCACAAACAACAAGCAATATCCCTACAGATTTCCATGTTTGTAGACACGGTCTAAGCAGACCAAGAAACTGAACAAATTTCTTTATGATGCTAATATTATTACTTAATAAATAATAGCCTAGTGAGTCTAACATCAATTGTCGTTTAACAAAGTGCAGAGTGCAACTAAGAAACTAGTCTATTTAATAAACCAGTTTACTGGTTCCATGTTGGACCTCTATGTTTAAAAGAAGAAAAATTGGCCAAGACGTTAATGTAGATGATCAACTGTTTAAAGGGAATGTTACTTTTATGATGTGCAAATAAGAATGATTTTGGTTAATTTTACAGTAAATTCCTCACTTATTGCAATCTTAGGCATCTTTACCATAATTTAAAAAAAAGAAATTATGGTAAAGATGCCTAAGATTGCCTATAGTCGCGTTCCTTAAAAAACCAAATGAAAGACATGCGCTAGTGCAGTGAGGTATGCTCTGATCTTTATATTGGAAAAACCAAACAACCTCTCCACAGACGCATGGCTCAACACAGAAGAGCGACATCCTCGGGACAAGACTTATGGACAAAGGACATTCTTTTGAGGACCATGTTGCAATTTTGGACAGAGAAGACAGGTGGTTTGAAAGGGGCGTGAAGGAAGCCAGCTATGTTAAGAAAGAAAAACCAAACCTTAAACAACGCAGAAATTGAGTTGAATACTTCCCGTTATCATTGCAACCCCCATCCCCTTACTGGGAAACAGAATACCTCCCCTATTCAGCCAGGGCCAATAATTCCCTTTAACGACCCCCGATATAGACAGGTAGTGGGCATTGCAGGCTAACAAAAGAAGCCAAACGACCCCAATTCCAAAGGGAAATTTGCATGTTTTCTAATCATAAACAATGCTTTGTTGGGCTACTGTATAAAGCCTCAAACTCAACGTTATTTCTGACATTTTGAATTGAAAAAGTTTCCTGGAAGGGAAGCGAAACGTCTTCAAACCTGGAAACAAAGTCCAGTGAATTGTTTTTCAACTTTTCAACTGAAAAACTGCTCTTTTTTTTCTGGCTCCATAGTAGAGTCCATTGTTACAGAATTTTACTGCTTTGAAAAGTGCGTACTTCTGGTCTGAATACATAGATCTGTGTGCTAGCTGTAACTTTTTATTACCTTCTGTGTGGTAGCAAACCTATATTAAGCACATTCATGCCACCTAAAAAGCTGCTGATGAAGGTTCTCAGTCATCCAGGTCATAGTCATTCCGTAAAAATTCAAAAAATATCCACTGGACTTGGTTTTCAAGATTTGAAGACGTTTCGCCACCTCTCCAGGAAGCTTTCTCAATTCAGCGGATCCAGACATTTGAATTGAGAAAGCTTCCTGGAGAGGTGGCAAAACGTCTTCAAATCTTGAAAACCAAGTCCAGTGGATATTTTTTGAATTTTTACGGAACACTTACAAAGCTGGAGCAATTAAAGATGCATCTTACTCTTGCTCAATATATCCTAACCAAAATTTAACAGTATTTGCAAAATCCAAATTATATCGTAAATTCCACCAATTGTCAAGCTCTAATTCTTGGTACAAAGTCAGAGGGAGCAACGAAAGCAGTTTACAATGTAACAGAAATGACATAACTGTGGTTGACTAAAGCTGGAAGAAAATGAGAGAGCAGAACTCTGCACAATCAACAGGAAGGCAAAACAGAATGTTTGAGCTTAAAAATTATGTTAAATTAGTGTTTATAGTGTTTTGGACAAGTCATAGTGAAGTTAAGTAATATGCATTCCCTGGAGAAAACCCAACCAGACAATTTGAGCTGAAACGACTGCAAAAATAATAAGTTAAATCAACTCTTTATTGACGATTTCATTAGTAATTATGTCTTTCTTTTGAAGAATAGTAAAATAATGGTTACAGACATTGCTCTCCTAATACTAAGTGACATAAACTATAGTTTTTAAAGAGGAATCTGAAAAAAAAATATGATTCTGGAAGCCAAGATTTAAAAAAAACCCTGCAAAACCCTTTACTGTGTGCATCATTCTGTGTAGGCCTAAATGTGGCCCAGAATGCTGAGCTCTGTTGACTTAGTTGAATTGCTTGCCTTAGGCTCTGTTGACTGCCTGGACACAAACACATAATTAGGAAAGGTCACCATCCCTCCTATCTTGTCAACAAAATCACTTGAAAATGACAAATTCTAGCTCCAGCTGAGCAAACCCTCCCTGAGATATCCTTGCCAATCAAGCACCAGCAGGGGTATCTAGCCTTAGGTGATTTATAATTATGACTTTTACATGCCATGCTAAATAGGAGTAAGCAAACTAATAAGCCAAACATTTGGGTGGAGGTGTGTAATAGGGTAGCTTGTATTAATTAGAGAAGGAGGTAAAATCAGAAGAAAGTTTAAGTAAAATGAAAGAATCTAAAATGTATTTCTCTTTAACAAAACAACAGATTTGTTATAGCAGCATGAAAACATCTAGGGAATTCTGTGTTTTGCTTTTAATTATAAGGGACTGTAAGAAAATCAATTCTTTTCATGTGGTATTTGCTTTTTCTTCAAACATACTTTTGATGATTATGTTCAACTTTGACCGTTTCGGAGCTCGGCAGCTTTTTTAATGACTCTCCCACACTGGCGCTGCATGGGTGTCAGAACTGTGCTTCTCCTGTGTCAGCTAAATCATCCTGCAGCTCCTCCATAACTATGCCAAGGGTTGGAAAACAATGCAGCCTAACAGGATATTTAGGGAGCGTTATGTTAAAGAAGGGCGGCATTCTTCCAAAATATGGTTGGGACATTTAATAAGTCTAGGAACAGGAATATACAGTATGTATGCGCTTTAAAAAAAACTATAAAAATCCAAGATGGAGACTGAAAAAAAATTCTGTTGTTCCAAACTCTGCCCTCCAGCTTCTGCCATATCACATGGGGACCAAACCATAAACGATACGATTTAAAGTTTTTGATATTTTTCCCGGCAACACACATGTCTTCACTGTCTGAGTTCTCTGTACAGCAGGCGTGTTATTACATGGCTGACATAAAACAGAAATTGGAGATGACCACGAATAAAAACAAACAGATGCCTTAATTTGGTATTCAATCTAATCCATTGGAGACTAATACAGCCTGGCAAACATTATAGTCTGGCCAGAGACGCTGACCCTGAGCGATCCTTAGCCTTGGCTGCAGGGGGACATTCCGCTGTGGTCAAAGACCCTCTCTAAACTAATGTCTTTACTCCCCTTGAAACTATTTGCTATTGTTGGAGTCATTAACTTTGTGTTTGTCTTTGTGAGGAGCCCTCAATGAATGATTTTGTGAATATTTGTATCTCTGCCCTCTCTCTTTCCAATAAACTAAGGCAGAGCAGGGCTGGCTCTCAGTCTGGTTCTTTTCTTCTATAAAGGGAATTTAACTTTTTATTTTTGTCCCTTCAGTGTCAAAACCAGACAAACCAGTTAGAGTTAATAGGAAACTATATAATGATGTTATGTTCAGACAGCACATGCTAGAGGCAGCAGAAGCTGTGCAGCAAAAGGTCCAGGTGGAAAAATTAAACTTTTGCTGCTGAACGCGTCAGATCAACCAATCAAAGAAGCAGATCTGAGAGCTGGCAGGGAGACAGACACAGCACTATTGATGCTGTGCACTATGGTCACTTCTCTGAAACACTTTATTAACGCCTAAATTAACTTAAAATGTAGAAACCTGCCGGCAAAATATCTTTGATGTTATTATTTTGGTGCCTGCAGTTTGGATTATGTATATGAAAAATGCCTTTCAGCCGCTGCGAAAAGGCTGCTGTTGAACGGGATTTCCAGGGACACGCGCACCACCGGTGTACAGGGGTCTGAGCGGCTCCGACAGCTAGATAATATTTGAAGGCAGGACCACAATTTTGATGAACTGACTGCACCATTGATGCTTTCAGGTGGATTTTCTCACTTGAAAACACGTTAAAACTACTTGTTACTCACTGACAGCAAATGTAGCAAAGCCGCTCTCCGCCATTGAACATAGGAGCAGCAGAAGCATCTGGACACACTTCGCCTCAATGTGTACAAGCATCAAAAATGAAAGAGCAGAATATTTTTTGCTGTTTCCTACCCTTGCGGTCTGAACGTAGCATTATTCATTATAATCAAAGCAACTTTTTCGTTTTCATCCGCCATTGTTATGGCAAAGAAAGGATAGGGTAGCTCCGCCCAACACGCATCAGACCCAGTTTTCAACTGCGCAGCTAGAGCAGCAAAGATGCTTCAGCTGCGCATCATAACTAAACTTGCGCAAGCATAAAAATTGAAGCAGCACGCACATTTTGGCTGCTTCTGCATCTTTCCATCTAAACAGCATGAGAGTTTCTTTGCAGATACATTTATCAGAAAAGTCATCTCTAATTAATCGGTTTGTTGAATGATTAAGAACTGAAGCATATAAATACATGTTAATGAAGAAAAACGCCATAGAGATTAAACAGAATATAATGTCACCTAGAAGAAAAACAACTTAAATAAGTCTTAATTGACCGTTACTGTAAAGAAAGGATCAAATCATCTGTAAATTGACAAGACCTTTTTATGTGTCATTAATGATCATGACTGGGAATTGGTAGTTTTTCCTTTCTAGTATAAAAAGAATTACAGAGAAATGTTGAAATGTAAACCAAGGTACAGTAAATGTTAGGGGTGGGTATTGCCAAAGAAGTCACGATTCGATTCGAATCACGATTCACAGGCCACGATGCGATTCTATCACAATGCATCATGATACTTGAATTATTGCGATGCATTGCAATATTTTCACTGAACACTGTTAGAAAAAAATGCAGCAATTACCAGTGGCTGACTGGCTGTGTATGATCTGGGTAGTGTCTTCCAATTGATAAGTACCTGAAAGCAACTGAATTCATACATAGCTGTATTTATTGAAATGACTTTTGGAGGTGTTGCCATGAAAATTGCCATATTACTGTAACTGGACACAAATATTACTATTGCTGGAGTGGACACATTGACAAAAAGTGCTTAGGATTTATAAAACTAAAAATAACAAAATAAGGATTATCATGGCCTCAGTGGTCCTTCAACTCAATGAAATGAAAACATCTTCGGCTCTTGATTTTCTGGATGGCGCCTCTGCATGTGTGTTTTTAGGTTCCTTGTGTTCCCACAGTATTTAATTCTGGTGTAGCAGTGTTTGCAAATTGCGTGCGTCATATCAACTTCATTTTTACCTTTGTTTTTAAAACCAAAATGCTTCCAAACATCGGATTTGAAATGTGATGGAGCCGGACGAAGTTTCTCAATCTCCTCTATGTTTTTTTTTTTAATGACTCGGCGCAGTATCCCGAGGCCGGAAATGCTTGTGACACAGGGCAGCGTGCGTCAACACATCCGCAGCGACATCTACTGGACTGGAAGTTGTATTACACTTGTTTTTGGCTGATGTTTGCCAACCATTCATGCAATTTTATTTATTCATTTTTTTAAATTAATAATCGATACTTGCCGTCAAGAATCGATGCAATAGATCACGAAAATTAAAATCACGATGCATCATCATGACGATTATTTTGCACACCCCTAGTAAATGTCACCATCAACAGTTAATGGAAATATCAAAGTAATGGAGATGTGTTACCACTAGTGATGGGCCAGTGGTTTGAAAAAGTAAGAATCTTAAAACAGAAGACGTTTAATACTGCTCCTAGAGTTTAAGCATTATTTTTTATCAGAGCTAGTGCTCAGGTTGTTAGCAGCTGCAGCATCAGGACCCATCCCCCCTGTGCACCCCTTTGTAGCTGCTTGCTCTACAGGTCGAATGATGGCTCAAGGAGGGGAGAGCCCCAGACTTTTCACCCTGAGTCGGCCTTTGCCAACAGAGCACAACGCGAGCACCGCTGCGCTCTGGAACTAATTAAAGTCAGCTATAAGAGATGAAGACTGACATCGACGGCTTGGAGGAAGAAGGTTGCCCTACATTTGTTTGGACAGTGACGGACAGAGGAAGCAATACAGCTATTACAAGTGCATATGGAGCATCGCCTGACACTATTTGCTATATATGAGGTAAAGTTTATGCTGTCTCGAAATGAACAAGACACCTTTAGCCTCAGGCATTAGTGAAACAAATACTACTACTGTTACTGAGGCAGACAGCTTGGATATTCTGCTGGTGATTATATGCCTGTTTTCACTTTTTACAGTCTGACTACGTTATAAATTAAGTTCACCTTCCAAGTGGAATGACTCAAGTATAAGCTATCTTTTATCAGGAAACGTAAGAGAGAAAAAAGGTAATCAATTGGATTCGGTAGGGGGAAAAAACATCAAAGTATAGATTTTTAGGTAATATCAGCCAGCCCTATCTGCTGGTAATATATACCTGTCTTAAAAAAAGTTAGCTGTTGTTTTTCACCTTGGCAAGAGGGTTGAGCTAGAAGAGTTTCTTAAAATAACTTATTACTCAAAGCCAACAAACATTTCAGACTTGAATAGAAGGTCTACGATAATGATTACACAAAGCCACAACTCAGTTTATTTTTAAGTGTTTGCTTGCAACCCTAACTAATGATTTCACTTAGTTGTCAAAAAGGCTCAATTTAATGCATTTTAGCCAAAGGAAAGCAAAACTTTCTGTACAGAACTGTGCTATATTAAACACAACAGCTTTCCAATGGTAAAGCGATAAAATATTTTGAAACGTGATAGAAATCGAATAACCTTCAGAAAATTTTAAATCTCCCGTCTCGTACCATGCTCCTTACACTTTCCAACCAGACCACTGTATGATGAAGTGGAAATTGCTTTCACATCGCTCCCTTGTGGCCTTACTAAGGAACTATTAATCTATGGCTCTCCATATTGCATTCAGATCTACCTTCCCTAGCCACCACCTGGCCTGAAGTAAAGGCCAAAAGAGGACCCAGAGGACAGGACAGGCTCTTATTATGAGCTGCTCCAAGACACCTCTGGGCTTCTAAGCTCTTCTCCTGACAGTGACTGATAGCCAATTAGCTGTTTGAAGAAGAGTATTGATCACTTGGTGAAGAGGAAGAAGCTGAAAACATTTCCTTATACAAGACTGTCCTCAAAGTAAAATGCGTGCAGGAAGCAGGGGCTTTTATATAAATACTAAAAACACACAAAAACAATTACCACTCTACAGTCTAAATCTTTAAAAGTGTATTTGACACATGTCACTTGTCCGTTCAGACAGACTCCATATAAGCGATTTATTTGAGTTTACTGTCCCTCAAGTGCTTTTAGTAAAGGGAAACCTCCACAGACACCGATATATATATATACAAAGATATATAACTGCAATATTGGAACGTTGATATCTAATAACTGGGTTTTTGCTGCAGTGTAAACATTAAAAATGTTTGTGTCTGAAAAGTTTCTGCAGCCTCTAAGCCCCATGCAACATGACATAAATTATCTAGAAGCCACACAATTGGTTTTTTTTCTTGTTTTTCTCAATCTTGCAGCCTGACACATTCTCTACTGTTCACTGATTTTTACCAAACCTGAGCTTTCGCATGAAAGTCTGCAGTAACACCTACATACATCTCTCTAATGGTTATGTAGGCTGCAGTGAAGAGCCATCAGGATAGTTCATATGGCTGGTTATAATCACCACATGGATCCATTATTCATTCTAGGGCTGAAACTAGAGATGATTTTGCAAATCGATTCACCTGTTGATTATTTCTTAGATTATTGGAAAAATCCGATGGCAAAACCTTTCTGAAAGAAGATTTTTTTAAATTAAACCAGGTGTAACTAATACTTTTCCACCTGAGGAGAACATTGACAGACAAAAAACTTTTTATCTTAAATCCAAAATGTTTACATATATATATATATATATATATATATATATATATATATATATATATATATATATATATATATATATTTTTTTTTTTTTTATTATTACAATTTTGACATAATTGCTGCTCAGGGTTTGTTGCTCTGTCAGCTAAAGGTATGTTTTAAAGTCTCTATACTCTTAATGATTAATCGATGATTACTAAATTAGTTGACGATTATTTAGATTATCGATCAATCTGATTAATTGTTTCAGTCCTAATTCATTCATTAATCCCCTAAATTCACTGATGCGGACGAATTTCAAATCTCACAATAAAAGTTTTATAACTACAGGGATAACCACAATTTGCTTGAACTAACATGAAAAGAATGTGAATTTTTATATATGATGTGAAAGAATGGAATAAAGTTAATGTTGAATTGAAGCCATTTCCAAGCAGGGCATTGCTTAGGAAACGAGTCAAATAGTTTTTTTAAAAAAAGGTTTGAGATGGAAAAAAGAAAGCAGTGAACATTAGTGATAACTTGTAGTCACTGTACATCAGTATGTGCATTTTCCGGGTAATACATGTGGTCATGTGGGCTATGGATAATTCAGTAATTGTACGACTGAAGGTGTGTGAGGGCAAATACAGTTGCAGTAAACCATAAAGCAAAAATGAAATAAAAAATACAGCCTGCATAGACCTATAAACTACCATATTAAGGTGTAATTACTTTAAAAGTAACTATTTATTTTGCTGTGTAACAGAATTCAGCCTTGTCCTCGATATTCTTTAAACTACCTCTCTAAAATTGGTCATTTATCCAGTTAATTTCTACTATTGTTAGCATTTTGTAACTTTTTATATAAACTATAAATGCCTAAAGAATCCACCCACAAAAAATCAGCTGCATATATCAGGAATCTGTCAAAACAATTGTTATTGGTATTAGCTTTAAAAAAAATCTATATCAGTTTAGCTGTAGTGTATATGTTTGTTTATATATTTTCTGAAGCTAATTTATTCGTCAATTTAATGGATTTCTGAACAATATGGACTCATTAGTTAAATAGGAATTGGGAAGATTGTTGATGTGAAGGACTACAGGAAGGAGTTCATTAAATAAGTTACACTTCTACATATCCCTAGTCAGATATCTTTTCTTTTAGGCAGCTGGTTCTAATCACGCATAAAAGAAATTCATAGCAGATATTATTATAATATATCGAGTATCAGCTACATTTTACCTACTAGACCACGATTTGACCTTTTTCTGTTCGATAACAATTCATGTTTCATTTTATTTTATCTGTGTAGGAGATGTTCTTTTTAGTACTATAAGGTGTAACAGAGAATAAACTTGAATAAAACTCCTTTGGAACTTAGCAGCAATTATAAACTGATCCTTTTTCATGCAAAGCATAGGTTTGTAAACTTTATCCACCATTGGCTGATGGGTTTATAGACTACAAATGGTTAATTCTTTTTAGTTTATTTGGTTCTTTTTATTTGTTGTTGTTTTTTTACCAATCAGGAAAACAACTGATTCCTATTTCTGCTGATTAGTAGTTGATTTATGGTTGTAATAGGTTGATTGTTGGTATTAAAAATCATTTTAAGGAGCCGAAAAATGTGATTCTGGAGCACAGAGTACCAATACCCCTCCCCCTGGTGCAAAGAAAAAAGCAATAGTTTTTATCAATATTTATATAATTAGTTTGTGTAAAATAGGAGCATTCCTGCTCAATATTATCATATTCATAATCTCAAACTGTTTCATGTCACTTGTTAGTATCACTCAGCTAAGTCAAGGCTGATAGACTGTGCCGAATAAACATCAGAGAGCTGCCTTCTGGCAGTGGGAGTACTTTTCCCCACGACTGACCTTCAGGATTCAACGTCAACCTTCACATATCCTGTGTTTTTTGCTGAGGTGATTTTTTTTTTTTCCTGTGGATGAGAAGGCAGTGGCATCCAAGGTTAAATGTCACCCTCCCTGCATTTTTGTTTTCTCTGTGACAGCAAAAGTTAGGACACCCGCAGAAGAGAACATTCCATTAAACCCTTCAGCGACATAAAATTGAGACTCAGCTCAACAAGTTCACACCAACTTCTCACTGGAGGCATTTAGGCGGTCACTCGCACCATACGGTCGGTGGCAACAAAAACACACCAGCATAAGCTGAGGCAATTGTTTAGAACGTGGCCTTACATTGATGAGAAACATACTAGGTCAGTTTTGTGCACCCAAGACAAACCAGTAGGATCTGTGACTGCTGCGTGCTGCACTTGAAGAGCAGACAAGGCTTCCACCAAGCCATCTAAGCACTCTCACACAGACCTGAATCATAGAAACTGGGTAATTGAAACAAAAGGGCAGAGTTTGACATAGATATAGTGGTTCCACGGAGCCTCTGCACAGACTGCAGAAAACAACGCCCGACTCCTCCCCTCAGCAAGGTTCATCCTCTGTGTCCTCCGTAAAGGCTGCGTCCTTCCTTCGCTTTTCAAGACGGCCATTTGCAAATGATAAGTGCAGGGACACAGCCTTGTGAAAGATAAGGCAGCCGGACATTTGTCACGTAATCGAGCGTGCTCCTACGCTGTTTAAGGCTGACCTACGTTGACATGCACTGTTTACCTTTTATTTGTTTATTCTGAACTATTATCTCTCCCTTCATTAATCACCACCAGCTCAGACTGAGGAAATTACTTTGCAGACTTCGGACAGGAAAATATTAACTCGAATTAGGTCCAGCTTCCTGCTGGCAAATAAAAAATGCAATATTTGATTAAGTGAGTCGAGAAAATAAGCAGCTCGGCTCTGTTACTGTGATACTGTCCGTTTCCAGCTTGAAATTCTCAAAAGCGGATTGCAAACCCGAGGCGAGAAATCATTTAAATTTGTCTTTGTGTAATTGCTTTCTTTCCTTATGTCCTGCATTTTTATTTAATGTAAACTGAGTGTCTGGAAAGTGAAGTCAAACCTGTATACTGTGCTGTTCAAGTCGCCCCTTTGCTTTTAATATTTGAATTTATCTCCAGCAGTGAGAGAAAGCAAAAAAAAACAAAAACAAAAAAAAAAAAGAATTCTTTTAGGCTGTAAATTATCATTTCCCTTTGGAAGACCATATCCCTGCAAATGCATGGCGATCATTTAACATGCATTAGCTACAGGACAAAAAACGGATTGATTTTAAATTCCTCTGACCAGAAGGCAATTTCCTCCCCAATAAATTATGTTAATTTCAGCTTTTGCTTTCCTTATCACATTCTTTAGTGAGTCAATGAGGAGAGACAAAGCTGGCTGAAAGAAAGACACTCCGAGATGACTCACAGAGTCATTCACAGGAAAATAACGAGAGACGACTGGCTTAAGCTTTTCTTTTTGATAACACAGCAACAGCAAAAAGGGAATTATTATGCAATTACTGTATTATGCAATAGATTTCTGCTTGTTGTCATTTCATGGCCAGCCCCTTGCATCATTGCAAGGTTTACACCCCGTTGAAATTGCTCACACAAGTAAGAAGGTGCCTGATAGCAAATCCCAGGTTCCCTTGTCAAACCAGACAACAATTACTTGGCAACGCTCTCACTGGAAAGAGGGGAAGAAAATAACAAAAAAATAGAGGGAAGAATCTTATTTTTCCTACATTGATATATCAGCACTGATGATCTTTTCAAATGGAGGTGAGACATCATGAAGAAGCAGTGATCTAAAGTCTGAGCAAATGGTAAACAACAGCAGCAACAGGAGGTTGAAATAATCTGCAGACCTAGCACACAACCACACACAAGCATGTATGCAAATCTGTGTGGAAACACCCTCCCACACACACACCAATGCACTTTGCATACTAAAAGCATCAAGAGGTGCACGCACACAGACAGGCAAAGCAGAACAGTTTTTTTTTTCTGTTTCTGTTGATCCTAGAGACTCTGAGCTGAAGCAAACTCCTTAGACTGTTCCGTCAGATCTCTCACAGCTGTAAGGAAGGAAAACTGCTCAAACTTAAGATTGATAGCCCTACCTTTGTTACTGACTGAATTATGTTTCCCTGCAACACACGTAAAAAAAGAAAGGCAAGCCAGCTTTAATGACAACGAGCGCCGAGTCAGCAGCTTGGCTCAATGCAGGAGATGGCTCGACTGATCTCAGCTAAGGCCATCCCGAGCCTGACGCGGAAAGGATTGGCTTCCAAATTGCTATCCAATCCATTTCTGGAACTCACTTTTTCTAATAAAAGTAGCCTCTGAGCTATAAGGAGAGCTTCGAAGATGCTTGTACCGGCCAAAAAAAAAAATAATAATAGTAGTAATCAAATGTCTTAACTGAAGCCTTTGCTTTTTTATTTTCTGTAGGTATACTCAGTGCATGTTGGGTTGAAGCCATGGCAGCTGCTGTAGCTTTCCCTAAAATTGGAAAACAGCAAACCCAAACCATCCATCTTATAACAGGGAAAAAGAAACAACCTATGGGAATCCAGAGTCTTAAAAATTGACCTATTTCTGCAGTTTTATGGTGTGTGGGCGTAAATGAGGCGCGGATCATGCAACCTTAACACTAAACTGATTCACCACGTTATACCCTTCAGCTAAGAACCAAACATCACCCATACTGCCCTAAAATCTAACCCCAAATACACTTTTAGGAGTTTCAAACTGAGTTAGAAATAATACCAGCTCTGTGCTTCCTCTTTTGCTTGTTATACCGAGTCCCTTGAGCATTTCTGTTTGTTTAATCTTAATATATTCTTAATTATGCGGTAATTAATGCAGGCAAAAGGGCCCTCTGAAATCATCAGCTCGGTGTCCTGAAGCAAGAGGCACAGCTACAACAACTTAAACATGTTTGCCTCCTGTCCAAAGCAAGGTTAACCAGACGGAAACAATGTGAGGCAAATGGTGTGGGGGGGCTTCTTGGGTTGTGGATACAAACCAGCTGCCTCCAGATGTTCGCAGCTGTGAGGATGACACTGAGCTCAAGAGCTTTAAAAATGACTACCGCTGTGTGAATTCCAGGAGGGAATAGTGGGGTTAGATTACCTTAATTAAATCACCCCATACATGTATGTTTTTAATACTAAAATACACTCACCGGCCACTTTATTAGGTACCCCATGCTAGTAACGGGTTGGACCCCCTTTTGCCTTCAGAACTGCCTCAATTCTCCGTGGCATAGATTCAACAAGGTGCTGGAAGCATTCCTCAGGGAGTTTGGTCCATATTGACATGATGGCATCACACAGTTGCCGCAGATTTGTTGGCTGCACATCCATGATGCGAATCTCCCGTTCCACCACATCCCAAAGATGCTCTATTGGATTGAGATCTGGTGACTGTGGAGGCCATTTGAGTACAGTGAACTCATTGTCATGTTCAAGAAACCAGTCTGAGAGGATTCCAGCTTTATGACATGGCGCATTATCCTGCTGAAAGTAGCCATCACAAGTTGGGTACATTGTGGTCATAAAGGGATGGACATGGTCAGCAACAATACTCAGGTAGGCTGTGGCGTTGCAACGATGCTCAATTGGTACCAAGGGGCCCAAAGAGTGCCAAGAAAATATTCCCCACACCATGACACCACCACCACCAGCCTGAACCGTTGATACAAGGCAGGATGGATCCATGCTTTCATGTTGTAGATTCCAAATTCTGACCCTACCATCCGAATGTTGCGGCAGAAATCGAGACTCATGAGACCAGGCAACGTTTTTCCAATCTTCTATTGTCCAATTTCAATGAGCTTGTGCAAATTGTAGCCTCAGTTTCCTGTTCTTAGCTGAAAGGAGTGGCACCCGGTGTGGTCTTCTGCTGCTGTAGCCCATCTGCCTCAAAGTTCGACGTACTGTGTGTTCAGAGATGCTCTTCTGCCCACCTTGGTTGTAACGGGTGGTTATTTGAGTCACTGTTGCCCTTCTATCAGCTCGAACCAGTCTGGCCATTCTCCTCTGACCTCTGGCATCAACAAGGTATTTCCGCCCACAGAACTGCCGCTCACTGGATGTTTTTTCTTTTTCGGACCATTCTCTGTAAACCCTAGAGATGGTTGTGCGTGAAAATCCCAGTAGATCAGCAGTTTCTGAAATACTCAGACCAGCCCTTCTGGCACCAACAATCATGCCACGTTCAAAGTCACTCAAATCACCTTTCTTCCCCATACTGATGCTCGCTTTGAACTGCAGGAGATTGTCTTGACCATGTCTTCATGCCTAAATGCACTGAGTTGCCGCCATGTGATTGGCTGCTTAGAAATTAAGTGTTAACGAGCTTTTGGACAGGTGTACCTAATAAAGTGGCCGGTGAGTGTGTATATATATATATATATATATATATATATATATATATATATATATATATATATATATATATATATATATATATATATAGATACTGTATATATCGATATATATATACAGTATATACAGTATATATCAAGTATATATATCTATATATATATATATATATATAGATATATATATATATAGATATATATGTCTTAGATGACATCATTTCAGGAACAAGGCAGCTGAGATATTGGCCTATTTAAGTTAAACTATTAAATTAAGTGTTAACGAGCAGTTGGACAGGTGTACCTAATAAAGTGGCCGGTGAGTGTAGGTTTAGTGAGCCAAATATGGAAGAATCCACATTTTAGATTTCAGAAAAGGGACTGTACCATCTGAATAAGATAACGTTAAAACAATGTCAAATTTTACCTTTAAGACTGAGCTGAGTAACAAAGTCGACCGCTGTGGTCGATAAAGGAAAACCTGGCTTTGGACAAGCTTTTCCTTAGTAGTCTATGAAGGGATGGACCAAACTATACAGCATACCTTTATATTTTCTCAGGGAAACGGAAAACTGTGAAAATACTGATGCGTTTACTTGTAAGATTTATTTTTATCTGGATAAATCTTGAAGTATTTTATGATTAACACTTTATGTCTGCTTTGTAAGTTTGGATTTTGCATGGTTTCTTCTACAAAATCCAAACTGCTGCTTCTGTACAAAGAGTCTTATTTAGATTGGTGACTGCAGAAGGAAATTAGTGGAGAAAAGTTCAGTGCATTTCTACTGTTTTAGAGTTCAATGTTTCTTCAGAACATTGTCCACCAGTTTTTCCTTGTTTACATTTTGATATCAGGCCGTTAACCCTACCTTATCTTGGACCTAAGATATAGTTTCCTGTATTCCCATTTAGCAAGCCAAAGCTGCTTCACTTATTTAACTGGAAGGTTCGACTTCTATATAAACATTCCTACTATGTTTTCCAGCTGTAAAAGTTGCAAACTCTTAAGGACATTGATCAAGGAGTTTCCTCCATTAAAAAAACCAAGAGAAAAACCCAACTATATCATTTAAAAGAAAATACTAATCTCTTTCAAAAGGCAAAAGTACATGTTTACCTGTCTAATGATAATTATTATCTAATAATTTATACTGGTTATTTATTAGTCTTTTTCTAAATATTTTTCAAAGTAAATAAGCCATCTGATGCCTTACACCTTAAAAAGTAAAAAAAAAAAATCATATTTTTTATCGCCTGGAAACACTCAATATCTTCATTATAATTTATCTCTTTTGAGACTTAAGTTTAGCTTGTATTGTTATAATAAACTATAGAAAAACGTACTTATTTAGTTTTCTTTTAAAAGGGTTCAGATTGTGCAGGAAAATGAAATCCCATCACACAAACAAGCAGAGAATCATTGATAAACTAATCGTGACATTACATTTAGACTTTTGACATAATGATACAACTTTTACACGTTTCTATGTTTAACTGGTAGACCTATTATCTCTTTAAAATTTTGATCATTTTAACTTGAATATTCATAGTTTACATTAATTATCCATTAGTTTTTCTATTTCTTTTCATCCTACAAGGGGCGCTGGTGCCTTCTTACACCTGGACAGTTTTTTTATGACAGAGCAACAAAGATAAAACTATTAAAAATATTCAAAATAAATAAAATAGTAAATAATAATAAGTTTGCTTTTTCGTGTAGAACATTCTTTAAAAAACAATGTTAAGGAGCCTCTACTGGCCTTAAAAACTGTTTCATAGTTCGCTTGTTCTTCGGGCTGGCCCTGGCCATGGGACCAATGAGAGGCTGCCTGCTGCAGCTATCATTAAAACAGGGATCATGTTGGTCCTCATGCTTTTTATACAGCTGCTGGGAGAAACTTGTCCCTTATGCTCTGGGCTCAGCTCACTGAGATTGTTTTTGTACATCAGGGCTCATTTGCATGCAATCTGGAGCGTCTGGCCAGGGCTACATCATAAAATATAACTCATCAACGCGAGTAGGTCGTCAACCAACTCAGTAAAGCTGTCAGCATCCTGCGAATACAGCAGGAATGAGTGCTGGCAGCGGGAAGAGGAGTTCAATGATCCTAGTCGGCTGCAGCCAGCAGAGGATTCAGATTCAAGAGGATGAACTCATGCTGGGAACAAAAAGAGCGCAACTTTTATCATCATAAGGAAGGTCGAATGGAAGATGCATGTGAACACGTGAACAAAGACCATTTCTTTTTTTTCTTTACTTCATTACCTCCTCAATCATCTTTTATGCGGCAGGTTTACATGCAGGTGCTGCTCAAAGTTGCACCAAAGGCGAATAATACGCAATAAACTCCAATGCTTTGGTTATATTTCTGGTATTTCCGAAAGGTAAAAGAATAAAAAAACACTAGATTAAGAGAGATTTTAACCTTGAAGGAGCTGTAACCTTGTAGGTGTGGGCTAATTGAGGAGTGATGTACAGCTAGCAAATTACTGAACAATAACCGCTGCCAGGAACGTGCTCCATCATGCGCTCCATCATGCGCTCCAGCTTGATCAACAAAAGAATCCAAAAAAAAAGAAGAAAGAAAGACAATCTAACAGCAGATAACTTGCGATGTTATCATTTCTGTATTTCCAGCCAGCGCGTTTTTAACAAAATAAAATAATGAAACTAATCACCTTAATGATAAAGTGCAACTTACCACTGGTGGAGGAGAAAGCAGCGAGCCCGAGCAGAAGGAGCGCAGCGCTGAACCAGCAGCTGACAAAGGGGCCCCGACGTAAGGGCATCTTTACGCTCTTTAAAAGCGATGAAAGAGGATGATAAATCTTTTTCAGGTCCGAACAGTGTCCTTTAATGCACTTTTTCTGTGCTTTTCTTTCCTTATTAAGTGTATTTCCTCCCTCAGTATGTATCCTCGTGCCGCGCCGTGGCCATCCACATCCAGCTCGTGCGTCTCCGTTGCTCAGAACAACGCATCACAGGTGTGGTGGAGGAAGCCTGTGCTCGCCTCTACTGTAGCCTCTACTGTACCGCTCCAAAGCCGTTTAAAACTCTCCTTGTGTCGCCGAATCGAGGAGGAGGAGGAGGAAAAAGGATGAGGGCTGCAGTTTCTGCCTCTTCTCGTCACTTTGCAGCCTTTGCCTGCAAAGCTACCTTCTCCAAATGCGAAAAAATGGAAAGAATTGGCAGCGGAGGAAAGAACATCTGCTTGCACAGCAATGCCGGAGTGCTGAGAGTCAGGGAAGGTATACACACTGACACACACACCATGCATAGGAGGCAGGAGGAGCAAAACCAGGAGCGGATCCCGTTCGGGGAATGGAGCGCGCCTGCTGTCCAGCGTCTTATGAAAACATTTACATATCATCAATACGCACAACTACAAACCAAAGCACAGGCAGCGCACCAAAGGATGGAAATGAATGCGCCCGGTGTGCTTTTCATATCCTCTGCCTTACATGAAAATGATGGATATGTCATTCAGCCCCGCATGATAGGAATCGCAGCGTTGCTTTGCATACAAATTCGGCACAGATCGCATCTGCATGTCGTTGAGTTTCAGTTTAATTCGCCTTTGGTTTGTCTAGCAGCACATGAGTGACGGACAAACACAGATGAAGTAACCTGAGGATTAGCGCGCCCAGCAGAGCCCAGGCACCTGTCAGCAAACTGAACTCTGCAAACCTGGATCTGACTCCAGGAAGCTCTTCTTGCATTCTTAAATAGGATTGTCAGAGGAGAGAATGTCCACCTGCTTAGTTATTCCCCTTTTCTACTCCCAAACTAACAAACTGACACAGTAAAAGCAAGAGATGGATATTGAACAAAGGATTTCTAAAGCAGGATTTCACCAAATAAAAAAGATTGAGACTAACTATACAAATTAAGAGAAAAATAACTGTCAGTTGTAAAGAGAGGCAAGAGATGATCTATTAGAAGGATCTGGGTTTTATTACATCCTTACCTGCTGATGATAATACAAATGAGAACTATATATATACCGCATAAAGCTGTAATTTATCATGTCCAGTTCATTTATTGACTTTTTTTCATTATTTAACCCTTAAAAGTATAAATGATGGGAAACTGTAATTGTCAGGAAACTGACATTTTTTTAGATTCTGTATTGAATATTCTATAAAAAATGAAAATAAGATACATCTTGAATAAGTTAAGTTAGACAGAGATCAACCGATACATGGTTTTCCTTTTATTTTTTTAAAGCCGATTATTTGACATTGAACCCTCAGATGTGCTGCTGATATTTTCAGACCGATTCTTGAAGCCAATACTCCATTTATATGACAAAAATGACACCATATTTTATCTTTTTTATTTTTATCTTTAGGTAACATCGTCTGTAACACCGACGACTCCGGCACAGGTGACCGGGGTTCGATTCCCGGCATGGACATCCAGGTGGACCCTTAGGCAAGGTCCTTTGTGCTTAGTGGCCTACCTCAGGCATGAGTGATACCGCAAATACAAGAGCCATACCGGCTCGGACGTCGCCCGGGTTAACAAGGTCCATGTCAGCTGCTAGGGAACCAGGGCAACTTGATGACAAATTGGCTACTGGAACAAGACGTAGATGGACTAGAGCAGAAAACTTGGTACTGATGAAATGCTACTATACAAGCGTCCCCAGTGAGAGAGGTTACATGCAGAGACTATGGGAATTATGGCAGCTCCAACAACCATCATACACACTGACAAAGAAACAACTACTAACTCAGTGTTCTAACATCCGCAAACGGCAGCTCCTATCACAACTAGAAATTGATGAGGTACAACTGACATGCTGCAGTAAGGAGGAGTCAGGACAACAGGTCAGTAGGGAAATATCATCATCCCAACACACAGAGATTGGGTCCCCAGCCCCAACAACAACAAGCCCACTAAACGTAAGGGCTGCTGACCTACGACGGCTGATCATGACCAAACTGGATCCCCTAGTACGACGTCCAAGACTAAGGCTAAGTGACAGAGTACCCTCTGAAAGTCTTCTAGAAGATGTAAATGCAGCACTACATACTATCCCTACTAAAGACATAACTGAGACCAACGAGCTGACCTACGCCTAGGGAACATCTGCCATGAGTATGGGCTGGAAGTCCCAAGGTCAAAATGGAAGACACCTCCTAAGGTAGTTGAGAATGACCGAGCTAAGATCCTATGGGACTTCAAGATCCAGACTGACAAACAGGTGATGGCTAACCAACCCGACATCGTGTTGATCGACAGGCAGTAGTGATAGATGTGGCAATCCCAAGCGACAGCAACATCAAGAAGAAAGAACACGAGAAGCTTGAGAAATACCAAGGGCTGAAAGAGGAGCTAGAAAAGATGTGGAAAGTAAGAGCAGCAGTGGTGCCAGTGGTAATTGGAGCACTGGGGGCTGTGACCCCCAAACTGGGAGAGAGGCTACAGCAGATTCCAGGTAAAACATCAGAGGTCTCTGTCCAGAAGAGCGCAGTCCTAGGAACAGCTAAGATACTGCGCAGAACCCTCAAACTCCCAGGCCTGTGGTAGAGGACCCGAGCTTGAGGATGACACATACCACCCCACGAGGGGTGAGAAAACAGTTTTTTCCCTCTGGGATTAATAAAGTATTTCTGATTCTGATGATAACAAATGTGACAGTCCTAATTAAATAATAATAAAAAAACAACATTTATGAATAAATTAAACAAAATATTGAACAAAACATGAATCGCCAATGAAGGGAGCTGCAATGCATGTTCCTCATTTGAGCTCAGGGCATGGCTGCTGATGCACTAATGCATCTGCCAATGCTTGCACGTATCAGCCAATACAAGAAAAAAACACTAGTACCACTAGAGTACCACAGGGATCAGTGCTAGGACCATTTCTCTTTACTTTATACATGCTACCAATCGGTAGAATTATTAGACAGCATGGGATTAATTTCCACTGTTATGCTGATGATACCCAGCTATATCTGTCCATAAATCCAGATGAAGCTAACCCATTACATAGATTACAGGCATGTCTTGAAGACATAAAAACCTGGATGACTCTTAACTTTCTGCTTCTGAATGCAGACAAAACAGAAGTTATAGTCTTTGGACCAGAGTCTCTGAAAAAGAAGCTGATTAGCCAGTCACTTCATTTGGATGGGATTAAACTGATTTCAGATAATAAAGTAAAAAATCTTGGTGTTAATTTTGATCAGGACCTGTCATTTAAATCCCATATCAACAAGGTTTCTAGAATTTCCTTCTTTCATCTGAGGAACATTGCAAAAATTAGAAATCTCCTGTCCAGGGGTGATGCTGAGAAACTAGTCCATGCATTTGTTACTTCAAGGCTGGACTATTGTAATTCTTTACTATCTGGAAGTCCACAAACTGTAGTTAAAAGCCTTCAGCTGATCCAAAATGCTGCAGCCAGAGTTCTGATGAAAATTAAAAAGAGAGATCATATCTCTCCTATCCTGGCTTCTCTTCATTGGCTTCCTGTTAAATCAAGAATAGAATTTAAAATCCTCCTTCTCACATATAAAGCCTTAAATGGCCAAGCTCCATCTTATATCAGAGATCTGATTGTTCCTTATGTTCCTAACAGAGCACTTCGCTCTCGATCTGCAGGTTTACTAGTGGTTCCTAGAATTTCTAAAAGTAGAATGGGAGGCAGATCTTTTAGCTATCAGGCTCCTCTCCTGTGGAACCAACTACCAGTTTTAGTCCGCGAGGCAGACACCCTGTCTACTTTTAAGGCTAGACTTAAAACTTTCCTTTTTGATAAAGCTTATAGTTAGGGTGGCTCAGGTTATCCTGAGCTATCTCTATAGTTATGCTGCTATAGGCTTAGACTTCTGGAGGACATAGGGACCCCCATTTCATCATTCTGCTTCATTCTCTCTCTGTTCTCCTATTCTGCAGAA
The DNA here is from genome assembly GCA_030533445.1 of Cyprinodon diabolis. Classification (NCBI taxonomy): domain Eukaryota; kingdom Metazoa; phylum Chordata; class Actinopteri; order Cyprinodontiformes; family Cyprinodontidae; genus Cyprinodon; species Cyprinodon diabolis. The sequence continues at coordinate 6,919,569 of CM060084.1, forward strand.
TCTGTTAGTTCAATCTCTAACGTTCTGCTCTCTCTGCTTTTCCTCAGAGTAGCTTTGCCTCGTCTGTTCCTGTTTGGCTGCGACGTCATCCTGGAAAGAAACATCAGCTGTGCTGCTTCCATCAACACCCTTGTTTATAGATGTTGGAGATCGGCCTGTTTTCCAGTGTGGTCCTGTTTCTCTGACCGTGACTGAGTGGATGTGCTGTCTTCGTCCTCTGGCATGGGAGCTGCCTTGGAGCTCGTCTGCCTGGCTGTGTGTTTCCTGGACGGGGCCGCCTTTTACAGCTGCTTTTTGTATCTCTGCTTCTGTCTCCTTGAACCCCAGTCGGCCTCGGCAGATGGCCGCTCACACTGAGCCTGGTTCTGCTGGAGGTTTCTTCCTGTTAAAAGGGAGTTTTTCCTCTCCACTGTCGCTACAAGCATGCTTAGTGTGAGGGATTGTATTTGAGTCAATGAGTCAATGCAATCAACTGGTTTTCCTTAGATAGAAAACTTTGTATCAATTTGACTGTATGATCTGGTTGAACTGTAAAGTGCCTTGAGATGACATGTGTTGTGAATTTGGCGCTATATAAATAAACTGAATTGAATTGAATTAATAGATTATGTGTATCATTTTGAATTTTCATGTAATTCATTTTAGGTTTCCGTTTACTACGGTACATGTGACTGATTTCATAAGTCAAAACCCAAATATTGAATAGCATACACATGGTTTTAAAGGGTGGACACATTTCATTTTTAATTTTTATTTTTATTTCCAAAAGCAATCTGAATATGTATATGAGTAACATCCTCTGCAGCTTTGGCTGATGAAGCTGAACAAGACAATGGAGAAAACCCAAACTGATGGATATGATGTGGAAACCAAGCCTATACCTGGTGGATAAATTCTCTCCAGAGGACAAATGACGTCCGACAATCATGACAGAGCTTTGGCATAATTCAGTGAACATATTCTGAAGCATATGAACTACATTTAAAGGAAGAGTCTAGTCAGCAAGAAATAATCAATGGATCATTATCTATACCTGAAACTAATATGTTTGTGGTGATCTAATGAATTTAGCGTTAATCAGTAAAAAGAATGAAAACAAATTTTTGTTGCGATCACTGAGTCCGGGAGCGGCCATTTTTGGCCAAATATAGTAACACCTCCCTCCTGCCATCTTCCAGCAGTGACGTCACGGTGCGGTAAGCCTAGCGCCATTCTCCCCGCTTTACAAGCAAAATCAATAGACACATCTGCAATCAGCAACAATTATTGAAGATTTCCAGAGGACTTCACCATTGAAATTTACCAGAGCTATAGTGAAACTGACAATGCCCACATGCATGGCAGTTGGATGTTGGAATACATCGGGTAAAAGTAAAAAAAAAAAACAAAACATTTTATTAGACCTTTCTGATTCCTGATCCTCCACTGACGGGTTCGTCATTGGATTGCCAACTTGAAGAGGGAGGATTTGCCATCGAACTTCTGGCCAGAGAAAAAAAACAGGTAATATGTAGCCAACATTTGGAAGAAGAATGTTTTCAAGATGACTTGGATAACAGCGCGTTGTGACAAACACCAGATACAGCACTGGGACTTGATCAACAGCCGATACCGCACCGTGACGTCACAGACCAGTAGGTGGCAGTGGTGTCCTTGACAAACATGGATGCCTCCAGTAAAGCACATTCAAATGAAAATTACTCTTAATTAAAAACACTTATCATTTATTGAACTGTAAGTAATAATTTCATATTTAAGGTACTTTCAGAATTCGTGATTTTCCTTTAAATTAGTTCTCTAGAAGCTCTCTTTATGAGTATCAGGAATGAGTTCATCAGAGGGTCAGATCATGTTGGATGTTTTGGAGAGATGCCAGATTGAGACAGTGTGGACATCTACAAAGGAGGGATAGTGAGTAAATCAGCAGAAAGATGTTGAGGCCAGGCAGGAAGCCTAAAGGAAGAGCAAGGAAGAGATTTATAGGTAGAATTAAAGAGGACATGGAGGTGGTTGGTGTGACAAAAAAAGATGCAGACGATAGGGTTGGATGGAGACAGATGACTCGCTGTGGCGCCCCCTGGAAGGGAGATGAAGAAAAAAGAAGAGCTACGTTTAAAATTCAACTTTCATGCTATGAGTAGGAAAGCTGAAGCAAATTTTTGCGATGACAATATTAATCCTTAGAACTTTAATAAATCTTTTTAAACCCTGGTAGAATTTTCCGCTGCATTGGTTTTCTTCGATATTTGCCGTTCTTTTTGGGATTTGTGCTGTTTTTTTTTTGGATAACCTGTTATTAAAGGGGGAGGAATTTACTTTTACGTTTTCCCAATCCTTAAATTATATGCAAATTAAAATAGTATAGTATTAAACGTATTTATTTTCCGTTCTTTACATGTTTGAAGTAAGTTTTCCAAAAGCTAAACAGTTATTTCATTGTCAGTGTAGCAGCACCACATGTAGTTTACTACATAAAGTGTACTAAGTTAGCATGAAGACTTTTCCATTTCTAGCTACTGAGTGATCCCGCTTATTTCTTTCTTCTTTTCTCCTCTTGTTGACTGAAATAAAAGTGACAGAATCAGCTGTTCTATGTTGGATAACAGGTAGGAAGGAGCTCTGTCTATCAGGAGGCGTAGTGGGTGATGAGGAAGCCTTTTTTCCAGGAAACGTCAGTGGGTCGCTGAAACTTCAAAAATAATTATAACGGACAAGATCTAGACCCCATGTCTGATTGTTTTTCTTTGTAACAAAATCTACATAATCCCTGAAGGTTTTTAAATATGAAATTATGCAATCCAAATTTATTCCTGCTCATTTTTATGAACCACTTACATGTGTTTGGTTGTAGGAAAATGTTCCAGTGTTCTAATAAATCACCCTCAGGTTATCTCCTCAAAATAAGGGGAAACGCATCTGAACGAGGAGTTAGATTAAAACCTGTGACAGGTAATATGCAACTAAAAATTTTATCCCAGTATTTGGTGTTTTTTTATGGAAAATATAAAATAACTGCTCTAAAGCAAAACTTTGCCATTATTGCATACTACCATACACCAAATACTATTACAATACAATAAGCAACAATCAATGACTGTATTATAATAATAATTGAACTTTATTGATCTCACACTGGAGAAATTTACCTCTGCATTTAAACCAATTTCTTGGGGACTAGTGGGCTGCCATTGTGCGTTGCCCTGGGAGCAGTGTGGGGGTTAAGGGACTTGCTCAGGGAGCCAGGGTGCAGGCTGTGGGGATTAAACCAGGTACTTGCAACCTTGTCAGAGAATAAGCACACTGCTCTAACCACTAGACCAACACTCCCCTGGATGTTTTTTTAGGTTATCAATTATCTTAATCAGTATAAATATATAATAATTGATCATTCCTAATAAAAATGAATAAAAAGGGAAAAAAGATATACCGTAAATAGGCCAATATCTCAGGTGCCTTGTTCCTGAAATGATGTCATCTAAGACATATATATCTATATATATATATATATCTATATATATATATATAGATATATATATATATATATATATATACAGTATCTAATATATATATATATATATATATATATATATATATATATATATATATAGATACTGTATCTAATATATATATATATATATATATATATATATATATATATATATATATATATATATAGATACTGTATCTAATATATATATATATATATATATATATATATATATATATATATATATATATATATATATATATATATATATATATAGAGTATCTATATATATATAGTGAAAGTGAACATTTTCTTGGAGCAGACGATCCTATATTGCCGGTTTTAAGTCAAATAGAGTATTAAATATGACACGTTCAACAGGTGGTACAGTATATCGAAAAAGAGTTTCACTCATTTTTCTAAAATACATGGCTAGTGGCTTTAAAGATGGTGTTTATCTATCTCTCCATAGTCAACAGAATAAAAAGTAGAAGCACATAGCTGGACCAATGTCTTAGCAGCTAATTATGGGGCTCATGTAGATGGATGATTCCTTAGATAGAGCTCAGCTATTACAGCCTGCAAACTCATTAAGCCCCTCTCTGTGTCCAGCATCCCGAGCTAAAGGTCAAAGTCGGAGTGAGAATGACACCACAAGCACGGACACATGCAGAAATGCACAGCCATAATCAAACCCTCACAGGCACGCTGAATGCAAGGGAGGATGGAGGCAGTTGCAAAGTGGCCAAATGGAGGAGAGTGACTCAGCCTTGGTCACTTGTGAGGTTGCTCGTAATGATCTCTCTCATTCTACTAATCTGCTCCGAGTCCTATCGGGCTGTGCAAGCTGCAGCATGTCTCTTCCAGTCAGTGCTTCCTCCTTTTTTTATTTATTTATTGCTGGAGAAAGCATTTAAACTACATGCATTTCAAATGAGGATCAGAGCATATGTATTTATATAAGCGCATAGTCATTTATACAATCCCTTTCAAGGACAGAAATGTTGCTTCAGTCCTTTCAAGGAGTTATCAGAGTGTGTTTTTTTACTGTCTGTTGCATGTGTTTGCTGAGTGAAAGCAGGGCCATAACCTCCTCCACACTCTTCTGGGGTTCGTCTGCTTCCTCAATCAGGCGGCAGTGAACAATCACAGCTCTTTTGGGAGTTGACACAAGCAGTTGTTCATCGATCTGTGGTGTTGTAATTAATTTTCTCTCCGTCTTTGGCTTGAGTTACAATATCCTAAGACGCGCTGCAATCAATCATAAAACCAAGACAGACCCATCCTTTCTATTGTGGCGTCCAGAATGAGCCGCAGCATCCACGACCCAAAAGAGACGCGCTCGATGACCTGACAAGTGTTAAGAAAGCAGGCGGCATTGTGCGTTTTTTGTGTTCCTTCAACCAGCGGAATTACACTCACAGCCTATTAGGATAACTGATTCTCTACATCAGTATGTATCGATCTAAAGGAGGTGTCCAGCATAAAATTAATATTATTGTTTACAAACAAAACATAGGAGGTCCCTTGAGAGAGAGGGCAAGGCATTCCCGGCCTCCGCAGTCTCTGGCAGAGGCTCGTTGAACCGGGTGTATCAGCTTCCATCATGACCACATCTTCACGGCCTATTGTTTTGTTTATATCAATTTAAACTGCAATGCTACTCTGGAGAGATATAATTGACCACAGTCTTAGATTAAATGACTGTAAGGATCTTAATAAGCCATCTGCGGATTGCATATTACATTGCAAAGCACTTATGAGGATGCAGTCCAGTGAGAATGAAATTGAGGTTCAGATTTGCACGCCGCAGCATTTTCATCCATTAATTATATGCAAAATAACTGTATGATGATCAATAGGGTATCAATTTAATTAAATATTATTGATCTGGGGTTAGGAAAAATTAATTAAAAGCCAGACAGGTCCCAGAGATGGTAAAATAATATGCATTACTTTAATATCAGAGCATGGATGTTTAGCCCATATAGCAGATAAGGGATTCACATGCCTTCCCCGGTAAAGCACATTTTATCCATGGGTACAATAAAAGCCATCGTCGTATTAACTCCTGGTTGCAACTCTTGCTACCCTGCTAAAGATGTGATGATCAGGGTATATAGATACTGCTGTGTTCAATTATATAATTCCACATAAGTGCAGATGAAGAAGCTACAAAGAGATCTCAACGAATCCTTAAGTGAGCAGGAGAAGCAGATGAGTGTTGAAAAAACAGAGAGGAAGAGCTGTGAAAGTGGGGGACGGAGGATGAAGGAGCCTTCTGAAGGTCTCTCATTTCAGCGGCACAGACTGCTGATGAAGCCGAACTTCCAATATCCCACCACTTCAGCTCTGATGGTTTCTCAATTTTACAGATATGGCCCCAGAATATGATTTGATGAAAATGTAAAATGGGATAAGCAGCAAGTCACATGAAATGGCCCGAATTTTAATCCATGACTATAAATCAAAGGCAGACACTCTTAAAATGAAGGTTGATTTCGTGTTTTTGATTTTACGTATCATTCACAGAGGAATCAAAAGTGTCCTGTCTTATTCACAAATCCGTTTTTCGGGTAGATTATTTGAAGAGAAAGATTGTAAAATGGAGACTTTATAAATGTAAGCAATTTACTCATAGAATGTCTTTCCTTTCCAAATAGATTCCCCTAATCTTAAGAAATTATTTTTTTTCCCTTTTTGGTCATGAATTTTAATTCTGTCTGCAAAATGGACTAAGATACCTGCAACTCATCAAACTTGCTGCTTAACCATTAAAAAGTTCAATATCTTCATCTTTTTTGTTTAGATCATCTATTTAGCTACACATTTCACTTGGAGGAGTCTTTGCAACCCAAAGAGTAATTTTAGCTCTCAATTCAGTAGAATAAAAGGAATTTAGAGCTAAAAATTTAAACAAAATGTTTTATTTATATTTTCCTTAAAATATCTGCTGCAGGGAATGAGTTGCCTTTTTAAAATACTCCTATCTGTTTTAAAGGTGTTGAAATAAGCAAAAACCTTTGCAGATTTTCGATGGCTTTATTTTCTTTTATGTTATACTGATATTTGTGGAAAATAAAAAAAGGACAGGTTTTCAACCCAAAAAACAAATAAAACAAAACTACTTGTTCTTTAAATTATCATTCTGCAACGAAAATTACTTAAAAAATATATAATAAATATAAATATATAATGGCCAAAATTTGAATTTCTACATAAAACAAAACTGTAATTGGTCCTTTCATTTCTAGCCCATATTATCATGAGTCATTGTGGCAAACCCTAAGAGCCGCTTGCAGCTATAGAGCCAGAAGCTGCTCAGCCCTGAGTTTGAAAAGAAAATAGGTGAAATTAGACTGAAATCATGAGCCAATGAGCTGCAGAAGAGAAGGGAAATTATGACACTTTTTCCCACAGGCAGATTCTGAGGCGGTACATTAGCATAAAAGGAATAAATATAGTTTGATTTTGGACTATGAAGATATTTGATTAGCTCTTAATAGTGGATGACTTATTTAAGAAAATCTGCTCTCAGAACAAAAGTCTCCTTTTTCCTCCCATTAAATTATGTCTCATTTATTGTAAGTCCTGTAAGCGTGAAACACAGCATGAACATGACATCACTGCATCTATTTCAGCAGACAATGTGTGACAGTGACAAGTGTCAAACTAAACATTTTTTAGAGCCCAAGCTTTTTCCTCTCATGTTCATTTTAATATTCCATCTCCTATCACATACCTCAGATAACAAAGAACAAAAAAAAAAGGGGGGCTTCCTGAAACGTGTTTCCTGCACCGACCGTCGCTTGTTGTTTTTAATCTAACATTGTCTCAGGGTCATGCTAGAGAGGATTAAATGAATGATGTTGATAGTTTTACGACTCCCTGTTTTTGTTTCACAGAGTCTGGGCTCCAATACAGCATGAATTTGCCTCTTTTAGATTTAAACAAAGTAGGTTAGTCACAGTGGATGTTTACCCTTTTTTTAGATGTTAAGATACCAGTTAAATAAGACGGACAATAGTTTGATTTTAGATTTTAATCAAAGAAAAATTAACCGCTTTAGTCCGAGCCATTCTCATTATCCTTTACATTTAAATCACTTCTTGTCCTTATATATTCCAAAGAGCAGCACACTACATGCAGCAGGGATAGATTAAAATAAAACACATTGACTTACATAAATTGCCTCCAAGCTACTTACATTACTCCATATAATAAATCTGTTAAGGATTTAAGTCTTCGTTGCTGAACAGATTTAAAAAGGAAATATTGATATGTTGATTTGTTTTTTATTTCCTGTCAGTCTGACCAAATTTCTTTCTATAAAAGCTGTAATTAGACCCTGGTATTTTGCCACTTATTCCTGAAAACAAATTGTCAAGCAAAACCTGCCACCAAGTCAGTTTTGTGAAAGATTATAATTACCAACAACAGAATGAATTTCCTGTCAGGTACAAGAAGTTGGTATAAATGTCGTGCAATGATTGCATATATGTGTCGATTGAGAAGAAGTTGGTTAAATTTACAATCTGTTTTCTTAGTTAAACTATCTGTACATTTCCAGATTCTGCAGAGTCAAAAACATTTGCCATGTTGTCTACATAGAAGATCCAGCAAAAGTCTCTTTCACTCTACCTGATCACACGAAGATGGGTTTGTCTTTCATTTATGCATACAGAGCATCTTCATAGCATAGAATAACATTAACCAACATTATTAGGTCATTTATTGGACCTTCATTACATAGGTGTCAACTGTTTTCATGTATTTATTGATTAGCTGTTTTAGTTACTCGTTGTCTTATTTAAGGCCTTACCTTCCAGTTGTAACTTTGTTTGTTCCTCCTTGACCCTGTCGTTCTGTCGTCATCCCTGTTTGGATCCAGTTCCTGTGTTCCTGATTTAAGATTAAATCTCCCTCACCATCATGCGCCTCCAGATGTGTGCCTTCCACTTCTGTGCTTCGCTTCCTCACAATAGGTGCAGAATGTTTGGCTTTTCTGATCTGCCAGATTCTCAATGCAAGACTAGAGCTGTAGATCAGATCAGGTATTATACGAACAAAAGCAATTATTTTGTACTTAAAGTTTGGTAAGTTTGTTGTGTATTGGAACATTTTGGTAGATACAGTGGGATAGAATACTAAAGATTAAAGATTCTTTTTTTTCATGGGTACCACTAACAATAGAGTAACTATAATCTTAATCAGATAGAAAATGGAGCCATCTTTGCCATATTAGCTTTTTATAGAGTTAAGCATGCTGAGGGGACTTTTATATTTGCAGAGAGCTGTGCAGGAAATGATATCAGATCAGGATATAGTATTAATAAAACATGTATTTGATATTTAGAGGGTATGTACCACACTGAACAGTGTATGACTTCCTTGACACACAACACTGATTTTTTCTGTTTGTCATAAGAATTTTTAGTAACCATGCAAATGTACATGTGCTTCAGCATTAAGTGAGCAGTAACACAGTAAACCTTGTTTTTAATTCACATTAAAAAAAGGGAAATGTCCTAATTACTTGTATTTGATGCTTAATAAACATATAAAGCAGATCTGTCCCAAACTAAAAAGTCTTTTTAAAGCTTTTGAAAAAAATGCTCATAACTTTCACACAACTGCATCTCTAAATATCTAATTTATGCAGATTTTACAGATAAACTGGGTTTAAAATATGCAGGAATGTCTGCAAGGTTAAAGCACAACAAACAGCATGTCATGATCATTACTTGTTTTATAACATAAGGTTTCTCAGTTCATGATTTTCATTTATACATCTTAAAACTCCTTTGTTACATAAATTAATTGATCAGTTTTGAACTACTGGACATTTTGTCCTTCTTTTACACAAGTAATAATTAGATTAACTTTTAGTTTAACCCTAAGGAGGTCATAACATAGAAAAATGGGCAGAGGCACTTAAATATAGAAAGAAAAACATGTTAAAAGAGATGATTGTTAACAATAGATGAGCCATGTTTCTGTTACTCTCCAAAAGGAATGAGCAGCATTGAAGTCTCACATAACAATAATAAATAAGACATGTATTTGTCAAATCAGAGCTCAAAACTCCCTTTGACATTTGACATCCAAACAGATTCGGTTTCTACCTTAATGGAACGAATGGATTTTTCTGCCACACAATCCAGCCAGTTCAGTGACACTTTAATTAACTTACATTTCCAAACGTGCAGGTATGAGCCAAACTCCCAGACAGAAGTCTAACAGTAACAGTAGGTTTCAGCTAAAAACGCCTTCTCTATAAAGATTGTGTTGCGCTTTTTTAAACCAGCCTAATGCAATCCCTTTCAGCTGCTGGCTGCGTCCGTTCAGCAGGAGTTCCAGAATAAAATGAGGTAAGCAAATAATTCCACTGTGTATTAAAATCTTTATTTTGCTTTTCTTTGGCCTTCAGTATATGAGGCCTGCAATCCCTTTCTCTGAAAGCGTTGTTGTAGAGATGTAAGAATTGCACCAACAGAGACCAATCGGGAGACAGCGAACATATTGTTCATTCCTCATATATACTCTTCATTCAATTCTGGGAAAATTGCTCTGCCTCAAAAAAAGGTTGTCATTACTTTGTCACTCCATATCCCAGGTGACATTTACTGCAAATAACCTTAGTGGCTCAAAGAAAACGCCGCAGAGAAAGTATGAAGTAATGTTTTCATACTGAAAACAAGGTTTGGGCAAATATGGAGACAAACCATAGAAGCTGGGGAAAAAAATTATTATCAAAATAGTTGAAGAAAATTATAGTGGATAAAAGTGCAAGCAGCATATATAAGGGTCACTTGAGTTAATAGTTCAGTTCAATTCAGTTTATTTCTATTGCTCCAATTCACAGCACGTCATCTCAAGGCACTTTACAGTTCACCAGATCATACAGTCAACTTGATTAAAAGTTTTCTATCTAAGAAATATCATTTGATTGCATTGATTTGAAGGCAATCTCTCACACTAAGCATGCTTGTAGCGACAGTGGACAGAAAAAACTTATTCTTAACCTGAGGAATCCTCTAGCAGAACCAGACCATCTGCCACCATATGGTTACACTCTAAAACAGGCCGGTAATGAATATCTATAAACAAAGGTGTTGATGGCAGCAGCACAGCTGATATTTCTCTCCAAGAATAAGAAAAAGCAGAGAGGGCAGAACCTTGGAGATTAAACTTACAGATTCTGCAGAGTGGGAGAATAGAGATAGAATGAAGCAGAATGATGAAATAGGGACCCTTTGTCCTCCAGAAGTCTAAGCAGAGATGGCAAAAGTACTCACTTTCCGTACTTGAGTAAAAGTACAGATACTTGTGTTAAAAAATACTCTGGTAAAAGTGGAAGTACTGATTAAACTTCTTTACTCAAGTAAAAGTAACAAAGTACAGGCTTGTAAATTTACTTAAAGTATAAAGGTAAAAGTAGAAACCACTTTTTTCATGCCGTTGCCTACATTTTAAATGGATGTCTGCCAATAGGACTAGATCTCCGTTGTGTTCATTTTCAATCATCTCGTCGTCCATACTACTATGCTAACGCCATCGCCACCAAGCTGCAATGATTTGCAGCGAATGAATACCGCCGAATCTGTCGATTCATCTTGTAGTGGTGCGTCAAATGCAACGTAGATTCCAATCCAATTAGATCGAATTTGGTATTGATGACGTGAAAAATAATAACGGTAACTCCATTGAAATGATTCAAAACTAAAGTAACGAGCCAATTTTTTAAAATGTAAAGAGTAGAAAGTACAGATATTTGTGTAAAAATGTAAGGAGTAGAAGTAAAAAGTCGCCATAAAAATAAGTAGTAAAGTAAAGTAAAAATATCAGAAAAATCTACTAAGTAACGAAGTATTTGTACTTCGTTACTTCCCATCTCTGAGTCTAATCCTATAGCAGCATAACTGTAGACAGCTCAGTATCTCATTAACCACTCTAACTATAAGCTTTATAAAAAAAAAAAGTTTTAAGCCTAGCCTTAAAAGTAGACAGGGAGTCTGCTTCACGGACTAAAACTGGTAGTTGGTTCCACAGCCTCCCATTCTACTTTTAGAAATTCTAGGAACCACTAGTAAACCTGCAGATTGAGAGCGAAGTGCTCTGTTAGGAACATAAGGAACAATCAGACCTCTGATATAAGATGGAGCTTGGCCATTTAAGGCTTTATATGTGAGAAAGAGGATTTTAAATTCTAGTAGGGGTTAGAGTTAAAAAAAATGTAACAAAACTCTGATAAAAAAAAACATTAATAAAGAAAATTACCTTCAGCTTTGTTTGCTTTTTTTCACAAAGTGGCAAAAATGAGAGCAGTTTTCCAGTGTCCTGTTTTCACACAGACCACATTTTTCCGTAACATTGCTAGAGCGTTATAAGCACTGCAGCTTGTTGGATTTTTTATTTTTTTTTTACTCCATGTGACGATTACTCCTTTTTTTTTTATCACATGTGAGATTATTCTAAAGGTGCTTTTGACTTTTTATGCATAACATCTTTTGCAAAACAGCCAAAGATTGGTTTTGAGTGCTGATTCACATGTCCTGCTCCGTACCTGCCAGGATGACAGATGGCTACTTTACAGATGAAGCCAATTTAATTTAGTTTGGTGCTGGATGCTGCAAAGAGAGAACACCTGAGTTTCTCTTAATTTGTCCACCAACGGATTTACATTTACACCCAAAAAACACAATCAGCTTTCGAGATTGCTGTTCCTATTTTATCCAATATTTTTTGTTAACAAAGAATACATGTTTAATCATTTTAGAGTGTGAACCTGTACAGATTATTCACACTCATCTGGTGAGAATACCAGACACTCTTCCGTATTGACATTGGTGGATTTCTAACTGGGGTAATGAGTTTCTTGCAGCTACTACAAATTAAACACAGCCCTCCAAGCTGTTAAGCAGCATATATTATATTAATGAAAATTGGAAACACTGACCCAAGCTGAACAGCTTAATCGGATGACCCAGGTCAGCTAGTATCAATGTTACAGGCCCAAAGGAAATCCTCAAGCCTTCTCTTGGGGTGTGTTTCTTCAAGTGTTAAAACCTGGGAGTCCAGTGCATGTCACTGGTAATTGATGGCAGTTCTTGTGGTTAAGCCATTTGAACTCCTCGTGCTGAAGCTGAGAAGATGACATGTCTTCACTTTTTGAATTTTAATCTGAACTGAAAATGGCACAGACCACAGAGATCTATGGTTACATTCACAGCGCAGGTAAATTTGACCCAAACCTGAGCTTTTTCACCAAATGAGACTCATATCCAACTTTTTCATAATCAATTCTGATCTTTTCTCCACCCAAAACTCTGAATTGTGTCACTTTCATATGTGGTACTAAATCAGATAGATAGCTGATGTTGTTTGAACACTCATTTCACATTATATCCAACCCCTATCCAGGTAATGACTACTGCTACATAGCAGTTACTGCTGAACAAAAACACAATTTTAGTAGCGCTGCTCTCTTTTTTCCTTAACTTTCTTCATCTTTTTCTATTGACATCATGGTATTATTGGCTCACATTGTTCAACTATTTATAATACGACAAAAATGGCGACATCTGTAATAACTTCAGTAAACAGTGCGCTGCTGTGTGACGTCTACGCTGACCTTCTGCATCATTTTGGGGCTGGGAAACATTTCAGACTGGAGTCTGATGGTGGCCACATTTAGATAGCAGCCTGACCATGCAAAAAAAAAAAAAAAAAAGAGAGAAAAATCAGGCATCAAAATCTTTGTGAATGTTGCATAGGATTAAGAGGAAGAAGGACCAAAACCATCTGATCTTCACTTACATCTGTTTACATTTTATCAGTGCTGCACTTTAAGAAATGAAAATGTCTTGAGAGCCGTACTGAACGAAATTTCATTTTGTATACATCCTGTGTACAAAATGACGATAAAATTTGTCTAAGTTCATGTCTTCATGTTAAGTCACCTGATTTTTCATTGCAGTCCACCTCTGTGAAATTTATTCTCCAGTATAAAACCCACCTCTTTTAATCTATTTGCTGAGAACATTAATGAACAAATAGCATCACGAAGACCAAGGAACACAGCAGACAGGGCTTGTATCACCAAAAAAGTTTAAGACAGTGTTAGATTCTGAGCTCTGAAGATCTCTTTAGACCTGTTCAGTCAATGATCTGGAAATGCAAAGTTATAGGCAATGAGCCTATAACTGAGAAAAAACATGGCCGTCCAGCCAAAGCCACAAACTCAGCAAGGAGAGCATCAGTTATAACTTTGGAGGAACTCCAGAGATCTAAAGCTCAGGTGTCCTACACAAAAAGGGCTTTTATGAAATCTAAGCCTGCAGAGATTTCTATTTGAAATTTTTTGAAGGACATGTTGCAATGTATTTTATTAGGAGAAAAAAATCTCCCTAAACACACCAATGCTATAAGGGAACCATGTTGATTTTCTACAGGGACAGGGAAGCAGGTCAGGGTGACAGGGAGATGGGTGTGGCTTATTTCCACAATCATTGTGATCTGATTCCTGAGCAATGTCGAAGGTAAACATATATCATGAAATAGATAACTGTAAAAATCTCATGAAATAAATAGATTTTATATTTATTTTGATCTAATACATAATTTACGCTGTTCCAGACATTTTGAATTATAAAAATTATATTTAAAATGATTAAATACATTTTCAAATGTCTCGTTAAAAATTTGATTTATTTAAAGACAAATATAATTCCTTAACTTTTCATGTATAACCAATATAAAGTAATTATATGTATTTCTAGGGGTTGCACTGATATAATTGGGTTTACAGGATGAAATGTTTGGGAACTACTGCTCGGGATTTAAAAATCAAATATAATATTCTTTGGAAAATCTAAATTTAAATGTTAAATAATTAAAATGATGTTCATTGTGATAGATAAGTATCAATATGTATTTTTAGGGTTTGGCAAATATGTTGCATATTTATTTTTGGGGTCAGGGGTTAATATGTTTGAACCCCTGCTGTAAATCAAAATGCATTGCTGTGTTAAAATGATGCAGTAAAGGTCTGGATCTGATACAGATATAAAATGTAATCCATCTAGTCTAAAGTTGTATTATTGTGTGCATGTATTCAGCATTAAGTTGGTAAAACCTATAAGAGACATTCCCCCCAAATAATTGAAGCTGTAACTGAAGTTCCAGGGGATGTAAAATATTGACTAAACAGAAATGTCCTTTTTAGTCTCTAATGAAGGCATTATTTCCCTTCACATATCCACTTCACTATGGACTACTTTATGACAGAGTTTGCATGTCAGCCCTTCAGCTTTTGACACGGTTCCACACTGACATGCACATTTAAACAGACCACACATTTTCTTCTTATAAGACTCTGCAAAATTGTCTTAGAAGCATTGGGCCTTCCAGCAATCACGGAAAATAAGGCAGTAAAAATAGTTCAAAGAACCATAACGGCGGTTCTGGTAAAAAAGAAAAAAAAAAATCCTTTCATCATTTATCTGCTGAACCTCTCCATCAGGAGAAAGTGCTTCGCTGGTACTGTACCATCTTCACAAACAAAGACAGATTTTGCTAGGGGGGGAAAAGTGTCTTTGCCTGTTGAGGTAGATGCACACTCGCCAGAAATGATAATGACAATTCTGCAAAGCTTGCCCGCAATGGATGTTGATTAAGTGCTGTCATGGTAACAATAGCTTGCGATCAGCTTTGCTCTTCACCTTAAGCATTTCATGTTGTCACCGCCTGAAGCATTGGATTAGTGGAAACCTAAAGTGTGGGCTGTCTCAGGATGCCTGGGTGACATATTGCTAAATTTCTGCCAGCTATCAAGCCTGTGTGGTTTCATCTGAGCCTCTGAAAACTGAGTTGAAATTAATGAATGATTCAGCTTAAAAGGACTTGTTTAGAGTTCAGTGAGACAAGCCGTCCCGAATAGATCCAAAAGATCACATGTCAGCAGGATGCAGAGATATTCTTACTCAACCAAGGTTGTGTGTGTCAGAGAAATTGTATCCAGCTTCCTGATGGAGTTCACTTTTTCCTTCCCGATGCCTCTGATTTAAACTCTTTCGGAAAGAGAGGATTTTATGTGAGGTGATGACACGTCAAGACAAAACTTACACCGGTGAGTCTGCTGTACGGGTGCCAGCCTGGTTCGGACAACGTTATTTTTATGTGGCGCTTGGCTTTGTTTTTGGAAACCTATCATTGTTTGGAGAGATATGGTGTCAGCACCCTGTTCTGGTCACATACTGGATTACGTCACATCCCAGGATGATGAAACATGACTATTCCTTTCTTTTTTTTTTTTTTTTTTTTTTTTTTTTTTTAAGCCTTTTCAGCCATCTCATGCAGCAAAAAACAAAAATGACAAAAAAAAACAGTAACAACCTGGGAGTTCTGAGTGAGGTATGTGGCAATAAATGTGTTTAATAATGAATGATTTCCCAAAATTTCCTGAAAAAAAATTTTTTTCAATGGCAGAAGGAGAAACCAAGAATTGACAGATGAAAAAGGAAAAGAAAAACTACTTATAAAAGAGCAGTAGCGGCAAAGGATCTGGGTGCAGTTAGCTAATCTTAATCAAAGGCTTTTATCATACAGAAAGTTCAAAGTGTATTATAGCGAGGGGATGCCACATGGTACCCTATATAGCCCACCTGGAGAGTTCCAGCTAAATTGATTTACATTATTCCTTTTATACAATAAGGATTTTTACAATAAGGACTTATGTTCAACTGAAAATCTGAAGAGTGTTATGGGATCATGCTGAAATGCTGGAAACATGGTGTATAAAAAAACACATCTTTAGTTATGTTTTCAGTCTAACTACTGTTTCTTATTCTTAATCATTTTAGCTTTTATAAATCCAATTAAATTCTGTTTATTTATATGGCGCCAATTCACAACACATGTCATCTCAAGGCACTTTACTATTCAACCAGGTCATATCGCTGAATTTATTTAAAGTTTATTATCTAAGGAAAACCATCTGATTGCATCGACTCATTAACCCGAAGGCAATCCATCACACTATGCATGCTTGTAGCGACAGTGGAGAGGAAAAACTCGCTTTTAGCAGGAAGAACCTCCAGCAGAACCAGGCTCAGTGTGAGCGGCCATCTGCTGAGGCCGGCTGGGTTTCAAGGAGACACAAGAAGACATACAAAAAGAAGCAGAAAAAGAAGCAGAGTGTTTGGATCCTGAGGCTTGCCCACCAGAGGGCGCCGAGGATCCTCTTCTGTTATTTGTTTTCTTTTAGGGACTGGGTTACTGTTGGGATCTGGGGATGTACCACCTTTCTCCAGCAGAGTGCGCCGTGGGTCTCCTGGGCTGGAGCCCTCCTGCACACCTGGAGCTCATCTGCTCATCAGGAACCTTCCCTACATAAGCAGCTGCCAGACCTTCCTTCAACACCGCAGTGTTGACCTTAGTTAGGTTAGCAAACCTCTGTTACCAGAAAGAATCTAAGTCATCTCAAGTGAGAAACCTGATTCTAATCTGCCTCTGTCTTTGCTCACAGGAAACCTGTCTCAAGTCTGAAGCTCTGGGTGAGCTTAACCTGCCTGCCAGCCCTGGTGAGCCAAACCTGAAGATTCCAGTCTGGATTTTCTCCTGCTGCTCTTAGAGAAGAGCTGGAAACTCTGATCAAAGTCTGCCATTCAAAGTCAGAAGCTAGACGCTGCTGCTGCTTGTGCACTCTGCTGAACCAACAGTCTTTGGACCCAACGGTTCCCTCCCTCACAAATTAAGCCTGGACTCCTTCAAGGTAGACTCAGCACAATCTTAAAACTCAATTAATCTTCTGACTGCCTGGCTAATCAAACTGTCCATCTCTGCAGACATCAGTGAACCCAACCCGGACCAGTACCTGATCCAGTTCATGTTCTTGTGTCAATCTAACTTCAATAAACTCTGTTAAACTTTTACTCAGCCTCCGTTTGTGTTCTGCATGTGGGTTTAACCTAAAAACCAATCATGACACAGAGATACAAAAGGCCACTGTAAAAGGCGGCCCCGTCCAGGAAACCCAGCCAGTCAGACAAGCTTCGAGCCAGCTCCCATGTCAAAAGGATAAGGAGAGCACATTCAGTCAAGGAAACAGGTCTGAAAAACAGGCCAAATTCGAAAATCTATGTACAAAAGTGTTAATGACAGCAGCACAGCTGGTATTCCTAAACACATATTTATATTGTATGATTATTTATATTTATTTTTATTATTCGCCATATCTTTTTCATAAAATAGTGCCATTTTAATGTTTTACTTGTAGTGTCTTTAAATATTTGTGTTGCCTCTATGCCACTGCAGTGGACTTTTATTATTATTTTTTTTTCTCATGTACGGCACTTTAAATCGTCTTGCCACTAAAATGTGCTCCATAGTTATACTTGCATTGCCTGTTTGTTTTGTAAAAAAAATCTATTGTTCTGACTAATCATAGTACACAACTATTACTCAGTCAAGCGTCTGTTAACGAGGAGAAGACAGGAGAAACAGACAATTGTGGACTGATAGAACTGAGAAACTGTGGCAACTGGACTAAATAACATTTCTAACTGTTAACAGTTTGGTTCTAAATTCCATAAATACAAAAATGCCTCAGAAGGAAACAGCTGAGAGAGAGAAACCTGGCAGAACCCTGAGCAGGTTCTAAGAAAATAGGTATTCCTTTTCCTTAAAAGGTGTTATCTGGCATCAGAACCTATTGGACATTTGTTTTTGTTTATTTTCATTTTTTTTTTACTCTTTTACAATTCACATTGTGTTTAATTCTTAAGTACAAGATAGAAAATCAAGTTGATCAAATTAAATCTTTACAAGCTGAAAATCAGAACACCATTTTTAATTCTCTCTTCTTTATGTACTGTTGATTAATAATAGTTATAATCAGTTGCAGCCTCCATATAGTGATCCATTAGAATAATATTTTTGGATCATATAATCCTCTAACCTTTCATGTGCCGTTCAACAGAGGCTTACTGAGAATTTAGCCCTCAGACAAATTGGTCTGTAATAGATTTAAAACTGATAAGAAAACATTTGGGTAATGGGGGTTTATAGATCGCCAAACAATTGTTATTGACCTTTTGCTAATGAGGCCGATCTGTCCCATTGTAGTTGTGGTCTTAAAAAAACAGAAGGAATTTTAACAATGTTCCAAACCATCAACTGATTTTCTGCTTAAATGTTGCATTGAAACATTCGCCTTGTGAAAATGAAGCGATTAATTGTTCAGCTTGTAAAATTGTAAATAAATGCAGGATCGTTTCTGAGTGAGATGGTTTTCTTTACCTAATTTTCACCCCATTTTCTGGATGAATGTTACCTGTGAATGTTTGTTACTTACAGCTCTTAATCTTATTTATATTTCACCTAGTTTCCTAGACAAGAAAAACGTAATATGACAGTCATGGCTGTGGTTGACACTTAAATTGCTTCCTGTTGCAGCAGAAAAAGGAATCAATTAAAAATGTGACTCAAATGACACACAGGATATTTGTCTTCACACACACACACACCCACCCATATACATGTCAGCTGCCATAGTGATAGATTGTGAAGTCCTATAATGAGCTATTGTATCATCAGTTAACAGGCCACACAGGTCAGCAGGATGAATACTCGGTGAGAGCCTGTTAAGGAGTCCAATCGAGCATTTTCTTTTCCCTTCGACTGGAAGGAGATGTCTGTGAGGCCGAAAGGACTGCAGCATGCTCCGATGCGAGGTGATTGGATATGGAGTCTAAAATTCCTTGACAAGTGAGTGACATGTGCTGCAGACGCAGCATGATAGGCTGGAAACAACATCAACAGTGCACGCGTGTTGCCAGCGACAACGCTGTCAGCCATGCGTGTCTGACATATCATTTTATTTTCAAGATTGCACATCTAGAGTTAATGGCGCAGCGCAGAAAGTGTTTTTATGAAAGCAGTGTACAAATAGTTGCTCTTCAAATTACCCAACAGCATGAAATTACACCCCCTCCCCCTCCTTCCATCACCACCACCGCCAAAAAAAAAAAAATGTTTAAAAGGGGCAGCGTTACAAGATTAGGGGTGTTGGACAGTGTCATCTATTATCCAGAGAGAGGGAGTTAAGTGAGAAAAAAGAAACGGTGCTTCTGTAAGTTTTCAAGCCCATCTAAGCCAAGCCCAAATTAACCACTAAAAGTTTGACCTACTTCATACCCAGAGGGCCTGCTTTTTTTTTCATATTTGCTGATGAGGCTAAAGAAGTTGCATTAAGTATGGGCTGCAAGGCAAGTTTCTGCTAAACAAATAAGTGGGAAAAGTGAATAAACAGAAGAGAGCACAGCTCACTTTGCTGCATCTTGTATAAATAACTTTTAACTGGCCTTCTGACCTTTGCCAACATGTCTTCAACTGATGGGCCAACAGCCTCCACTATGGCTTACTGCATGGGATCGGATCATTATAGAAGTTAAAGCTACAGTGTGTAATAATTACAGGGATATACAGTCAGAAATGTAATATATTATACATAACTATGTTATTTATCATCATCTACGAGCTCAGCCTCTTAACCTTAATATTTGCGTTGCCTTAGAATTCGTTATTTATAATTACATAAGAGCGGGTCTCGCAGCCATGGAGGCAGACATCTTTACGCTACGGAAGCGCAGAGCCAACAAACTAGCGATTGCGAGATCACCCATTACGCTCGAAAGTAACTACAGCAAGTTGAGAGAGATGAACTGAGACAGTACTGAAATCTATACCCTACACAGACTAATGAAATACTATCTGTAAAATTATCTATGTAAACAAACCTTATCACTTGAGAAGGTAGGTGATGCGGACGTCGAGGAAGACATTTTGTCCCGTAACGCTCGCCGTACTGTTGGGGGGGAGAAGCGGTGGGGGGAGATGTTCATGTTGCTGCGGTCTGCAGTCTGGACGTTAGATGTCGCTGATAATTACACACTGTAGCTTTAAGGCATATAAATTATATTTTTGAATTCATTTTAACATATCGAATAGAGAAATACTACAACAGAGTATTAGGGCCAGGCTAGAGATGTTTTTGTTTTTCATTTTGAGAATAAAGTCGTAAAATTATGAGAAAACAGTTGTACTATTAGGAGAATGAAGTCATAACATTACAAGAGTAGTGTTGTAATATTATGTGAATGAACTCATCATACAACAACACAAAATTCAGAAATAAAGCTTTGAGCTCTGTCTACTATATGATGGCTCACATCCTGCCCAATTTGATGCTGGTGCTAAAAAATTTCCTCATTTGTCAAATTGATTCCAAAGTATAACTTCACATGATGCTCGACATTCCTCATTTTAGGGAAGAAAGTGCTTTTTGTAAGAGTTGTCATGAAATTCAACTTGTTTCTCATGATTTTAAGACTTTATTCTCTTAATATCACGAATTTATTAGCGTAATTTTATGACTATTCTCGTTGTGACTTTTTTCTCGTAATATTACAACTTTATTCTTGTAATTTTACAACTTTATTCTCGTAATGTTACAACTTTATTCTAGTAATTTTATGACTTTATTCTCGGAATTTTATGACTATTCACATTGCATTTATTCTCGTAATTTTACGACTTTATTCTTGTAATGTTACAACTTTATTCTCATAATTTAAGACTTTATTCTAGTAATTTTATGACTTTACTCTCGTAATTTTATGACTATTCTCGTTGCGACTTTATTGTCGTAATTTACGACTTTATTCTCGAAATAGAAGGGAAAAAAAATCCCTACCCTGGCCCTACTACTCCGTCGGAAAATACTTCCTCACATGTTGAATAAAAAATAAAGAAATAGTTCTGAGATATGAGAAAAAAAGCTTTAGGTTAACATCGATTATCAGGTTCGGTGGAGATTTTGAAGAAGACCCAAATGCAGAGATGAAAGCTGAGCTCGTTCTTGCAGATTTAAAAAACAAATGGTGGCAAAAGAAGGTTAAATCCAGAAATAACTCATGACCGATTACAGGAACCAGAACAAACCGGAAAACATCATGGTCAAGGAGGGAATGAAGAGAATTGACCAAACAGTGGCTGCAGATGAGGAGTATAAATGCCAAACAGGATAAAAAATTGAGTAATCGTGTTGTGCTGAGAGGTGTGGAGTGGAAGGAAAAATTCAGCAAAGTTGGTTGGAGCGAAAACAAAAGGTCATTCATTAAGTCTCTTCCATCAGAGCATGGTTAAAGTTCTGCCATCATGGCTCCCTCTATAAGAGAGCTGGGTTTGAGTCGGGCCTCCTCCTTAGCAAGGTTCCAAAATGGCTTCTAAAAAGGAAACACCCACAAAGGTAACAAACAATTCAAAAAACAAAAGGATCATATACACACACATTCTAGAACCTGAACATTACAGAAAATCTTATTGCTTCTTAACAAATCGACTGATTGGGAGCAGGTGTGGACAGAAGGAACTAGAAGGGGGCTAGGACACTGACACAAGGGGGCAACATAGAGTAAACAAGAAATATATAGGAAGTCAAATACAACCAGAAAACAACTAGAAAGACACAAACAAACAGAATATACAGTATATTCAATGAGCCATGATTTCTTTAAATACTCAATTAGTCTGAAATTCTGTGCACAACTTAGTTTAAATGTCTAGTTATACTAATTAGTCATTACACTTTCAAATATGGCAGTGACTTGTTTTATTAATTCGTTTATTTTATTATGAAAATGATTTCAGAATACATCAAAACCCTAACTTTGCAGCAAAATATTTCTTAATGATCTAGCCTTGATACCATAAACTGTAATTCAGGTAATTAGAAAGACATTTTCTGTGGATTAATCAATCACTTTTTATAATCAGAAACATTTCTCACCTTTTCTGACTGCTCACACTCTGAGCAGCTCGTTGAAGGATAAAACAGCTTTTCATTTTTGCTGCCAGTGGCCAATTCACAAACATAAACACAAGGTTTGTGAAGCAAGAATGAAGTGTTTTATTTAGTTGCTATTCTGAATCACCGCTATTTGAAGACATCCAATGCACTTGTGATGAGTGAAGCAGTAAATGAGCCAAACCAATGGAGAAAAACTGCAATGCAATTATTTTCCAACTCAATGCACTCTCAGTGCTATGATGTTTATGTTTAACATGAGAGCTTGTAAACTTCAAATACAATACCTAAGATATTATGAGAATCTGTATCTCCTCCAAACATCTATAATAGAGAGAGTTCCCTTCAAAATACCCAATGTCCCCTGAACTTAACACGAGGACATTTTATTGAAAGTTTATGTGATTCATGAACAGAAAGCAATGCATGGTTAGGGAATGAAAGATAAAATAATATGGGAGTTTATTTTTCAAAATAAATTAGAAATAAACATCTGACAAGAGTAGGG
Organism: Cyprinodon diabolis; assembly: GCA_030533445.1. NCBI lineage: Eukaryota > Metazoa > Chordata > Actinopteri > Cyprinodontiformes > Cyprinodontidae > Cyprinodon > Cyprinodon diabolis. The sequence goes on from CM060084.1 coordinate 6,942,432, forward strand.
AGCAAGAATATTCCCCTGAGTCACTAAGCTGCTATATATTTCCTCTGCAATTACAGCAGCGAGTCTTCATATATGGCTGGTATAGTGTACTGAACCGTCTGTGCAGAATCCAAACTGGAGACCCCCGAGTCATAACTGGAGACACCTGTCGAGTTGGTGGAGGATGACAGATCCAAGATCCTGTGGGACAGAATATTAAACCTCTATGACTACTGTTGCAAGGGTTTGTATTAGAACCACCTCTGGTTTAAGTATAAAGGAATCTGAAAACAAATGTTCTGGTTATAAATGCTCTCTGGGGAAAACAGCAGTTAGCTGCAGCAGTGCAAAGAGGATCAAAACAACGCCTAATCAGATATTTATGGTTTTGTTTTGTCTTTTATGTGATTAAAACATGATTAAAACATGTCCTCCATTTAGGATCACCACTTTCATGTTTGAACTCAGCCTGCTTGACTTCAAGCTGCTGCAACACGACAACTTAACAGGTTCCTCCATATATATATATATGCCATAACCGATGTTGTTCATTTTGGATGTTGGGGACCAATGTCCATTCTGGTTCTCTGGAAGCTCTGGAAGTTTCAGAAGATCCTTTCATATCATTTAGACGTTGATTTTTAGGCTATATCTGGTCGGTCCGCCATAGTCTTGATTTAAAGGAATAGTCTGGTCATGTTCAGAATTCAAACTTCTGAAAGTACTTTAAATATAAAATTGATACTGTTCAATAAACGATTAGTTCAGAGTAATTTTCATTTGAATGTGCTTTACTGGAGGCATCCATGTTTGTCAAAGAACTGCTGTTGTGATGTCACTGTATCGGCTGTATGTATCTGGTGTTCATCACAACGCGCTATTATCAAAGTCATCTTGAAAACGTTCTTCCTTGAAATGTTGGCTACATATTACGTGTTTTTTTCTCTGGCCAGAAGTTTGATGGCAAATCCTCCCTATTCAAGTTGGCAATCCAATGACCATGATGATGGATCAAGAATCAGAAATGTGAAATAACATTTTTTTTTTCACTTTTAGCCGATGTATTCCAACATCCAGCTGTCATGCGCATGGGCATTGTCAGTTTCACTATAGCTCTGGTGAATTTCAATGGTGAAGTCCTCTGGAAATCTTCAATAATTGTTGTCGATTGCAGAGGTGTCTAGTAGTTCCCATTGAATTTGCTTGTAAAGCGGGGAGAATGGCGCTAGGCTTACTGCACCGTGACGTCACTGCCGGAAGATGGTAGGAGGGAGGGGTTACTACTGTATATTTGGGCAAAAATGGCTGATCAGTGATCGCCACGAAAGTTCACCGCAAACGTATTAGTTTTAGGTATAACTATTGATCCATTGATTATTCCTTGCTGACCGGACTCTTCCTTTAATCCAGAAATAGTTGTTAAACATTAGGCTGTGTTTGGTCGGTCTGATTTTGTCCCACTTAAGTCCAATAAATGTTGCAAACCCACTTTTCAACAGTCTGAAAATTACGTTTTTTCACCTTTCAACCAAATGTAGACATCATTGGGAGGTATATATTATTGTCTTTTCAACCAATTTTTGATCAGTGGGTGGAGTTGCCAAGTTAGGGAAATAGTTTACAGCTAAGCGACTTGGGGTTTTGGTAATTTTTGATAACTTCATGTGTTTAATTAATAAATTAAGCTAACTAAGATGGTGTATGGTACCTCATGATGACAGGGTTTGAGCTTTTGGTAAAGCTACAACAAAATTTATTTCACTAAGGGTTTAAACACTAATATAATGTTATGTGTTTCCTGATATGCTCATTACAATTTATTGCCTGGATATAACCAGGAGTCCCCTTAATTAGAGTCCTTTCATGGCTGCTAGCTACTACCCTCAATGTTTCGCAAGACCTAGCAAAAGAAGCTAGGTGGTTCTTACCTGCACTATTCCCCTGGGAACAATCATCTAAGATTTGGAATCAACTTATCTACATTTTAAAAATATTACTACATAATCTTTTATTTACATCCATGGATTTGTTTTGTGAATTGGCTTAGATAGAGTCCAGTTACTTCAAATGTGTTTAAAGCTAATTTGACCTTATTCCAAATTCTTCAAGATAAACTTTGGTTCTCAGGCATAAAATTCATTTTGAACTGTGATATAATACAATGATTTTTTTTATTACCATTTTGATTTCATGTTCTTTTAGTACATAGGTGCTTAGTCTGGTGG